>OX465243.1:8043335-8233970 GCA_949987775.1 Aproaerema taeniolella | reverse complement strand
ATGAAATTAAAGTCTGAAGAATAAACTATAATTACCTACTACCTGTCTTTCTCATAAAAGTTAGGTTCTAAGGAACAAATAATGAATCGCGTCTCAATAATCCATACCTACTTACTAAACGTGTTTCAATTCTGGCAAACAATTATAAAAATTTTGCCCCTTAAAAATGTAATCAACTGAGAACAAACTAGATAAAGCCGAGTCCGCCGCGCCAATTTTCTAACAACCAAGTTTTAAAAACATGTTGGCAAAAACATGGCGCAGCGGACCCGACTTTATTGCGATTTTGCTAGCAAAAACTGTCAGGCCACGCCCCTATTCGGTTAGCAAACAACATTAAGCCGGGTCTGCTGCGCCGTTTTTTCGCGTTTGCAAACACCAAAACGCCCCTATTCGGTTAGTAAACAATAATCGGTTAGTTTTCTAACACGAAAACATCGTGCAGCGGACCCGACTCTACGTGCTTGCAAAGACGAAAACGCCTAAAATAGTTTGTTAACCGAATAGGGGGCGTCTCTATTGGCTCTATTCGGTTAGAAAATAATGTTACTTAGGGGTTTTGAAACGCGAAACCCGGCTTTGGCTTTATAAAGGCAAAATAGATAAACATATTGTATTGTTCACACATAAATAGAGAGAGACAGAAAACCGCAACAATTATTATAATTACATGACCACAATTGGTTTGTATTTTGACAGCCTGTTTGTTTACATTATTTTAAGGACCGATGACGTCATCGAATTGAAAAGAAGAAGTAGGTAGGTAATTACAAAAACAAATAAACGTTGCACACTCAAAGGCCCACACTAAGGTTTTCCCTTGTGTCGTGGGTCCCTTGGAACACACATAAAGACAAACACAAACACCCATGACCCGAGAACAAACATCTGCTTTTTACACAAATGTTTGCCCCGACTGGGGATCGAACCCAGGACCCGCCGATCAAGAGGCAGCGTTACTACTACTCGACCAAACCGGCCGTCAAATGAGCTATATTAGCTCTAATAAGCGCTTATTGCTTGCTTTCACATAACATACACCATTATTACTTTATATTGAGAAGTATATTCATAAAATTTCAAAATCTATTTTACATGCCCGGCTCTTAGACTACATTAACTTCTATAACGTAAACAAACTACTTAAAATGTATTTTAAAATCTAAGCTCAGAAGATTCATTTTGGCATGTCACCTAACGCGCATTGCTCATCGCACAAACTGGCAACGTCGCCCAACAGGCATATTCAGTGACCGTTATTTTTTTTTGGCGGGAAAAAGGTTTTTTCATCTTGGCGCATGAACCAAAAGACCTGGAACCCTAATTTTTTTACAGCCAAGTGCTGTAATTACTAGCTATAATCTGATATTAAAATCACATGGCTAGGCATAATACTTTTCGATCTCCAGTATTGGCCCGCTGGGGAAACGTTTCTCCAGCTTTCCATTAAAAACTGCCTTTATCTTAAAAAGTACTGAAGCTGGGGCTATGAAATATTTACAGCACTAGTTTAGGACAAGGAGTGAAATTTTGAGCCATAATACTCACTGGTACCTATCGTAGTTTCCGAGATATAGAGTGGCCAGTACTGGTAAGCTGGGGAAACGTTTCCCTAGCTTACCAGTACTTATCGGCAAATATCTCTCGTTCGGTCAAACGTATGAAATCAGTTTTTGAGGTATTGATTGCTGAAATTTTGCTCGAAAAATTGGACTATAAATCTTTTTCGTACTGCTAGCAGTTTTTGAGATACAGATGGCGCCGGTGACGAAATTTTCTCCAGCTTCCCACTGTTTTCAGGTCACAGTATCGAAAGTTTTGATGCTGTAAATCTAAGACTGAATATCAGAATTGCTGAATTTATGCTTTAAAATTTAGTATAGAACACATCATTATTTGACAACTGGTCCCGGTGGAGAAACGCACTTGTTTTTACTATCCATCGCCGCGTCGCAAATCTCTGCAATTTTCCACTCTTCGGAAAACCACCGACCTTCACGCATTCCTACTTTTATTTTTGAATTAGCTTAACATTCTTGTCTTTGTGAAGCAATGTTAATTAAAAATAATATTCGTTAACATAATGAAATTGGATTAGTGTTTTTGTTAGTGTAACTTTTGAAACGATACGTTTCGGAGATAACAATGAAGAAAAATGATAAAACAAAACCCCTGGTGGTCATCCAGTGCTACGAAGTAAGTTAACATGGATAGTGTTCTAATATTACTGAAGCGAGGAAATAGGTACACCTAGATAAATGTAATTCCGGTGTTACAGATGGTTATCATAAATATCATAATATAAGCTAGTGGACATCCGTGTTTTTTTGTGTAGATTTCGTAATGTAGTTTCCTTTGGATGCCTGTGAGTGTGTTTACTATTTATAGAAACAAACAAGCTTGCCCTGAGCATTTAATTATTATCTCGGTAGTTCTTGAAATCTCATTATTTGTCGTTGAGTTAGACGATTACTTTTCTGTGGGTATCTCTAAATTTTTAAAATAAAACACCCGTAATAATTAAAAACTTTAACTGTGTAAGCACAGAGTTATCGTTTGTTTGGTGATAATACTAGACGATAACATAGATTAAACGTTTTGTTCTGTTTTACGTAAGAGAGGCCATTAGGTACACAAAATATTTTGTGCCGATTTATCGATTACCATGAACGCAGATAATGTTTTGCTATTTCATTCGAGATTTGACTATGTTTATAAAAGTGAATGAATAAATTATTCTTTATTGCACACCACAAAAAGTAAATAAACAAAATAAAAAATAAATAAAAAAAGGCGGCCTTATAGCAAAGGTAGCAATATGTTTTAACCCTTATAGGGACATTTATTTTCCAAAAGGTAAAAAGCAAAGCGGGTTGTGGTCGTGGCTAGACTATTTTAAATATCTGATAAAGATTTATACTCTACATACTCAAGAAAATTCTTAATATTTTTGAAAACTCTTACTATTAAACAAGTTGATTTTTTAAAGTAGCGCTGGTAGAAAATTCAAAAAAGCTTTCAAAAAATCATAACTTCTTAACTACAAAAAATCGCGGAATGGCTTATTTTCGGATTCACCCAGGGGTGAGGAATCTAAAAAAAAATTCTTTGACGTCACCTTTTGGACCACTCTGTATAAAGTGGTATAATATATGGAAACGATAATATGTGACAGTATTGTAAATGCATTTCTGTATACCCTACACTACTTTATACCCATGTGTTTTCCTGCCTATTAAGATGTCTACACGGATATCATCAGCTCTCCTCAATTCCGCTCTCAAGAATTCCAATATGATTATGCTTAGAATAATAATAATTATAATATGACACGATGGTATGCGATATGAATACGAACAAATGTTATAAAAATAAATTTATGTAATATAGAAGATGTTTACGTGGAGTTATCTTGTTTCCTCATAACTCTAGAATCATTATTTTTTTATTACCCCCGAAATTCGATTGCTTATAACTTCGGCTAAACCAATTTTGATCAAATATAGCTAAGACCCATCTCAATTACGTCAGCTTTCAAACAAAAAAAAACTGCATTGTAATCGGTCCATTCGTTAAGGAGCTACGATGCCACAGACAGACACACGGATACACAGACATACAGATAAATAGATATACACGTCAAACTTATACACCCCTCTTTTTTGTCGGGGGTTAAAAAAAAGCAAGTTTCTAGCATATGCACAAAAAATGCACTGCCAAGGCCGTCCAAAGCGTGACCTATTGACGTCAAAAACCTGTTTCGGATCATCATTACGTTACTGTATTAAATTACATCAAGTTTACCTTCTGGTAAGGAAAACGTATCTAATAATAAGAGATTTTCAAACATACGTTTGAGTGCTATTCTCTCATACACGATTACTTCTTAGTTACCTAAGAAGATCCCACTCGGTAGACAAATGAAAATACATATTACGTGCCTATTGTGAGGATTTGAGGTATATTATGTTATTGTAATATGTCTGCCATTAGAGAATTGACTATACGTTGAGTAAATACGTAACCTTTAATTTTTCTTTGTCCATACAAGCACAGTTGATTACATACTTACATCTATTGACATAGGGTTTTTTAATATAGTTATGAAAAACTTGTAAATACCTATTTGAATGATGTTTTAAGTTAATTGTTAATAAGTATATTGCATTTGTACTGTTAAAACTTATAGAAACTCGGTTTAAAAATGTTATTTTGTAACTGAAAACCTTAACCCTCTCATTAACTGAACATGGTTAAGACAATAATCGAAATTAGTTGAATCGAGACAGACTTAGTATGTAGAAGTAAACGATTAATCTATCGGTCCTACTTCATAATAATGAAAATTGCTAAGCTTGATTTTTACAAATCGACACCTGTAGGTTTATGGAACGTCACCCTAGAGTCTAGGGTCTAGGGCCTACTAGACTAACGTCCGGTTAAAGCTCACGATTATTGTTTTGGAGGATCTTAAATAATCATTAAAGTATTTATTATTAATATTATTATACTAAGTAGCGTTGAGCTTACGTAACTCTTGCCTACCATGGATTGTGAAGCCGATTTTGAAGCGTCAATATAAATGTCAAACATACACTGCTTCCGCACAAGTGATTTTAGCTGAAGGAGTAACTCAAAAGCACCAATGTACTACATCATTCAGTCGAAATCGTTTATCGGTTATCGATGTTATCATCGGTGGGGTGGGCCATGTTTAATAAAATTTACAATTGTAAACTACAACTACAATTCGATTTATATTGCGTAGGTAGTCTTTATGAGTTATAATTAGGTATAATAAATTATTAGTTGTGAGAGTAGTAATTTTGTAATGTACATCGAATTGTAATTGTATTTTACAATTGTTAGTTTTATTAAGCAAATCCCGATCGCCTACAATACTAGAATATTTTCGCCGTACACCAATCGTCATTTTACAAATATTGTCTGGGTACAGAAGCAGATAACAGGTGCCGCATTTTATTTATCCACAGTCCAACGTAGAAGTATCTCTTGTATTAATTAGATCATGTGTTTGAACAGGATCGTCAACAGACTCTGCCTCTTCGGAAGGTGGAACCCGTGAAGTCTGACGTCATCACCAACGGCATCGCAAATGGTCATGCGCATGCGCAACCCAAGAAAGAAGCCACAGACAACCCCCCACCCCCACCACCCGTAAGTATTTTAATGAAATTTCATAGAAAGACAGAAATGTAGGTAAAGTGTATCTGCCATTGCCGCACTCCTCGACCGTGCGTACTCTTAGGCAGAAGAAGACTCAAGTTTTGATCTAATACTTAAGTGTTGATTTTTTCTTTCTCTCACTATCAAAATGACATAGACTTAAGTATAAATCAGAGTCTGAGTCACGTTTTGTAATACGGACCTAAGTCTTTTTGATTATTGGAATCAAATAAATTCAATTAGCCTCGATCCTCTAAAAAATCGATCCTCTATTGTCTTGTTTCAGATGCCAAACACAAACGGTCAACAGAACGGAGAACACAAAATCATACAAAAGAAACCAATCACAATAAGAAGTAACTCAGAAATAATTGTAAGCTCCAACGGCAGTGTTAGAAAAAATGGCACCCTTATGCGAACACCGACACCTGATTACAACAACTCAAAGACAGATACGACGAAGTTTAAAGTGAATGGTGAAAAGGCAGAGCTGGACTCTTTAGAATCATTTAAATTGAAGAACCCATCGAATGTGCAGCCGAAGCCCCCGTCGAATTACTTTGTCAAGGCGCCGAATGGGACTGCGACAATGAAGAAGTTGGGTCGACCAGTGTCGGTGACTATAGGGGAGTATGCTAGCGGGGATGGAGGTCGTCGAGAGCCATCCAAGCTGGACTTCCTAAACGGGACTGATAAGCCGGATGGTGCGTCAGCTACTGAAGACGTCTCCATATCCAACCGGCTGCAATCTGAACTCGTTCTAACTCTCTCCAGGTCGAATTTACGTAAGAAGACTGAAGCTTTGGTAAATACTTAATAAATTTTGCTATAAATAACGTCTAAATCAATTTTTTTTTGTTTTTGATACAATGACGGAGATTTAATTTCACTATCCGTAAAGTTTACTTATATCACTGAGCGTACTCACGCAGCATCAAGTAGCGTATCCATGCTATGAGAACCCAGGTGTAAGCAAAGTATATAAAAAATCTGAAATGATTCACAGGGGGTTTTCACTCATACAAAATATTGATACGTGATAAAATGATAACGATAAAAGAGTCGGATGCATCACGAATACCGAATACCTGTTAGGTTGCGTCATAAAAACAATGATAAAATTGATAAATAAAAAGCGACAACCACATGCAAAGAAATATCAAACAAGCGGATTTTTGTGCTATGGTTAAACATAAACACAACTGCGATTAACCTGGGATTAAATTTCAATCCGACAAAATATATAAGATTGACAATTACATTCTTGGGTTAGCTACTATTATCGGCGAATTATAAAAAGATAACCCAGCGTAGAGCAAATCTAAATTAAATTGGTCATTTATGATAAGTATGTTGTGATTGTTGGGCGTTTTCCGCACTTAGCCTTTCGATTGCGCCATTGTGAGTTATATTATGGGATTCAGATCAAAATTCAATACCAGAAAGTAAATACATATATGGGTCCCATTAAACGTCATCATTATAACTGCTCCGCATAGGTGTTTTAATGAAGGACCCTTTTTAAACGATTTGCGGGGAAATTTACCAATACTTGAGTATCTCGGATGCCTACTAGCTAAATCATTTATGTAGTTAAATCGTCAGTTAACTTCGCCCAAACCATCTATCAAAATGTAAACGTTTCTTACAGGATCTTATCAAGCTAAGAAAGGATTTACATAGGAACGACGACAGTGATTCATCTCTTGATAAGAATTTTCACGCTCGATACGGCAATAACTTGCTCCCGCTCCCACCATCCATTTCGATTCCCAAAGTATCGAAATTGAAAGTATTTAACAAGCAAGCAAACTGCCATGATACGCCACATTTAAATTTGTAAAAGGCAAACTACAATAGTAAGATAAATTATAATTTAATGGTCACCATAATACCTCGACGAATCACTTTGATTTGCACGAATGACTGATTTGATATCAAACACTTCACTTTTAATCTACCTAGTTACTTATTTACTTAGAGTTATTATTTAATTTTGGGACCGGTGATGGAAGGTATTGGTTTATTTATATTCAAAGTTTTTAAGTTAAAATTTTCAGGGTTATTATTTATATCATTCTTATTCGACTATACAGGAAAGGGCAATCGTTTCATTTGATAAACCTATTATTGTTATGTTTGTTCTTAGCACACAGAAGCACAGGGTGCGGTGGAAAAGCGAAAGGAAAAAAAATTGTGTTTTGCCACTTAGTTACACAACGATTTTTAAGAGTGTAACTATTACCTATCAAATATTTTTATTAATCAATTGTTAATTTGTTTTCAGGTGGATGCAGGGCGATAATATTCAGCCGAAGTTTATAATTGTATTAATAAAAATAAAATTAGGTCAATTAACTTAATTTGGTTTTTAAATTTCAACCAAAGTTAGGTACTTACTTTATATGATACTGTAATGTACTATTACTTACTGTAATAAAATGAATGAAGAAGAATTTTTTTACTGTAAGTAGGTATATTTATTATTAAGTGCCAAGGCTTATAGTATGCCAATTTTAAATATTATAACTACCCTCGGTCCACTAGACTCCTAGGCACCTTGTGTTATAGATATTTTTTTTTTTTTCATTTCATTTATTTTTTCTTTAAAGAGAAGAAAAGAAGTAATTATTTGCCTACTGTCATTGTTATTTTTTTTGGTTGTTTTTAATAAACAAGAGGTGCAGAGTTAAGTTAGGCTGGATATTTACCGGCAGCGTAATTACGAGTATAATGTGTGAAACTATTATTTGTTTAATTATGCTAGAAGTATTTTAATGTACTAGATGATGTCCGCTGAAGTTATAATGAAATCATAAAACATCATTATAAAAGCATCCATATTGTAGCCATTACCTTCGTGTACTTAACTTATGTCTTATATCAGAAATCACGAAGCTGGATATATTTATGAAAAACTAAGTCATATTTTAACTGGTGTATATAATGCAATAAAAGTTTTTTTTTAATGTTTGTTGTTTTATTTTGGGTCTTTACAGGACCAGCAAAATTGTTTCACCTTTACTAGGAAGACGACAGCCCCAATTATATTACAAATTTAAAGGTTAAAATATCATTGTAAAACCCAAAGAGCATTTTAATTGTGATTTTTTACCGACTTCAAAAAAGGAGGAGGTTCTATGTTCGACTGTATGTATCTTTTTTTAGTGTATCTTCACCGATTTTTCCGCCATTTATGGACCGATTTTCAAAATTCTTTTTTTATTCGAAAGAGTTCGCAGGTGGTCCCTCTGTAACCAGGTCAGGATCTGATGATGGAATCCCAGGAAAATAGGCTTTTACATTATTTCTCACCTACTTTCAATTGTTTACACTGAAAATAGAAAAATAAATTATTTTTTTACAAAAAAGAAATACCGACTTCAACAAGCAAAAAATAAAAACGTCGCATTTGGTGTGCTACGTACCTACTGATCTGTTTGAAGTCGGTGCCAAGCCAAATAAGTTGAATAGGCTATACGTACCTACATCCGCCTTCGCACCGACTTCAAACAGATCAGTAGATACGTAGCACACCAAACGCTACGATTTTATTTTTTGCTTTTTGAAGTTGGTTTTTCTTTTATTACATCAGATCTTACTCACCTGTGGTCAGCATGGACCAGTGTCGTAGACACATATTCTAATTATTGTGTGGACCACTAAAACCAACAATCACCTGGACTTGACATACGCGTCCACCCGAAAGGGACAGCAATAATACAACACGGACAAATTTCGAATATCTTTCAAAGCCTCCACTCGAGTGACTTTTGGCGCTTACTGAATATGGTCGTGTGGACCAGCATGGTCAGATAATTGAATGTCAGTGATCTAAAAAGCTTAAAAAAGCTTCTTGGGTAAAAATTCCTTGGAAATTCTAGGGACAAAAAAGGAAAAAAAAATGACAAAAACACTGACATAATTCTCGTTTTTGCTAACTTTTTGTGCCTTTCACATCAAAGTTTAGCTTGTAAGATGCATCAGAAAAACTCTTGCTATATTTATCGAAAAGTGAAATAAAGTTAAATGAAATCTCGAAACAAAGCAATAGGGAAATTTAAAATACCAGTTGATGAATAATTGGTGTTCAAGTGTTCAATAATTTGATATGTTTTCTTATTTGTTACTTCTTTAATATCTTTGTTTTGTAGCATTGTTTTTCTTAGCCGATATTAGTTCTGAATTTGCATAAATGTGCGATAATGTGAATGAGTATTAATTCGTATTATTCGTATTAATTCGATAGCATTAATTCGATTCTCATGTGCATATTTTTTTAAAATGCCTTATAGAAACACATATAAAATGCTTAGTGACCAACTGGGAGATTTGGTTCTCATTAAAAGTCCATTTCAAGAGACTACTAGATCCGGCGCAGCAATCCGTTCAGTTTTATTGGGTATGGTCGCCTTTTGTAACCTTAGAAAGTATACACAGATATCCAGTCCCAGCTTATTATTGCAATACCTAAGAATTTCGTTCGTGCATTTAAGTAATATTACAATATTAAAGTACGTTTATAGCGTTGCTAGATATTCTTTGTTTGACCAAATTATATTTCATGTCATGAAAAACCTGTAGGTATTTTGGATGATAAAATACACTTTTTTTATAAATTATCTACCTATTTACAAAATGGAGAAGAACACATATTTCCCCGTGTGGGAAAAAAGTTATGATTATGTAACGAGCACGGATTTTTTTAAATTCTAGTTTTGCGCTGGACTGTTCATCTATTGGGGTTTGTTCAATTTTTGGTTCCCTTACCCTACTCGACTATTTCACTATCCAAACGTCTTCTTTTATTGTTGTAGCCTTAACCAAAAGCAAATTGGTTATCGTATCTCGTGAGAAAGTGAAAGATAAACCCAGTTTGTACTACAATAAAGTTGAGTCGCTTCACGAATTCAAAAAGGTTCAGATGACTATTTTTAAAAAGAGTCTGAAACAAGCGCTTAAAATTTGTTTCGATAATGACACCAAATATTTTGAATTGGCGCAATGTAAGAAAAGAAAGGTAGGTACTTCTTGAAACCACAGCGGTTTTTATCTTATTATGTTCAGCCGTTTAAAAGGCTTTAAAAATCACATGTTTCATTAAATATCTTATAGATATTTTGGGACTTATGGCGCAATCATATTAAGGAAATAAACAGAGGACTAACAACTTGGCCGTTTAATAATACTGATACATTCATGATTAAATGTCACTACGCGATAAATTCTAAGAATGGATATCATTTAACAGATAGCACTGACGAAAAAAATGAAGAATATGACGAGGTAAGTGAGATCTGAAAGTACTAGATTATGAAGTTTTTAATTAATAAGTTGATTCGCAAGTCCTAATTTAGACACATAGGTACAATATTGTACTTATACTTACTATTTTTTATAATTAGATGGGTTAAGTTTATACATCAGCATCCTTGACCACCATGTGATTCCCCATAAGCCATATTCTTATCACGTTCCGATAAGACGTAGTTGCATCCAATACTTTCACCCCTAATTAAACGGGTACATATTAAAATGTCAGAATACATAATGCCTTTACTTAAAAAGCATGAGCCCAAAATACCCGAAATCGAAATACCTTATGATTCAAAATAGTACACCTTAACGTAAACTTCCAGAATTTGAAATACTACATACTTATTATATCAATTTTTTAAATTACCGAACCTATAAATATTAAATTTTCAATTAACCTTAAATTACAAAACCAAAATTTAAATACAATAATACAATATGTGGCATTGTCATAGCCGCGTAAAATATAACGCATATATTTTATCATTCGTTCTTTATAGTTGATCGAAGCATTCATCATATTTTTTTTTATTAATGAGATGGGTTAACTCTTGACCCCAATCTTGACCAACTTTATAGATTGGGCCGACGATGGAGCGAGTTCACCCAGAAAATGCCAATTAAGGAACTGGTACTCCACGCACCGACGGAACACAGCAAGCTGTTTGGCGTCGGACTTCGGTAGGAGGGTGGTCGCGAACCAGACGGCCCTTTACAGAGCCTACCACACCGCATGAGACCATAAGACGCCAGGCACCTCAGATTGAAAACAAACTGAGGTGTCTTTGCCTAAGACTTTTATAAGATGGATTACTAGGAGGCAGGTCTCATTTTTGTTTCCTTAGTCGCCTCTTACGAAACCCACGGAAAGAGATGGGGTGGTGTTATTCACAACCGATCACCACACGCAGGTAAACTTAATAGTGTACGGTAAACGTATGTGAACTTCAAATAGTCGTACATACGAATTAAAAATGATTGTTTGACACTGATCCTTGTTTTAATTTTGCCCTGGAATGTTTTGAATTTCCAACATTTGTTATTTTACGGTTAAGTCTTTTAGGGCCACTTTCACCAAAAGTGCTAAACGTAATTTAACAGCCTAAACCATAGACATAGAAAAACAAATTAAACAAATTTAGTCCTGCTAAATACGTTTAGCACTTTTAGTGAAAGTGGCCCTTAGGGTTGAATATTTTATGGTTAAGTATTTAGTAAATTTAAATTTTGGGCTTCGGTTTTTCGGTCGTTGTTGGCTATTTGAAATCTGTGGTACTTTAAATACTTGGTATTTTAAATATAAGGTATTTCGATTTCGGGTATTTTGGGCTCATGCATTATAAGTAAAGGCATTATATGTTTTCTGACATTCTAATATGTACTCAATTAAACACTTAACTAGGTATTTCATTCAAACAGGTGTAACTTTACACGAAGTTATAGTATAGCTTAACTTGTATAATATCAAAAATCTCAGAGTTAACTCTCACCCAGCTTAGAAATGATAAATTTAGCTGGCTTGGTGCAATTGTAGGCTTTATTAGTGGATTTCAAGTGAAAAAGTGTACCTTTAATACTGTTTACTTATAATTTTATTCAAATTTTAGTTTCCGCCTCAGAGAACTTACGGTTGGAACGATAAATATCTTTATTTAGGTTCGAAAATGGAGGAAGAGGCCAAACACCGCCCGGTGCCAGTAGCCGGGATTGGCGGACTTGAAGACATTAAAATGTTATATTTCAAACCACGGTACTTAAAATATTACGAGCAGACGGAACAATGGGTCCAATGTGAAGAGAGTTTCCTATTCAACACCCCGTATGACAGTAACTTGTACGATAGTAACATTTACACGTACACCGGGGAGCCCACTTCAAATGTTACTTACACTTCGATAATGACCACAGTTAGTATTCTCTTAATTAATTTAAACCAGTTCCAATCCCTAATTTTTTACACTATAGCTTTCCGACCGTGACTTCGCGTGAAAAAGTATCCGATTATAAATCAATTACCAGCCTCAACTATCCCTATGCTAAACATACCTAACGTCGATACATTTGCTACGTTTCGATGTGAGCTATAAAAGAACTTTCGGGAGACAGCGGAGAAATAGGTGAGGCATTTGAATTAGCAAGGAGAAGACGTCTTCCAACTTTTAATTCCTGAACGTCCTTGATTCCTTATGTAAAAAATCATCAATAAAAATAATTGCCCAAAAGTCTTTTTGTGAGATAACCTCGTCTCTTTTAGTTTTGGAAAAAATTTCGTCGACATTCGTGGTTTTGCTAAAAATATTAATTAAAATAGAGAATGGCTGAGCCGCCAATATCCAGCAAATAAACCCTTTAAGGGTTTTAATACGTCAGAGCTTTGTCCGTTGATCAGCAGGATAAATCGCTAGCAAGTTAGGTGGACGATTTTAAAGCACTAAGACCCCATACACCCCGATGAACTCATCATTATCAAAAGCTATATCATTGTTGAGTATAAAACAGACGACAAACAATTTTCCGACAAAATTAATTACCTACCTACTTCCTATTTAAAGAAAAAGTATAATTATTGACTAGCTACACCTGGCTCAACACAATATAAAAGCAAGTTGCCGCCTTTGTGAGGCTTATGAGTCTGCTAGGACCTTAGAGTTTAAAGTGTTATAAAAAATCGTTAAAGATGAGAGTCAACACTCAATTGGTATGAGTTCCTAAATGTCTTTGTTTTTAACGAAGTAGGCCCATAAATATTACTTATCGGTTCCATCCATGTATTATCATTATCACTGATAATACACTAAAAAATAAAACACAGCGAATGTTTTCTACTTCTACAGGAAAAATAGCATATTTTGGAGGCAAAATATGTACATCTATGAAACTTTGTTTACAAATTTTGGTAGGACTCGGCCGAGTCCTACCAAAATTTAGGGGTCCAACCCCCTCCACCCATGGGGTATTAAGAAATTCCGATATAAAAGAAGAAACGGTTTTTTTACCCACTAACAAAGATTTCCACGCAAAATCAAAGCTATTGAAAATATAAGTTTGAAATTGTGCTTAGATGATCTTCAGACGTTGTGGCAGCTTACCTAAAAGAAATTACACGGAGTTCCCATGGGAACGAATTTTAGGGCGTCCGCTAGTTGATATGTACGTTTGGTGTTTCAGTTGCACCTTTTAATTAAACTATTAAAGACAGCACGTCCAAATTTTCTGGAAATACGTATTATTATACCTATTTCACCATCATAATACATATTTTCTGAAAATTTGGACACGCTGTATATAATAGATTTAAAGATAGAGGGCTGCGACTGAAACACCAAACTTAAATATCAACCAGCGTCCGCCCTAAAATTCGATCCCATGGGAACTCCGTATAATCTCTTTTAGGTAAGCTTCCACAATAATTGAAAATCATCTTTGCAAAATGTCAAACTTCTAGCTTCATCATTTTTGATTTTAACGGCTTAGTTTGTAAAATGTGCACTTTTAAACATTTCCCCCCTGCTCATACATACCCCCTGGGAAGGGGGTAGGACCCCTGAATTTTGGTAGGACTCAGCAGATCCTTATTTTTAGTGCCAAGATAAAGTTATAAACAAAGTCTCATTGATGTACTATATTTTGCCGCCAAACAGCCATATTTAGTCTTACTTTACCTGTACTATATCTACTTAAGTACTTATATTAACTTTATTCATTTCGTTTTTCTTTTTAACAGTGGAAGTGAAATGACCGACGTAGTAACCATGGATTGAGTGTCTTCTAGTAAAGTAATATACCTACTTAGTGAAGTGGTAATAGGGTATTACTTTCAGTAAGAAATTATGTAAGTGAATAATAAATAGTTAGAATTAAACAACACAGCATTTTTAATCTCTATACAGGCTGATTGGTAATTCGATCTATTCCTTGTTATAATACTTAACCTGTAGATTACTTGCAACACCATACCGAGATCATATTTTTTTGAAAATTTATAAAAAAACTAAAAAAAGCGTGACACTGATGCTGTATTTTAGAGATATTAATATGTTTTAACTGGTATTTCCATTTAAAATGATAGCTTGATTTCCCAAGAAAAAACGATTGAAAAAACGAGAAAAATGAATTGTTTGTAAGATCGTCTTCATGTTATAAGGGACAGTAGCATAAACTGAAACCCTTAATTTAGACCATTCTGACTTAATTTCCAGTGGAATTTTTCAAAGCTTTTTAATATTTTCTGCTTCAATATTAGTCATTCGAACACTCCATTTTACAATTAAAAAAAAACAATCATAACAGCAAAAAACACGAAAACCAGCAATGTACATACTTACACCGCCGCACTCTGACAGCAGCTCGGCGCGTGGGAGCATCGCGCGTAGGGGGGCGGGGGGCGGGGTTTCGCTATACATTGTGTAGCTACGTTAGTACTATTATTTATTCTGTGGTACTATGTAGTCACAATTTCTAGTTTTGATTTTTGAGCGAAACAAAATCCAAGATCGGTTTTTAATACAACATTGCAAAGTGTTTTAAATTCCAATTATGTCCAAATGATAGTATCAGGGAGATCTTTAATTTAAACTACAGTTGATATTTTATAAAATACTCTATTTTTGAAGAAAACTACGAAAATGTGTAGCGTTCTTAAACAGCACCATCTATGGGATTTTTTGGAAGCTTACCTCATTTTCCACTACCTCATTAAAAGTTACGTGTTAGACTCGAGTGCCACGATTTTTGACCTTGTGCTCTTTTGATTCTCTCGCTAACGCTCAGAATTCTAATTGTTGTAGCACTCGCTGCGCTTGTGATCCAATTTTAGAATCCTTCGCTCGGTCGGTCATCTTTGAGCACGCGGTTAAAAGCAACTTTGCACTCATGTATAAAAAATATCTCTCTTACTCTCATCAGCCCATACAATGTCTCCACCGAGGGGCACGATGTGTTAATTATGTTTACCTTGCCCAATGTTAAACAGGTTAATACCAATGTACAGGTTAAGAATGTAAAACTGGACGTTGTGGAATCTACTGTATTCTTAGGAATAACTCTTGATGCAAAGCTTCAATGGGGTCCTCATATTGATAAGTTAGCGAGCAGACTCAGTTCAGCAGCCTACGCAGTTAAACAAATCCGTCAATTATCGGACGTTGAAACCGCGAGAACCGTATATTCACTTCCACAGCCTAATGTCATATAGCTTTTTACTGTGGGGTAATGCTGCGGATATCAATAAGATCTTTGTTCTGCAGAAAAGGGCTATTCGCACGATTTATCAAATGAGACCTAGAATGTCAAGAAATTTATATTCTGACTTCTGCATCCCAATATAAATACTAGGACCAAGCATAAACTGGAAGTACTAGACAGTCGTATCCACAAGGTCACGAACGAAGGTATTCAAAATTTACCTTTGGATAAATTTAAGTCAGTAATTAAACAAAAACTTTACAAAAAGGGCTATTACAAAATTTCTGATGACCTAACTGACATGGAGCCATGGGAATGACTGCTCAGCTTTAGAGTTATTTCAGAATTAGTTAAAATTAGAAAATAGAAAGAACACCCTCAGAGTTTCTTGCCTGTTCTTCTCTGGGGAAGACTGCACCTTTGCGAATAGGCGTAGAGTCAGTAGGGTCAATAGAACGAATGCGTATGTATGTATGTATTTAAATCCTTTAATGTTTGTTTGTATGTATTTCATGTAATCTTGACTTGTTTTAAGTGGCATCCTGAATATCCCATAAAATAAAGATTTTTTCTATTCTATTCTATTCTGTGAAAGGGGGAATTTATTATTTAATAGTTTCTAATAAAAAATAACATAAGATCAAAATTAACCTTATATATACCTATGGAACTAAACGGGCTCCTATGAAACTAAGGTCCGTTAGATAAAATAGGAAAAAACAAATTCTAAGCATAAAACTCCAATTTTACAAAAATCCAATATGGATTGCTTGGGGAAAATGTTTTCATGGGAAAAGTTTTGAAATTAAGTTAAAAGCATGTTTTAATGATTTGATTATAAGATGAGACGAAAGGTGAGTTTTTGTTTTATTTTTTCGCAACCTAACTACACATTCCCGATGTCCACTACTCCTCCTTGTATATTACCATACAATTTGGTGTTTCATAACAAAAATGTAGTAACGTAAATGTTGCTGATAGTTTGTTATATAAAAATAAAATTACAGGAAAACTTCTATCCTTAAATGGAAGCCTGTATTTGTCTGTTACGTAAGTATACTTTGCACTCCCAAAAAAAAATTATAATACGAGTAATCGCATTGTCACCCTACTAGAACGAGACGTTCTGCTTCGTTGCTCTATCTCTTCTTCGGCCCGCGTTTGAGCTCGAATTTCTATCCTGATGTATTAGATCCATGGTTCCATGTTTAACTTATTTTTTCTATGTCTATGATCCATGTGTAAAACAGACGCTATCCGGTTTAACGCAGAACATGAGAAGCTTAGGGCTTAGGTTAAGTTGAAGAAAGAAGATTTTTCACTGAAGACATGGCTGTATGGACATAGTTTCCTTTGCCTTTCCCGAAAGGGATAAAAAAAAAGTAGTTGCGTGTTGACCGTGTGTTGTGCACATGTTGTGCACTTATTTTATCACAGAACATACGCCAGTATCTCTTATTAGTCTGTGCACAGAACAGTAATACTCCTGGCGGATATTTTATTTACTAGATTTCTGTGGTTAAACATACAGAATATATACTTTTAATACACAAAAAATGATGATAGTTCCTAGAATTATGCGCAGATGGACTGCTCAGAAATATAGCAGAAAATGGTTCATAAACAGTCGTGAAAACAATATACGAAAACCTGACAGAAATTTTCATAATTCAGCTTATTGTAGTGCTAAAATGTTTTTGGAATATGAAAATAAATATGCGTATGGCATTATGGAGAACAAAGGATATATCACCCCTTGGAATATAGAAAATAAAACTGCCATGACCAAAGAACAGTTTGAACAAATTATGAAAGAAGATTGGTCGAAAATCCAGCCAAAGCAACTATTTGAAGTCTTCCCTCTAATGGGTAGATATTGTACTGACAACGGTTTATGTATATCTAACAAAATATTTGATGATTATATAGACACTTTAACTGACAATATTTTGCATGCTTCAGACAAGGAATTAGAATCATTATTCTATGCATTTGCACTCTTCCCAGAGACAGAGTCTATCCGGACTAGAAACTATATAGAAGTATGGGCTGCATTAGATGATGCATGCCTGAATAGATTAAAGTTCTGGTCTTATGATGAAATGCTGCATTTTGTCTCTCTATTTTACAAGCTAAATATTACAAAAGCTAGTGATTTCACTACTAAATGTTTAAATAAATTAGCCACTAAAGCCAAGCAACTAACTACGAGCCAACTTGTCCAAACCTTATTTTTTGTTGGCATTGCGAGGAGACAGCCTTTTGATATGCATAATTTAGAACTACATTTGATCAATAAATTTGAAGAATTATCTTTAGATGATATAGCCATTATGAGTATGGGATTTTTCAAAAGCAAAACGCCAATCAGAAGTAAAGAGTTAACTTCAAAAATAATTGAAAGAATGAGTCAAAATTCTAAAAATTTGCATGAAGTGTCTCTTGCAGCACTTTTGAAAGTAATTAGATACTCAGTAAAATATTGTACAGATGACAGCATTTACAGATTGCTGGATAAGTTGAAACTTGAAGTGCCGAGATTGTCAATTATGTGTATAGTGCATGTTGCTTTGCTAGGGACTTCAACTTTAACATTTAATAAAGATTGTTTAGAGAAGATTGCAAGTAAAATGATTAATCAAGTATCACAGGCCCGATTGAAAGATTTGGAAAGACTGTTACTCACATATGGAGTGTTTAATTATACACCACACAGTGTTAAAGATAACTTTTTTCAGAAGATATTAGATGAACTAAGAAATCCTGCTAGGGAGGATGAAATAAAAAAATATGGCAGATCTTTTGCTTCTTGTATACATTACTTAGGAATATTGAAATTATATCCAGTAGACCTGATGAGTAAAGTCTTATGTCCTGCTTTTCTACAAAATTCCTATGGGAGACATTGCTTCCAGTATGGCAAAGAAGTTCTTGCAATACATAATGATTCATTGATATTTTGCGGAGAAGCAGAAATGAATCGCTTAAGTGAAAAAGTGGCTTTAGTATTGGCAAAGAAATACACTGACTATGTGCCAAATGAAGAGTACAAAAAACAGTTTAATGTAACTGAAAAAATGTTTTTAGATGTTTATAATTTATTGAGCAAAAGTAGAGGAGGGAGCAGTTTTGTGGTTGGTGATCATATTCTGACGCACTATCAAAGAGGAGGTATTGTAATTATTAAAAAAAAAATAATGTTGAAAAACCATACAAATAACAGATAGGAGAACATTCATTGTTGTCTTTTCTTATAATTTAAAATAATTTATTGTTTATTAATTTTTAAATGTTACTTTTCCTTTTTTAGATATCATATTATGTAATGATAGAAATGGTAAACCATTACCAGTCACAGATGAATTCAGCAGTAACAAGTTTGGATTGATTAGAAGGCCACCTGATGACAACCACTGGATTGTACTTATTATAGCGGGTCGAAATTGTATAATAAATGGAACAAATACACCAACTGGTCCATACCAAACAAAAATGACAGCATTGCAAACTTTAGGATACCACTCTGCTATGGCAAGTATAACTTAAAAGTGGTCTGCTCAGAATTAGCCCACTTATTTATGTTTGTTATTTGTAAAACATAACATGTTCCTGAGTAACATAGGCTACATAGTATTCCGATTATTAATGTAGATTTCGTAATAACCAAACCATATCTAATTGCTAAGTTATAGAATACATAACTCACTATTTAGACATTACTTTAACAAAGATTCATAATCAGATCAGATAAAGGAAAGGCACAGCTTAGAAGATCAGATACAGGGTGTAAGGCACAGCTTAGCAAGAACTGGTGCCAAAATGGAGACCCTGAATACAGACCATCGTTCTGAATGATGTTCCAGTGAAAAACAGGAAATTTTAATTTTTTTTTTCTCTTTTTCAGGTTTTATGGCCCATTTATGACAATTTAAAAACAAACGAAGAAAAACTAGAATATTTAAACAATTTAATAAAACAATCATATATATAAATACTATGGATTGGTGTTTTAGTTGAAATCATCTTATCTCTATTAGTTATGTATCCAAAAACCCGCTAGGTATTGTAAAACTTCACGGCACAAAGTGTGCAGTGGGTTATGTTATTATTGACGTTATGTACACTAAAGTACCTACTTCTTCTGTGTTATAACATAAAGCTATACATATTCTTTGTCTGTGTTATACACGAAATGAGCACTTATCTTGTTATACAGGGTGTTCGGCGCATGTGTCATAGATAATTTTATACCGAGTGTTCTTAGCCATAGTTCATGAAAATCTGTACAGCCGTTTAAAAGTTATAAGCAATCGAATGTCGGGGGTGATTCAAAATTTTTAATTTTAGTGTTGAGGTGAAATTACTTGCTGCCTGTTCAACTTGGTCGTATACTGCTTTTTGTTCGTCGAGTACGTAGTGTTTTTGTTAAAATTAACATTATAAAATGAGAAAGGTGTAGGCTATGATTAAGAAAAAAAAAACCGGCCAAGTGCGAGTCGGACTCACGCATGAAGGGTTCCGTACCATGATCTATAAAAACGGCAAAAAAATCACGTTTTATGTATGGGAGCCTCCTAATATATATTTATTTTATTCTATTTTTTTGTATTTTTGTTATAGCGGCATTAAAAATACATCATCTGTGAAAATGTCAACTGTCTAACACCGTTCATAAGATACAGCCTTCTACACACTTTCTATAAAAACGGCGAAAAAATCACGTTTTTTGTATGGAAGCGCCCTTAAATATTTATTTTATTCCACGATTTAGTATATGTTGTTATACCTAGCAGCAACAAAAATACAACATCCGTGAAAATTTTAACTTTGTAACTATCACGGTTCATATAGATACAGCCTGGTGACAGACGGACGGACAGGGGAGCCTCAGTAATAGGGTCCCGTTTTTACCCTTTACGTACGGAACGGAACCCTAAAAATTGCAATTACTCAGAATCTCGCGTTTATGAAGAGCTATGTGAGATTCTTAAATCATAGCTCGTCCACGCTGAACTAGGAGTGAGATGAGAGAAAAACTTAGAATGTACCAGCTGCCAACTCTTCCCAGTCAAACTGTAAAAGTCAGTAGTGGAACTCTGAGGGTTTTCTTGTATCGTGGGCGAAAGGCTGACAACTTCTCACCACTATACATTGTGTTTCATCTAATAACCCTCAGAATTTATGTCAAACGTGGCGTCAAGTGATTCTAGAACCTCCGATGCTTTGCCTACCCCGACAGGGAATTTAGCTCCATAACTGTCACCCTTCTACTGGGATAAACAAGGCCACAGAACAATATTACTGGACACGTATTTTTGAAACGATAGAATTCCAATTCGTATACGTTTTGACAAGATTCGCATGAGAATCGTGACCATAACCCCAGAAGCCTCGCATACAAATCTTGTCAATACGTATGCGAATTGGAATTCTATTGTTTCAAAAATACGTCTCCTGGTCTGGTGAGCACGCATGAAAGCTTCCAGTTAGTCTAGGTCAGTGGCACGCACCACAAAACAATAGGGGAAGCAGTAGTAATGTTGCCCCCCCTCCAACGATTGGCCTCTTGGCTTTAATATCAATATAATAAGAGTTGCCTTTGTGTAAGAGATAGGAATAAATAATTTGATTTTTTTATGTTTCAACATCTACCGGTAGAATAGGTAGTTTTGCAATTGATTAGCTGGCAACATTTAAAAAAAAACTTTTGCGGCGTCTGTTTACAAGTGAACGATTCCTTACCGGTAGGGATTTACATACTCTTTGGATTCCTTACGAGAATCTTAAGAGGTGAGTACTTTTGCATTGTTTTTTACAGGCTTCCTCGTCCTTCAAATAGCCAGATATGTATTCCTATAAGATAATAACTATTCAGTTTATATTATTATACAATAATTCATGAATAAATGTTGTTGATAAGCTAAAAAATGGTAGGTCGAAATAAGTACCTATGGCTTATATGATGAATTAGTTGATTGGCAGGGGAGCCAATTATTGTATTTTATGATTAAATTTAAAATTTTAATTTTAAACACTTATGTTATTGCTAGTGATCTGATTATGAAGATAATTTAAACAAAAACGGCATAGAATCGCAGTAACTATATTTTGGCAGGGCCAAATGTCGATATTAAATTAGGTACCTGAATCATTAAAATTTATAACGTAGGTACATACCTAACTATTATTTACGTGATTTGATCTTATGCCGTACCATTATTTTATTATTATACTATATAAAGCTAGATTACCACTCACTGACTGACTGACATCATTGTGTTGTCCCATACCCTGGTCAAAGTCTCCCGAAGACATCATTTTCGAAGCCCGGAGCGGTCAAAAGATGGCTGTCATACAAGTATGGATTCTGAAATGTAAGGCGAGGAGCGCCGCGTAGGGTGAAGACGTAGCGGCTCCCCCCCATCAAAGATGGCCGGCATATAAGTATGGATACTGAAATGTGAGGCGAGGTCGAAGACCGAGCCGAACGCGAGACGAGGCCGAGTCGAGCCCCAATGGCGAGGCCGAAGGCCGAGCTCCGCGTAGGGCGAAGCCTGGAGCATCACCATGCGGCTTACCTGCCATCCTCCTTCGCCCTACGCGCCACGATTCCCCCCACTTAAATCCAAGATGGCGGACGTGAAGTTTTTTGAAAATCCCGACGTGGGTGTCGTTTAATAGGTTTTCGGGGATGTTGATTTCAAAAATGGCCTCCACTTTGAAACCCAAGATGCCGGACGTGAAATTGAAGAAAAATACCCCAATTATTGATGTGTTATCGAAGCGAATTTTTAATTTTATGTTGGTAAGTAGATGGTTGTAACTTTGGAGTATTTTTTATTTGAGTGTGTAATATATAAACAAATATAAAATTATCTTACTATAATTTGTTTTTTTAATTATTGTAGGTATACACCTAGATCCTTTAGCGATAAAAAATTCGATAACTTACAAATTATATTTTGCACATCACTATCGTTTAATTAAGTAAAAATATACAATAAAAATGTATTGATTGGCCCCAAATTGGCCCTACCACGGTACAAAGACTGGCAGTGCTAATCAACAAAAAGTACACTGATTGTCATGCCAATCATTATACTTTTGATATGCCAATTACTGTACATACCCTGCCAATTATTGTACTTTTGGATCTTTTTTTACCGTTATGGCAATAAAGTTCTAAATGAGCTACAAAATCACAATTTTTTTTATTCATTTCTGTTCTCAGATACATAAGGAACCGTTTGATATAATACGTTTTCTTACTTTGAACCTTATGTGGGTACCAAAAATGTCCAAAGTCAATGTTTCCCTTAAGGGGCCAATCATTGTACTGTCTCCCCTATTACTCCTGCACGCACAGAGTAGAAAGAAGTCAGGTCAGCACAGGAAGTCAGTGCAGGCTTTGTGCAGGCAGTGTAGTCTGCTTTAAAAGCGCAGACTAATTAGTTTAAAAGTGTATAGTAGGGACCACAGATCAGGTATATGTACGAGGTACGAGTGAGTGTAGGGACGCCCATCATAGAGTGCAAATCTCGAGTCTGACCATGGATATAATACAAGAAAATTGAGTCTGACACTATGCGAGTGAGTGAATAACCAAAGCCGCACTGCTAATTTATGGACGCCTCTTAATGGGGCGTATTACATTTATCAATAATATCGTGATCCTAGTATCACAAGTATTGATGGGGCTATTACACATATCAATATTATCATCATCAGAACGCCTTAGATTTACTAGAGTGAAGTCGTGTTTTGGTAAATTCATATTTTACCAAAACACGCGAGGCGGTTGTGCTACCTATTTGTAGGGTAAAAAAGGCGTTCATACTTTTTTTGGTTTGTCACGACCGCCATCTTAGATTTCTAAATGGATGTCAATTCGTAATCAGCACCCCCGAAAACCTATCAAACGACACCCATGACAGATTTTTTTTTAAACTGCATGTCCGCAATTTCGGATTTCAAAATGGATGTCATTTTCGGAATCAGAAGCCCCGAAAACGTATTAAACGACACCCATGTCGGTATCCCGGTATGGCGGTCGGCAGGTAAGATGCTTGGTGACGCTTCGGGCTTCGCCCTACGCGGTAAATACATCGCTACTACCACGTCCGTCCTCCATAGCTGTCAGTAAATACTGACAGTTCGCGTATCACGAAGTGCTTACATTTCAATATTATTGATGGGATCGCGCGGATCACAGGATTTCTGGATATTCTGTGATATTATCACGATACTACGATACGGTGTATTACACTGTCAATAATATCACGATATCGTGATATTATTGATAAGGCTGCGCCTCCGCTGCCGGAACCGGCAGCGGGGACGGGTGCCGGAAATATATGAAACCTACAAAACAACCTAACCTAACCGAGCGGAACTGCGACAACCGCTTAACGCAACCACAGTCGTTTCTGGAACATCGCCGGCCGCTGCCGCGGCACGCTCGCTTCGCTCGCTCGGCTCGTGCGTTGGGGGTCGCAGTTCTAACCTAACCTAGGCTAGGCTACTAACAAACTTAACCTACAGTTTCTGCCCCGTGACAACTAGTTTTATCTGAAAATCAAAGTCGAATGTAAGTAATACATTTCCGATAGTGATTTAGGAATATTCGCAAATTCAATCTTAGATAATCACCAACGCATCAAAGCACAGACCCCGATAAGAACACAAAATCAACTCATGTCAGCTGTCAAAAACGTCAAAAATTGAAACTGACAGTAACTTCCGGCAACCGTTCCAATTTTTCGTCGTTGCCGGTACCGGCAGCGGAGTCACTTCCTATTGATAATGTAATATGCCCCAATGTTGACGCCACTTATAAGGCGTGCTGGCGCCATATTGTTTTCTTTCTGTCATGTCATTTGTGTCAGGTTTTCGCGCCCGGCTGTAGGATCTGGGAGTGTTCTCCGTTATGTGCTGTTTTTATTATTATTATTGTATATCGTAAATCTTGTTAACTTAAAAACGACATAATGTCGCAGACAGAAGAGCCTATGGATGTAGCTGATGTCGGCGAAAACTCAGTAAGTAGCGGTACCTATATTGTGCCAACTCCGGTTAGACAAGGCTTTTTGCTTCAACGACGACGCCACGAAACGAATGGAAATTCTACACATAAGGAATTCTCTTGTCTGGTTTCAGAATGGTTCTTCCAGCGACACTACGTCGTCGAAAGGCAAGGAAGGAGATTTTGAGAGTAAAATCGAAACAGACCGCTCCAAGAGATTTGAGTTTTTGTTGAAGCAGACAGAAATTTTTTCTCATTTTATGAGCAATGCCCCTAAATCGAATAGTCCGCCGAAACCTAAAGCTGGGAGACCGAAGAAGGTCAAAGATGAACCTAAAGACGATTCAGCTGCAGGAGAGTAAGTGTTGATTGGTTCATATAAGATTAAGATTACAAATAATTACAAAATACCTAGATTAAATAATTTTTTATTGTTTTAAATTCTATAGGACAGAGATATTTATATCAACAAAATGAATTTTTTTCTTAAAATCAATAATAGCTTTATGTAACAGTTGTCTAACTGTGACCGGTAGTGCTGCAAAGGACTTTAGGCTTTTAGCCCTAAATTTCAGCCTATCGAGTCCTTTTTGGGACTAGACCAGTAAAATAGGGCTTTAAAAGCTTCGTCCTTTTAAAAAACGGTTGTTTTCGCCTCGTTTGACAAATATTGAGGGACTATCTGAAATTGTGTATCACTGTAGTAGTCCCTTAGTCGCCTCTTGCAACATCCACGGGAAGGGAATGGGGCTTTTTGAGCGTCTTATTTTATTAAATTAGTCTTAAACAAGGTTAGGGCTTTTTAAGGCCTTTAGGCTTATAACCAAAAGGCTTGAATAGGCTTAACCCTAGCCTAGCCGCAAGTACTAAATGGCTTTATAGGTTTTTAGCCTACTAGGCTTTTTATTTAACAGTCTAGTCCTAAAATAAGGGCTAAAAGCCTAAAGTCCTTTGCAACACTAGTGACCGGTGGAGCAATATTAAAGGGATTCCTTTTTGCCTTTTAGTAACATGTTAAAGTATGTTATTTTTTTGTGCAATTTAAAATTACAGTCACCGCCACCGTAAGACTGAACAAGAAGAAGATGAGGAACTATTGGCTGAAACAAATGCAAAACAGAAAACCATATTTCGCTTTGATACGTCTCCACCTTACATCAAGAATGGAGAGATGAGAGATTACCAAGTGCGCGGACTGAATTGGATGATCTCACTTTATGAGAATGGAATCAATGGAATCTTGGCTGATGAGATGGGTCTCGGTAAAACCTTACAGACAATATCTCTCCTTGGTTATATGAAACATTTCAGGTAAGTTATTCTTTAACCTCTCGCGTCCCATTGTCGCGATATCCGGTTGGCCGAAATGTGTTCTCTGCGTCCCGAAGACTCGATATCGCGACCAACGATATCTTGCGATCTTATGCCTTATTTCTATTAAGTTACGTTATATTTTCGATTCTATTATACATTATTGTATGGAAAATGTAACAAGCTTCCTATTGGTGTAAAATTTTTAGCGCTGATTGGTCCTACTTAAAAAAATAACGCATTTCAAAAACGGTCATCGTACAAATTTGTCGACAGTCGGTGCGGTGCAATATTCTTTGTTTTCTGTGTTTTATATGAATAAATAGGTAAGTGACCATATTTTTTCTTATTATATATATATCAATACATAAAAATCTATACTGTTTTTGTTAAAATATGCACAAATAACATGGAAATATGCTTTGAAATCGCAGCACTGCTTCTATGAAAAAAAGTATGGCCGCCATTTTGCTGCGGAGATTTCTCTACACAGCATGTTCCATTTTGTGTTATTGTTTTGGTCTAATTTACTGTAATGGTAAAATTAATTATTTTTTACTATGTTTAGCACAACATAGCCTACTAGTATAATAAACGCAAAAATTTCTGAGTTTGGATATGCATAGCTTATTCATCAGAAGAATAGAATGTAGGTTTTTTTTCCTGGAATGTAGTTTTTTTTCATTTTTGTGCTAATCGAACAAAAACAATTTTTCTTATATAGGCTTTTTATAATTGAAATAAATACATGTAAGCAATCTTGGTGGCACTTGATCATCTTTATATTATTTTTATATTCTAAGATGGATCGTAATGATGATGAGCCACACGCAGCAGCCACAGGAGATATGCCCGCCCCTGCACCTGCCACTGCTGAGGCCAAGCCCCTTTATGCATTGGTACATGCTGGATCGAGTACCAAACCCTCCAAGTATTATAAAGTTACATTTGTGTTTGAATTTTTTAAATTAATTTAACATTCATTAAAATTATTATTAAAAACATTTAAGTACATAATTATTATTTTCATTGGGCAAATATAAAAATTGCATTTGTCATAATATAAAATTCACAATATCTTAGTCTATTACATATCTAAATATATAAAAGGAGAAACTGACTGACTGACTGACTGACATATCAACGCACAGCCTAAACGGCTAAACGTAGGCACTTGAAATTTGGAAGGGACGTAGCTTAGGTACCGTAGAGATGCACTAAGAAAGGAATTCCCTAAATTCCCACGGGAACGGGAATTAGCGGGAAAATCCTTTTGTATGAAAAATCTAAACCGCTTAAGTTAGACGCTTGAAATTTAGCATGCAGGTACCTTAGTAAACTTAAAGCTTAGTTGCAACAGGATATTGCAAAATTCCCACAGGAACGGAAGTTAGCGGGAAAAAACTTTTGTATGTAAAAATCTAAATCACGTAAGATAGATGTTTTCAATCTGTGTACTCTTTACAAAAAAAGATTAACACGCAATCGAAGTTGCGGGCATCAGCTAGTCTATAATAAAATAAAATAAAAAATTTCATGTTTCATTGTTCTCATGTTTGTGTGATTATTTTAAAATTCTGTATCGTGTAAGTACCGTTTTTTACGTTTGAATAAATTTTATATCTATATGTGTGTGTGGTCGAGGTGAGATGTGTTTATCGGCCATTGTAATACTAATGTAAATATTGTAATATACCTAACTATTATTTATATAATTCATTAAATTGTTTTTTCCATATAAACATTTTTATTTGCCTGTGCACGTCACACCAATTACAAGTTGATACAATAAATAATCTCAAGAACACATTCAACTACAATTATTTTATTGTAAGAAAAAATATCAACCTGTATTTGGCACCGTTCGCAACCTCAACTCCCGTGGACGCGATATCGCGCGTTCCGAATTTTGATGCCCGCGTGACCACGGGATTCGCTGCATTTTGGCATATTGGGTCGGTGGGACGGGAGAGGTTAATTAATGTATGTTACTCACTATCATATTCACCGAAACATTTTTCTTGAGTAGGTATCTTTTTTAGGATAAGTAATTGGATATAATTAAAAAATCTTTACATCAAATTTTAAGATGGCTTTTTAACATAATTTTTGAAGTATTGAATAATATTTATTAGATACTTGAAAAATAGCAATTTAAAAAAATATATTTTAGGAATGTTCCCGGACCTCATATTGTTATTGTGCCAAAATCGACACTTACAAATTGGATGAACGAGTTTAAGAAGTGGTGTCCTTCTTTAAGAGCTGTCTGTCTGATTGGTGACCAAGAAACCAGAGTAAGATCATTTATATTTCATTAGTAATGGCTATACAAAAAGCAAATTCTTCTATTAAGTACTGCATTTTAAAAAATGCACTTATTTTTACCCGACTGCCAAAGAAGGAGGGTAATGTTTTTCGAGTGTATGTAAGTATGTATGTATGTCTGTTCCTTTGTGACCTCCTGTAGCCTAAACGGCTTGATGGATTTTGATGTATGAGGTATCGTTAGATTTGTCTTGATTACGGGAGTGTCATAGGATACATTTTATTTTAGTGTGCAGTCGGGTATTTTGTTTTTTTAATTATAAATTAGTTTTATTGCAGAATACTTTTATTCGTGAAACCCTGATGCCTGGAAACTGGGATGTATGCATCACATCTTACGAAATGATTATAAGAGAGAGATCAGTCTTTAAGAAATTCACATGGCGTTACATGGTTATCGATGAAGCACACAGGATCAAGAATGAAAAGTCAAAGTTATCAGAACTTCTCCGTGAGTTTAAGAGTATGAACAGGTTGCTGTTGACTGGTACTCCTCTTCAGAACAATCTTCATGAGTTATGGGCACTCCTCAACTTTTTGTTACCTGATGTTTTTAACAGCTCTGATGTAAGAATTAACTTTGATTTTTATTAATTACATGCTAACACTATTTAGTTGTTTGGATAAAATTTAAATGTTTTCTATCTGACTTCTGAACAATGCTGTTGCCCAGCATTGAATTTTATTTAAATAGTCTTCCCAAAAAATGATTACTTATGAATTTATTAAATCAATTTGATATAAAAATTATTCACTTCTAGGACTTTGATTCATGGTTTAATACCAATGCAGCTTTGGGAGACAACCAGCTAGTGTCTCGATTACATGCAGTACTTAGGCCATTTTTGCTGAGACGTCTCAAATCTGAAGTAGAAAAGAAGTTGAAACCGAAGAAAGAAGTAAAAGTTTACGTTGGACTGAGCAAAATGCAGAGAGAATGGTACACAAAAGTACTTATGAAAGATATAGACGTTGGTAAGCTGCAAATTTTATATGTGGATTTCATTCATTGTTGATCATTCCCACTCCCATTGTAAATGTTTGTTAACGAAAACTGATCATTTTCAGTGAATGGTGCTGGCAAGGTGGAAAAAATGCGCTTGCAAAATATTCTCATGCAGCTGCGTAAGTGCTGTAATCACCCATACTTATTTGATGGGGCCGAGCCTGGCCCACCCTACACTACCGATGAGCATCTAGTGTACAACTGTGGCAAGCTGGCCATCCTTGACAAGTTGCTGCCAAAACTGCGTGAACAAGATTCCAGAGTATTGATCTTCTCCCAAATGACAAGAATGTTGGATATTCTGGAGGACTACTGTCTGTGGAGGCAATACAAAGTAAGATTTTAGAATTTTCAAGCGATCTATCTTGTGTTTTCTATATCTATTTCATGTGTGACCTTAAACCTAAAAAATTCCATGTTCAATAGTACTGTCGTTTGGATGGTCAAACACCTCACGAAGACCGGAACCGTCAAATAGAAGAGTACAATGCAGAAGGAAGTGAGAAGTTCGTCTTTATGCTGTCGACTCGCGCTGGCGGTTTAGGCATCAACTTGACTTCCGCCGACGTCGTCATCATATACGATTCTGATTGGAATCCTCAAATGGACTTACAGGCTATGGACAGAGCTCATCGTATTGGACAAAAGAAACAGGTAAATACTTTTTCATCAAGTAGGTATGTGGAAAACTTGACTAACCCCAGTGTCAAAGTTTCCAAAATGCTAAATGGCCTCTGACTTGGTTTGAGGACTATAGTCAATGGACGACAACTGATTGTTTAAAGTCCGAGTAGGGAAACACTTATGGTAAATTACAATGTTATGGATTAGCAGGATTAAAATACTTCCTTATTTTAGGTGCGAGTATTCAGACTTATCACAGAGAATACAGTTGAAGAGAAGATAGTTGAACGTGCTGAAGTAAAACTGAGACTAGACAAATTAGTCATCCAGTCTGGTAGACTAGTGGACACCAAGAGTCAACTCAATAAAGATGAAATGCTGAACATGATCAGGCATGGAGCAAATCATGTATTCTCATCAAAAGATTCTGAAATTACCGAGGAAGATATTGACTCTATTTTGGCTAAGGGAGAAGTCAAGGTATGATAAACAATAAAAATAATAATTGGCATTTAATTTTTCTACAAGACTTATAAATATGTTCGCATTTTTTGTTTTACAGACTGAAGAATTAAAGCAGAAGCTTGAGAGTCTTGGAGAATCTTCTTTGAGAGCTTTCTCTATGGACACACCTGGTGCCACAACAGATTCGGTGTACCAATTTGAAGGTTATTTTTACTCTATATGGTTTTGTACTGGATTGGCAACTTAATGTATAAAAGAATTAGAAACTTGGCTCACCCTCCTAAAGTGGATCTTCGCGTCTGACATCACAGTGCGCCCTTCCTTCCTGTTTTGTGTCAAGATTGATCATATTCTTTTTCTAACTTATCTCTTTAGCATAGTTCGACATTCCGACGTCATCTAGAATATGTCTTATTGGCGATAGTTGTTCAAAATATACTTTTTTGGCAGCGCGATCCCATTTTTTTTGCATGTCCAAGTGAGGGAAGTCAGGCAGTTTTTATTTCCCCTTGTGATATTTGGCTTTGGCTCATAGACATTAGGTCTTCTGTTTCGCCGTGAAATCTTTAACAAAATTTATTTCCAGGGGAGGATTACAGAGAGAAACAGAAGATCATGCCATTGGGCAGTTGGATTGAACCACCAAAACGCGAGCGTAAAGCTAATTATGCGGTAGATGCTTACTTCAGGGAGGCATTACGTGTCTCAGAACCGAAGGCGCCAAAGGTACAGGTAAATAAGTGTAAAGAGCTAAATTGGACTCTGGCATTTTATTACAAGTTTGGTGGTGGTTTTTAGTCTTAATCATCTTCATCTGTGTAACTTGTACTGTATTAGCTCTTTATACTGTGCACTTGTAGAATATATTCTATAAAAAGAGGTACAAATCGGTACAATTAGTTTGGCATACTCTTGGAAATGGCGGCGCCTTATAAAAACTATGTTTAAATCAGTAGTTTAAATCTGCTAGCTAGATAACGAAACAGTTAAATTATTAGTGTTTTTTTCCGCTGTTAGAACCTGTTACAATATGTTTAAAATCCGCAAAAGCTTTAAATGAGTAAGTCATGGTTATTAAAGTTGTCAATGAATATTAAAGTTGTCATCTTTACGTGCCAATAATTCCGTATCGTGTCGTTTTAGAACATGGTGTCCTTTAAATTTTTTTTTATTGTGTGTTTATGTATCCCCAATCGATTTTAAAAGGTTTTACCGTGTGTCGCCATTATCAAGTGGTAGGCAGGTATGCCATGCTCCGAAAAAAAGAATTGTACCCCTTCTATACTATCTATGATTATATTGTTTTATTGTTAAGTAATTGTATTTAATTAGACTGCTTAAGAATTACTGTATTTATCCTATGACTAACCTCATTATTTCATAAATCATAAATGCTTCTTATTATAGTATTTATAGTTACTGTTCACTTTATTTTGCCTAACTTTGGTGATGGAACCTGGGGGGCTACTAAAGATGGTGGTATCACCGTCGATTTCTCGTATACAGGATGTAAAGGACAGCTTTAAAAAAACGGAACCTTGAATTTTCCAGTAGAATTTTTATATTTTTAATTTTATCTACTTTAAAATCAAATTACTAATTCGAGTACTCTACGTTTTTCAATAAAAAAACAATGATAACAGCTTAAAACACGAAAACCAGCAACGTGCATCGCATTCTGATCGCACCGACGCGGTTTTGCGGTAGGTAAATAACGAAAACTCCATAACTTGACATTTCCGGGAAAAAATTATTACTTATAGCCTTCGATCAACTATAAAAAACTAGATACACATTTCCATACAAGATGAAACAAAATAGTGACCGAACTACAATACGTTCTCTCGGAACGCCCGAATGCTACTGAACGAAAAGACAACCCAAAACGTCAAGTGGGCGGTCATTTAGTGAGGACGCTTTTTTGTTGTGGATTGTGTATCTAGTTTTTTTATACTTGATCGAAGCTTATAGCTAATCATAGTTATGGGTGGATTCCACCATTTAAGTATTTGCTAAGCTGTCCCTTACCCCTAGTATATGTATTGCGGCATTTTGCAACTGCAGTTAAGATCATTTTATGCAGAAGCAATGTATGTCGAATTTGATGTTGATTACTATCAATCGTGATACATAGTAGTCCCCTGGCTTTAAAAGTAGTAACAATTGTCATCGACGTGTTGTCCGTGTGTGCAGGCCCCGCGGCCCCCGAAGCAGCCCATCGTCCAGGACTTCCAATTCTTCCCGCCTCGATTGTTTGAACTGTTGGATCAAGAAATCTACCATTACCGTAAAACATTGGGGTAAGTCTCGGTCGAAATTTAGTAAACTTTAAGACCATCATCATATCAATCTTCACTTGTTATTTAATGAAAATAAACAATTCTTTTTTCTTGGCTAATATAAAACAATACCTAGTTACAGTTACAATTCAATTTATTCAACGCATAAGCTTTTAGAATAACTATAAAATAAAATCGCAACTTTCAGGTGTTAGTACAGAAATGATAGGGCAAAAGTTAACGGAATTTTAATATCTACGATATTTTTGTAATTAGATACAAAGTTCCGCGGAATCCGGAACTAGGACCCGACGCAGCCAAGATACAACGAGAAGAGCAGCGCAAGATTGATGATGCAGAGGCTCTCACAGAAGAAGAAGTACAAGAAAAAGAACAACTTCTTACTCAAGGTAAACAAGTGTAACAATTTAATTGACTTCCGCCACATTGCGGATTTATTGTGAACTAAGTGTGAAAATTATATACTGTTAAATTAGTATTAAATTATTTATAAAAAAACCAACTTATTTAAAAAAATAAAATTGATGCATTTCAGGATTTACGAATTGGACAAAACGTGACTTCAACCAATTTATAAAGGCAAATGAGAAATACGGCCGAGATGACATCGATAATATCGCCAAAGATGTGGAAGGAAAGACCCCGGAGGAGGTAAACCAAAAACAATTTCTTTGATTTGCTTTTTCTTATTGTGTAAGTATAGTCAAGTGTGTGGCAAACTTGGCTTACCCTGGTGTCAAAGTTTTCAAACCGCGCAATGGCCTCAGACTTGGTTTTAACGACTGTAGTCAATCGACCATAGCCGGGACCGACAGCTTAACGTGCCCTCCGAAGCACGGAAACGCTCGTGATAAATTGCCACTTTGATAACCCATCAGGTTCCCTGCCTCTGTGTACATTGCTTAACCTAACTGACCGGTTGAGCTCAGCGAGCGCCACTGGTCTACGAGAAAGCCCTTGTGAAGATGTACATTGATTGAAAGGCATATTTCAGGTAATGGAATATTCTGCAGTTTTCTGGGAACGTTGCCACGAACTGCAAGATGTTGACAGGATAATGGGACAGATAGAACGGGGAGAAGCAAAAATACAAAGGCGGGCGTCTATCAAGAAAGCGCTAGACGCGAAAATGGCCCGTTACCGGGCGCCATTCCACCAACTCCGGATTTTATATGGAACAAATAAGGGGAAAAACTATGTAGAAGAAGAAGACAGGTAATATTAAGTTTTATTGTACACGATAATTTTTTTAAACAGCCCATATACGTCCCCAACAAAGGGCACGAGCCTTCCTTCGAAACACGAAAGGGGATTTAGGCCACGCTGGCTCACCTGCCCCCCCCTCCCCCTTTATACGCCTATGCTAAGCAGATGGTTATTTATTTATTTATTTATTTATTTAACTTAATGCACTAAAGTACATGGGCGGACTTAATGCCTAATGGCATTATCTACCAGTCTACCTTAGGGTGATTGGGAGATGTACGTGGTAGGTGCATATCACAAATATAAGGAATTACTTTAATAAATATGAAACTATATGAACAAAGGAAAATACCTAATAAATATATAATCAAATGCATACATGTACTTACATAAAGTTATCATGGAGATAGAACCTCCACAGTACCCAATAAAGTGTGTGGTATTGTGACTGAATATTAAAGTTGTCTGCAGGTTTCTGGTGTGCATGCTGCATAAGCTGGGCTTCGACAAGGAGAACGTGTACGAGGAGCTGCGCGCGTCCGTGCACGCGGCGCCGCAGTTCCGCTTCGACTGGTTCCTCAAGTCGCGCACCGCCGTCGAACTGCAGCGCAGGTATGTATGTACGGGTATGTACAGGGTCCACAGCACATCATGCTATCCAAAATTGACAAAGTATATACACACATCAACGCGGTCTAGGGATATTGCACGATTTTTCATACAAAAGAGGTCTGTTCGAGAAGCCGCAATAGCATACTCGAGATACATGGAGGGCTATAATTTTCAGACAGCAAGTGCTAATCCTGGATTTTAAATTCTAGTCAATAAATTTTGTTTTACTTGAAATTTGTGAAAACGTGACGAAAATGAAAAAAATATTGCTTAAATTCGACCATTGTCATACAAAAAGCAGGCAAATAGTGCATTTTCGTTTTCATCACGTTTTCACAAATTTCAAGTAAAACAAAATTTATTGACTGGAATTGAAAATTCAAGTTTAGCACTTGCTCGTCTGAAAATTTAAAGCCCTCCATGTATCTCAAGTATGCTTTTATAGCTTCTCAAACAGGCCTCTTTTGTATGAAAAATCGTGCAATATCCCTAGACCGCGTTGATGTGTATAGTTCAAAACGTACCAAAATTTAAAAGCGGCGGCCAAAAAAAGTAAAGTTATTATTTCAAAAGGACGAATTATTCTTAACATTTTTATTATGACAGCTAAGCTGTACGAACTTAACGAATTTTCCTTTTTTTAAGCTTAAAAATCTAGATTTTCAAGCTTAAATGCATCTTTAAATCTAGAATTTAATACGAAAAATGTTTTGTATCACGATCTATTGAAACACTATATTCTAAGGCCGGAACATTTAAAATCCAGATTTATAAGTGTCAAGAACAAATCTAGTAATGATCGTACAGCTTAGCTATAGCTATCATACTAAAAAATGTTTAGAATAATATGTTCTTTCGAAATACCTTTTTTACCTTTACCTTTTTTGGCCGCCACTTTAAAAATTTTGGTATTTTTTGTATGGGCCGTGAATGATATACTTTCTTCAATAGATTTTCAATGGTATCTCCAAGTATTAGTGTTTACTATTCCTTGAGGGACTGTACATATAGCAGCACGTCAGGTTATTTGCACTATGAAAGCCGGCCTATTGCAAGCCAGATAAGGGCGACGTCAAGGTCAACATGTATAGCCTCATGTGCTGCCGTGGGTACCTGGCACCGTAACATTGTTAAACCCTAAATATTGTAGTTTTAATGTTATAATCGCTCGGTACTTTGTGAAATGCCTCAGTTTTTTTCATAATGCAACCTCACCTAACCAAGCCTAACATATCCTATTTGTACTTCTATAGTTTATTTAAAAGTCATAGCAGTAAAAGGGTCCCAGCCGAAATACGCTTATTTCGTCAAGGCTACCCGTATCTCGAGAACCACTTCACCTAGTGAAGATCTGATTAATGGGAGAGATAATCCTTAGTTTGTCCACATTTTATAACTTTAATAGATTGTTTGTTTTTCCTTCGTTTTAATCGCGCAATGGATCGACTTGAAGTTTTGCAGAGGTATGGGAGGGCAAGTGACATAGGCTACTTCCCCGTTAATGAAGTACCTATCAGCAGAATTGCTAGCAACGTCATCCAACTTATCGCATGCACGATTATAATACTACTTATATGCTATTCGCTGTCCCGTGGGCTGCCCCTTTTCCGACACGCCGACCGTCAAATGAATTGGTTGAATTTAAGTAGTGACTAATGTTATCTTATCAAGTATTAAAACATCTTTTATTATTTCCAGGTGTAATACATTAATCACTCTCATTGAAAGAGAAAATCAAGAGTTAGAAGAGAAAGAACGCGCAGAGAAAAAGAAAAAGAGCGGCAATGTCAATCAAAATACCCCAGGGGGTAATGCGGCCGGCAAGGGCGCCAATGCCGGCAAGCGCAAAGCTGAGAATACTCCCGATGCTAACAAGCAGAAGAAAAAGAAGAAATGAACCCCCGTGAAATGAATATTAAAAGGTCTCCTTAAAAGAATGAACCGCGCAGACATAAAATCGTAATATAAGAGAATTTGTCGTAAATGTCCTTTATCCTTGTGAATGTCAATTTACTTAAACAGGTACCTTACTTATTTACTGAGTGTGAAATTTTATCATCAATTATTAATTATGTTGTATTTATTTGACTGTATGACTTTACATTCCTATTGCCATTCATTACTTGATTTTACAAAAATTGATTTTTGTTCTTTAATTGATAGTTGCAATAAAATCTATAAGATCTATTCTATGTATCCAGTATTTTAAATGAAACTGATTTTGGAAGTCATTTGATTAAAATCACAACAAAGCGACATTGGATTCATATTTTGTTTTATTATTTTCTTGAAGCATAAACCACCGCTGCGCACGGACACGCGGCGCGTTTTTTAAGCTGCGTGGATTAGATTAAAATCACGTGGCAACCCACGAACACGCTACGCACAAATACGACAAACTACTCATCTACTCATTGAACATGACATTAAAGCTAAAATGCGCCGCGTGCTCGTGCGAAGCGGTTGGTGTGCGCCTTAAGTGAGTTTTTGTGCCGTGTGGTGATCGGTTCAGAATAACACCACCCCATCTCTTTCCGTGGGTGTCGTAAGAGGCGGCTAAGGAAACACAAATGAGACCGGCCTCCTAGTAATCCATCCCAGGCAAAGACACTTCATTTTTTTTTCTGAATCTGAGGTGTCTTCCTATGGTCTCATGCGGTGTGAAGGACCGTCTGGTTCGCGACCACCCTCCTACCGAAGTCCGACGCCAAACAGCTTGCTGTGTTCCGTCGGTGCGTAGGAGTACCAGTGCTTTATAGGCATTTTCTGGGTTAACTCACTCCATCGTCGACCTCATCTATGACCTTGGTCAAGATAGAAGTCAAGAGTTAACCCTTCTTATAATAAATAATAATAATATGCCAGTACAAAATGAAAAATAAAATGAAAATCAATTGTGGTTATGAAGAACTATAATTATTTTTCAATTAATTAAGTACTATCTCACTAGTATGAAAATTATAAGACTAATTATGATACACTATTACAGAAACTGCTTTTTCGCAGTTTTCAACAAGCAGACTCTGTCATAGCTACTTAATTTATTACTTTTCTAATAAGTAAGTACACAGACAAAAACAACATTAATAACACTAGTCAACGCTTATCAAGATAATGGTAATTTGAAAAAACTAAATTTTATATAATTTTTTTAATTCATATTATAATTACATTATAATGGAATCTTAGGATGCGTCACATTATGCCGAATATTTTATATTTTACTGTCATACATATTGTAACATCACATTAAAAATCGGTTTCAAAATAAATTATTTACAACACTAAGCAAAGATTTGCTATTTATTTACGTATTAGATTAGACAAACCCAGTGTCTATTTTAGCAAGACTCATTTCGTGCTCACTTCTTAAGGCACATTCTTGAAACATATCGCTTCATCAGGGGGAATTACCATTCTCACTATTCTCTTGGAAATTATTCATATTTGTAGCAAACGGCGCACCTAATCCATAGAGGTGGCCACTAGTGCTTTCAATATTGCCATCAAAGAAAATCTGTAATGAAATGAAAACTGTTCGTCAATTTTCAAAATCTAACAATGAAAACTGACCATAGACATAGAAAAAATAAGGTGAAACTGACGAATAACAAGGTGTTTCAAAAATATACCTAATGAAAAAAAGGGTCTATTCTAAAGTATGTCCACAAATTATTTTTATTAAAACGAATTTTCGTTTTTTTCATGAATAATTGAATACGAAACTAAGGGTTCGTAGATTATTATGGAACCCTAGCAATGAAATTGCTAATTTGTGATATTTTTTTGTGAAGTTTGCAAGAATATGATGAATTATCAAATCAAATCATTTATTTGCTGAATACGAGTACAAAGATGGGCTTATTTTAAAATGTGGTTCTGTCACATTCGGCCACTGCCTGGCATGCATTATAATAATTATGTACTCCTGTGGTTATCGCTTAAAGCAGTTGGTAGCGTCTACATATGTTTCGCGAGAGCGAGGCTTCCGTTTCGTAATACAATTACATTTTTAGTCTTCATTGAAATGCACGATAGCCAGCTAGAAAACTGTTTTTGAAGTTTTGTTTGAGAACTGTAACCAAACTTTTGGCATATCGCGTGTGGTTTGTATATTGATTGAGCTCAGGAATATTACGCACAAACACCTTCGCGCTTCAAGTTCTGATGCTCCAAATGTTATTGACACTACAATGATGTACTTACTTCTTTGATTTTAAAAAATGCCATGCCAGTGAGGTGAGAATCGGACCCTGCCTGATGCTGAGGCCCTACTCTCCTCAGCTCAAGTTGGTCGGCCACTTCCTGAAGCCCTCCTTTCAGATTTTTGCATAATTTCATTAGATACTGAAAGAAAAATAAAATATAATTTTTCTGTGTTCCGAACACAAGATGAGACATTTCTCAGCAATGGGAAATAAGGTTGACTGGCAATGGCGTAAAAGGGAGTTAAACTAATCATCACTTGCAAGAATGTAATCAAAATCGGTTCAGTAGTTTTCAAACTGAGTATTTACCATGGATACTTAAGTGTCAAAAAAGCTAAGTTTATCTTGCCATATTGGCTACTAAAAGCGATTTGTCGAAGGTTTCCATGATTTTACATAAACCAAACGTACCTTGACATCATAAACTGTAGGAAAATATAATCTGAGGCTTTCGAAAAAGTCATTTTCTTCTTGAGGCAAATTTTGATCAGTGAGTAATTTGAGCAGGTAGCCAAAATCATATCCTGAATGGAAACTAAGCCAATTTATGTTATCCATTAGTACAATACCTGCAAAAGTTCAAGAAGAACAATTAAGGGAAAGGGGTATAATTTACATAAAATGAATACTTTTGCGAAATGGCGGCGCACGATAAGAGTTAGTAACGATACGGTAAGTAATGTGTAACGTGAAACCTGAGCTAAACGAAGGTTTTAAGGGGTTCCAGTTACACATTACATAGGTCAACGCTTTACAATGCAGTAGCCGAGGAAATAACAAAAATAAGATTTATTTACATTCGATGAAATACCATATCTCGGACTTGTTAGTCAATCAGCTAGGTATAGAGGCCAGCGCATCAGGTTACTCCATTTTATTGCAAAACCGCTCTTATCGCAACAGCACAGAGTGCACGCGTGTGGTAACCTTATGTGCGGCCCTCCGTACTTTTTATGCGTCATAAATTTTTAATAAGTATTCACTAGCTCTCCGCCCGCGTAGATATCTCTGTACCAAATTTCATCAAAATCGGTTTAGGCGTGAAAGCGTAAGACAGTTACTTTCGCATTTATATAAAACTAGCATTCCGCCCGGGACTTCGTTCCCGTAGGAATTCGGGAATCGGAAATGTAGCCTATGTTCATCAGGGATAAGAATTTTTCAAATCGGTGCAGTAGTTCTGGAGCCTGTTCAATACAAATAATCAAATCTTTCCTCTTTATAATATTAGTATAGAAGTATAGACTAGCTTTTCGCCCGCGTGGACTACAGATTAAATCATGCCCAGCAGTGGGATAAAATATAGCCATGTCCTTTTCCAACGTAATCTATCTCTGTACCAAATTTCATCAAAATGGGTTCTGTAGTTAAGGCGTGAAAGCGTAACAGACAGACAGTTACTTTCGCATTTATAATATTAGTAGGGATAAGTCTTGTATACGTATCCCCAAATGGCTTTTTTTTCTATGGCCTTAGTAGAAAATGTAGAACAAATCACGACACAAGGGAAAACCTTAGTGTGAGCCTTTGAGTGTATGGCGTTTTTTTTTTTTTAATCATCGTCACTGTGATCGTTATGATTTTGGCGCCCGCTGAAACTGCGGGTGCCACGGTTTTCCCCCTCTACATTTGGGACTCGAGAGATGCATCTTCCCTGATAGGCAACTATTTGAATCTACGAGCACTCAACCCTATACATATAGATACGTAATAGAAGGCGACCCGAACCTGTCTTCGTCAGTGGCTAGTCACTGATATATAACGCACGCCCTAGCGATCGTGTTCGGAATCTCTTCAGATTACTTCGCATGTAAGTAAATAGATTTAGGTGAATAAAAGATAATTTGTATTCACCTGAAGACATTAAGAGCTCTGCAAACTCTAATGGCTCAATACCATGTTCTTCATGCTCTCTGAACTGTAGTCCAGAATTCTGAAGTAAATCAATAGAGTCTTGAGCATACATATCCTCCCTGCAAATATATGATATTGGAATACATTTGGGAATCAATTAGAGGAATTAGATTGGGCATTCAGTTTTTAAGTAGAGTAACTTACTGCAAGTTAAATTTGAAATTAAATTGCCAGGTGGGGCAGCCAGGAGGTGTTTTCCCATTTTCGTCCATGAATGTCAGTCCCAGTTGAATTATTCTTAACAGATCTACATTACACCTGAAAAATTGACGATGCTAAAAATATATTATGGTTTTCACCGTGAGTCTTAAAAAGATGGCTATTTCCCGTGGGAAGTCAGGGAATAACGGTATTTAAACATGGATATCATTTTCCAAAAAAGCACCTTAAAAAAAGACACCCATGTCGATTTTTAAAAAATATTTCAGTTTCCAATGAGAGTTTCGGGAATCCCATTCTTAACTGCCATTAACGTTACTAAAGAAACTGCCAATCAGATCAGGTTCCATTGGGAATTTGGTAAAATCCTTTCTTATCTACACCCTGTTTATAATCAGTGGTTTTGGCTGTGCATGATCCATCAGTCGGTCAGGACAAAACCATATATTCATACATACAGAATTACAGATATAGCACATTTTATGAATGAACCATTTGTTTAATACCTTAGTAACTGATATTGATAGTCTGCAGTAGATCTGAACTCTCCTATGGGTCTGGCAACCACTCCTGGAAATTCAGTGTCCATGGCTACCCAGTGGTATTTTTGGACAACCTGTTAGAACAATTTTTATCACTTTAGTAAATAAGTGTTATGAAAATGACATAGCACCCTTCTGTAATATCATTACTATTGTTCCACATGATAAAAGTTACATAATTAGATAGTTAACTTGTAAAGGGTTGAGTTGAGACTATTTAAACTGTAATTAGAACAAGTAATTTACATATAAATCAAAATCAGCCCAATTGAAATAAAACAAATCAGATGGATTGTTTTCTGCTTAATACATACAGGGTAAAGGACAGCTTAGCAAATACTTAAATGGTGGAAACTAGCCCTTACTAAGATCATCTACAAGGAATTATTTTTTCCTGGAAATGTTAAGTTAAGGAGTTTTAGTTATTTACCTACTTTGGCGCCCCTCGCGCGTTCTCTCCTTGCCGCACCACAGTCAATACGATGTATATTGCTGGTCTCGTGTTTTAAGCTGTTGTCATCGTTATTTATTGGAAAATGGAGTGTATTACAATAAATCATTTAATTTTAAAATAGAAAATATTAGAAAACACGAAAAAAAAAATTCCACTGGAAAATCATTTGGAATTATGGTTTGAGTTCAGGTTTGAAATTTTTGCTAAGCTGTCCCTTACACCCTGTATACATCATTAATACTGTATAAGAATGGCTGCAGACCTGTCTAATAACATGAAATTCTTCATGTAGATTATGATTCCAGACATTTTTAATGGAACATTCGTCTTTGATAGAGCTCATAGACAAAGTTCCAAAACTTGCAGCTGGCATCTGTAATGGTATTTCTGTGAACAATAAAGAACTTTATAATTTTGTGAATCACAGAAATCACACAATCTTGGGAATTTAGGACTAGTCATTCAATCAAAATCTAAACAGAGTTTACATATAAAAATAAATAATTAAACAATACACAATCAAAGGCCCAGACTAAGGTTTTCTCTTGAGTTGTGGGTCCCTTGGCAGTTTGGCACAAACACAAAGATGGACACAAAACCCATGATCCGAGAATAAACATCGGCTTTTTACACAAATATTTGCCTCGACTGGGAATTGAACCCAAGACCCATCGATCAAAAGCAGTACCACAACCACTCGACCAAACCGGTCATCAACATACAAGTATATTTTTATTGTAATAGGTATTTACATTTAACTAGTAAAAGATTTGAAAGCCAAAGAATCCAAATTCAAGGATCATTAACAAGATGTTTTTACCCTTGATTGCATTAATTCAAATGTTTCATATCTTGTTGGATAGCCTATTGTTTTTTTATAGATAATAGTACATTTTGCCCCCCCTACCCTATGTCCTAGGGTAAATGAATAGCTAATGATAGTGATGCCCACTACCTTAGCCGGATCATGATATTTCCAGTAACCCTGTAAATAGCCTAGGGAAGTGTTAATTTACCGCTTGTGAAATAGGCACATATTTCACAAGCGGTATATTAACACTTCCCTAGGTCCGAAATGATTGGGTTGTAAATAATTAGGTACAGCACCGGATTTAGCTTTGGTGGCCCATCGGCAGAGCATGTGGTGGAGGCCCTCAAATCGTTTTTAATTAACTGTTTAAAATTTCCGCTCAAAGAAAAAAGTTTTTTATCTAACTATTTGTAACAAAACTCAGTATAGTACCTATTTTTTTATTTCTACTGAGCCTTTATTTATCGATTTGAATTTTTTTGTGGTGTGGTTGCGGCCCATAGGCAACTGCCGGCCACAGGGGCTTTTTCGGGGCGGAGCCCCATGCCTTTGCTAAATTCGGCACTGAGTAGGTAGCAACCTAGGGTCGCTGGGTCTTGTTACCCTAGTTATTATTTAACTGCGATTATGTTCAAAGCTTAGACTAGAGCAAAATTAGTTTAATAATATTTCGGTCCGTATTACAGAACGCGACTCAGACTCTGATCTATACTTGACTGCTGCTCAAGCTGTCTTTGTCATTTTGATAGTGAAAGAAAGAGACAATCAATACTTAAGTAAAGTATAGATCAAAACTCGAGTCTCCTTCTGTAATACGGGCCTCAGTTTGTCTTCCTATTTGGATCAGAGGATCATCTTAGATGGGAAATACCTTCTTCATTGATTAATAAATTATAAACACATAGAAAACGATAAAAATACAAGACTAAGAATTACTTACCTTGCCGGTAAAGTTTGAAGCTAGAAAAGCTCCAGAATAAATGTCACTAATGGAAACCAAGAGCAATTTTCAATGTTATCATTGATTTCTTCCAAAGAATGGTTAACAATTTTAGGAAAACCAACAACAAATAGCCTTTTGTATTGTAAAACGTTTTTGACACATTTTTGAATGAAGGGTTGAAGTGAAGTTGATAATGATTCAACCAAGTTCAACCATTTTAACAGCGATTGAATATGGATTGAATTTTTTTACAACACTACAGGCGTCTCCATATATGGCCGCGCGGCTTCGTGAGAGTGAAATCGTTTTTTAAATGTATCTTCTCTCTCACTCACGCCGCGCGACCATAGACAAAAGTTACCGCGTGACCGTTCGATTAGATCGAAAGCTGTCCACTAGAAACGGCGGTAGATTTAAAATTCGTCCTCTGAAAATACTGAGTATACACTGAATAAACGGAGTTTTCTAATTTGATTTGATTGTTTTCTTATTGTAAGATTAATAAAAGTGTTGTCTCGAAAGACGAATTTAGCAGGAAATATTAGAAACATGAAAAAAATATCGAAAATTTTACTGAAAAATCATTCAGAACGATGGTCTGAAGTTAGGGTTTCAGTTTTTGCTAAGCCGTACCTTACACTCTGTAGGTTATTTATATTCGTATAGTTTTCCATTTATTAACCCTTAAACAGGCCCCGTGTGCACTGGCATTAAAACATATTTTTAAATATGGTGTGGTCTTAATTTTTACCTGTACAATGTATACCTAAGATCTGTTTCTAATAAATAATAAAATAAGGTAAAAAAAGTGGTCGTAGGCATAGGGCATATAATGACCACTTTCTTTGAATAATGATTTTTCCTAAAATGACATGTTTACTTAAAAATGTTTAGCTTCATACGAAAGATACAAATATTGGTAATCAAATAAAGGTTTTATCAATTAAAAAAAAATAAAAATCACTATAAAACTCCAATTACCTAGGTGGTCGATAAATCGTACTATGCCTGATTAAGGGTTAAACAACGATTTAGTCACAAATTATACAATTGTATGGGGCTTGAAATATATATATTTTTTAAGTAAAAGATCTATGAAACTATACTTATTTAATAAGAAAATTATAAAACCTTAAGAAAAATAATCCCTTATAACTATCATAGGTACAATTATTATTATTAAATAATTAATGTAATTGAATTATATAAACATTATACACCTAATGAAGCAAAAACCTTTAAATCACTCTATAATTAATTATCATTTCAATGTCATTTTCTACATAATTCTAGTGACACACTAAGTTGTATTTAAAAATTTAAATAACTCCATGATCTAAAGGGCAGTTAGAACATACTTAACTGTACCTTTCTGGATTTACAAGCTTGTTGCTGGGCTACAAACTTTATGGTAAAGGTTGTGTATGTTGTGATAGCTCTGTCTCTGCTACAGGCAGATATGAAGTATTGTCTTATTAAGTGATCATATTGGCTTAAAATGTCCATCATTAAAGACTGTACTGTGCACATTTGTTTCACTCTGTAATGCGACAAAAATGTGGCGGCGAGAGGCTGATGCACACAGATCCCCCAGATCAGGATGAATTGCCGTTTTCACCATTGTCTTGGAAGTTGTTCACATTCACCGAAAATGGGGCGCCTAAGCCGTAAAGGTGGCCACTTGAGCTTTCTATGTTATCATCGAAGAAAATCTGTAAGAATAAAGTTTAGTTTGATTGATACGAAACCTTACAACAAGATGACGAACGTGGAGTAAATCTTGTACTATAATAACTACAGGTATTATAATTAAATAGGTTACCTCTTTGATCTTAAAGAATGCCATGCCTGTAAGGTGGGAATCAGAGCCTGCTTGATGCTGTGGGCCTACTCTTCGTAATTCCAGCTGATCTGCTACTTCTTGCAGACCACCTTTAAGGTTCTTGCACAATTTCATCAAATACTGGAAATATTTAAATTACAATTATTAGCTATCAATAACTTCACTAATAATTTTATTTTAAAATAAATAATTAATAAATAAATAAAATAAATAATCGTTAATCATTTATTCATATCATAAATTGTAAGAAATAATAGTTTCAATTAATTAATATTCGACTGGACATTGAATAAGGGGCAGACTTACCTTAACGTCGTATACAGTTGGGAAATATAATCTCAAGCTTTCAAAAAAGTCATTTTCATCCTGAGGCAAGTTTTGGTCTGTAAGTAATTTCAGTAAATAGCCAAAGTCATAACCAGAGTGAAAACTCAACCATTTAATGTTATCCATGAGTACAAGGCCTGAAACAAAGAGAATAATGTAAAGAATTTTATTGATTAATAATCCTTCCGATGCCGCGCATTTTTATGAAAAACGCTCACTACACGCCACAACCAAAAAAGGAACATATCAATGTTTCTTTATAAAATGTGTCATCAAACTGTAAATGCACCAAAGATCCTAAACAAAAGGCTATTGAAACCGAGTGGCAATTTTACCTGAAGACATAAGAAGTTCTGCAAACTCAAGAGGCTCTATGCCATCTTCTTCATGCTTTCTGAACTGTAATCCTGAGTTTTGGAGCAGATCGATAGAGTCCTGTGCGTACATGTCTTCCCTGAGAAGTAATGAGAAGAAAACATAAAAATACATATGATTATATTACACCACTGAATCCCGATACATAAAAAATTCCTAACACATACATATAATTAATTAATACTCACTGTAAGTTGAATTTGAAGTTGAATTGCCACGTTGTGTAACCTGGAGGTGTTTTACCGTTTTCATCCATAAATGTCAAACCCAACTGGATTATTCTTAACAAGTCCACATTGCATCTGCAAACATGAATTGTATTTTAATAAAATTATCAGTAAACTTAAGCTTAATAATTCTACAACAAATATTGGCCACTGTTACACTTTGCAATATTAGGTTAATTAAGAAGTACATCTTGTTTCCCTTCATCTATTATTTTCAACTAACTGCAAAGGGGTGAACTATGCAAATATGCAACGAAAGCAGAACTGATATTTTAAATTACTTATTTCTAACTTATGTTACGGCTAATATCTGAACTGCAGTTACACGTTGTTTTAGGCAGCTAAAGATTTAAGATTAGCCCGCTAATCTTAAGTTTATGTTTGCACCTACTTTTAGCCGTAACATATACAGGAAAATTATTTTATTTGGTAACATTTTTTAAAAAATCATTTACTTAGATCGACAAAAAAAAAAGCGCTTCAGAAACCTTTAGATGTTATAACAGGCTTACTTATAGATTTGATAAAAATTATTTAAAATTTTGTGATTAAATATCTTAAATTAATTGCGAAATTGCGACCTTTCCGATTAGCCTTTAATTAATCTATGTTGAATTCATAATAATAAGTACCTGAGTAACTGATATTGGTAGTCGGCTGTGGATCTGAACTCTCCAATGGGTCGCGCAACCACTCCAGGAAATTCAGTATCCATTGCTACCCAATGGTATTTCTGTACAACCTATAAACATTAGGGATGTGTTCATTATATTGAATTAATTACTGCATATTAACAATAATAAAAAAAGTTCAGGTACAACAACAGTACATTAAACTGCACTTGTTGACCTGTGCAATATGGATGGTTTTCCTATAGTGCAGTTACTATACTCTACAATGTAGCTACGAACATGGGGTAACGGTTTGGCCTTGGGATGATTTATTTATGGTGAAAAATTTTAAGTGGAAAACCACCATATTGTGGCCTTCAAGGGTCACCATTCAAAATTATTAGTGAATAAGTGTACCTGTCTGATAATTTGAAATTCTTCATGGAGGTTGTGATTCCATACATCTTTTATGCCACAGTCTCCATTGGCTGGTAGTTGAGATAGTGATCCAAAACTAGCTGCAGGCATCTGAAATTACAAATAGATAACAATGTCAATGCAAAAACATGCTTTATCTGCTGTGAAGGAGATGCCAGCTGATAGTTATTATCCATAATACAGACGGAATAGGTAGGTATTAGGTAAAACTTTAAAGGGAAATAAACATACCTTATATCGGTTGTCCGCTTCTTGACGGAGTGTTTCTTCAGTTTTCTTCGTCGCCGTGGTTTTGGGTTGCACTTATATTCCGTAGGAACTAGCGATAATGGTTCAAATTAGTCCTAAAAGCGGTTGCATGTAGTAGGTTATAATTACAAATTACTAAGATTTATCGAAAATCTAGCAACTTTAAACACTTAGCACTTTTTAACAAGTCTGTTGATATGATTAATTAAAATAAGAAGGCAGAAACAGTGTAGATTGTAAATTGTAAAAGTAAATAATAGCAATAATTTTGTTGTGTTGTTAAATTTATCCCTTTCGGGAAAGGCAAAGGAAACTATGTCCATACAGCCATGTCTTCAGTGAAAAATCTTCTTTCTTCAACTTAACCTAAGCCCTAAGCTCCTCATGTTCTGCGTAAAACCGGATAGCGTCTGTTTTACGAAAACTGGCGGCGAGAAGCACAACCGCGAGGATCTTTGTCGGTACCAAACGGAGCAGAAACACTGTTATCACTTGAATTTTTCATCACTACACGAATTTTAGTCAATTTACTGCATAATACACTATCACTATTACACATTAAACAACTTTTTCACGCCGAAAACGAAAATTCAATTGACAAAGCAACCGCTCACGCCGAGTTCCCGCCAAAGACCTCGCAATAATTTTGACTTTGACAAGTAATTTTTGGTTATTTTCTTATATTTTTATCCAATTTCGGTAAAGGCAAAAGAATTATGTCTTCACTGCCATGTTTTCAATCGCTCGGCCTTACTGTTTATAGTACTCTTTGTTGTTTATGAGCAAAAAAGTATTGCCGTTGGCGATATGAAAAAAAAAGAAACTATATTTAAAATATTTTTAATTTATTATTATTAATAAAAAATGTGTATTTGGGTAAAATTAGACACATTAATTGCGTTTAATCAGGTTTGGGGGAGGGGAAGCGCATTCCACGGACCGGCAAACTCACAGAATACTACATCTTTGCGCGAATTGTAAACGGATGTGATTGGTCGACTTTAACTTATATTTTTCTATGTCTATGGATTGGTCTCGCGAAGCCGTGCGGCCTTTAATGTGGACGCTACTGAATGGTAAATAGGGGTACTTTTTGAGTCATCGGCGGTATACGGCAGTTTATATTTCAAAGTAAGTTAACAGTTAGTTAACTTCATAATAAATACAAATTTTTATGTCTAACAGAACGAGTGACTGGCGGTTGCCTCACGGCTCTGACGGCAGCAGCTCTATCTAGCACGATAACGACAAACTCGCACTCGGCTCACGTCACGCTGAAACTTCACTTTGATTGCGCGAGGGTCCCACGCAAAGGCTTGCTCCTTGCTCGCCCTATGGCTTTGCCAATGTTGACATTTTGCCTGCAGTTTAGTAGTAAATAGGAATCAATGACCATGTACCTACTTGTACTACGCTGTTTCCAATAGTTGTAAATCAGGTGGTATCAGCTCTACATCAGCTCTAATTCATCTCTATTTATTTAGTAGGGACAAATAGATACCTAGACCAACTTTTTTCATATTTTGTTAACCCTTTTTTAGTGCTTTCTGTTATACAGGTTGACTTTTTAATTACATCCTCATATTTAATAAATAACGTTATCATTAACAATACAAAAGAAAAGCAAAAAAAAACTGTTGGTTCTTACTTCTTTTTAAAGTCCTTGGGATGAATTTTTGACCCCCGACAAAAAAGAGGGGTGTTATAAGTTTGATGTGTATCTGTATGTCTGTCTGTGGCATCGTAGCGTATGAATGGACCGATTTAGATGTGGTTTTTTTGTTTGAAAGCTGACGTAATCGAGATGGTTCTTAGCTATATTTGATCAAAATTGGTTCAGTCGTTTAAAAGTTATAAGCAATCGAATGACGGGGGTGATACCATTTTTTTTATTTTAGAGTTATTAGAAACAGTTAAATAACTACAGGTCTCACGAATTCCTAGGGATTTCACGGTTTCCCGGGAAGTGACGAAATTGACGTTTCTACCTTACCAACTAGGGAATTCGTAAAATCCCTAGGGAAATAAGGTACCTAGGTATTACAAAAAATCGTTCATCTTACCAATGTAGATGGTTGGCAAATGAGACATTTTATACAATAATGAGTTTTTAAATATAAGTTAATATAAAGTCAAAATAACAAATTGATTTTATTTTTGTGGAAAGTTCAGATAATGTTTAGCTTTACCTTAGTGAATATTTGTAAGCTGATGGTCATTCGCTGAATAGTGAAACATACATTTTTGTAAAAATCTTTATACTGATCTATTCTGATTTTTAAAAACCCTGAAAATTACAACCGTTTTCATTTGACATTTTTAAGGCCGATTCGAATGGTTGAGCAATTTTAATGAATTCGGGCCGGGTTCGGGTCGGTTATTTTGGGACGCGGATTGTCGGCGACCTGTCTTACAAAATAAATACCTATAATAATCCAGCGACAAAGTAGCTTGAAGAATTTTTGTGTTTCACTGTCTTTTTAGGTTTCAAGTAAATAATTTCCCAGATTTTTAGTACTTACCTATGTTTTTTAATCAGTTAATAACTGAGGAGTGGTTATAAGATCCACGTCCGTTGCAATCAAGTAGCAACCTGGGTTCATTAACCTTTCAACGGTTATAGAGATTAGAAATCTGAAATCAATTGTTCAAGCCAAAGACGTTATTAAGTGTGCTCGTCGATTAGGCAGTGTTACTACCACTCAACTAAACTGGACGTCATTTAATACTAGCTTTTCGCCCGGGACTTCGTTCCCGTGGGAATTTTCGAAAATTATGGAGCGTATGTGTTATTCTGATGTATAAGATATTTTATGGTAAAGTTTCATTGAAATCCATTCAGTAGTATTTGCGTGACAGAGTAACACATCCATACATAATTAGATAGACTCTATATTAGTACCTAGAGAACAGTTTTTTTCATTCCCTTGGGAATGTAGCTAATGTTACTAAAGATCCCTCTGTCCAATTGCCATCCTTGGTGCTGTAGACGTGAAGGACGGCAAACAAACACACTCCACATTTTCTAAATTATTTGTAGGGATGGAGGGTAAAGATGTTAGGGCAAGATAACATTGAAATCATGGTATGTATTTATATCTATCAAGTTTTGACACTCACTCAGCGACATTAATTGAATGTACTTAAAAGATTTTTGTCTGAGATAAAATATTTATTCGATTCTTCACCAGCCCATTTCCCTATGTCCCCACCAAGGGACACGGGCCTCCCTTCTAAACATTGAAGGCATATTCCACCACGCTGTGGTGCGGGTTGGCGGACCACGACTCTTTCGAAAACTTAATTTTCTGAGATGTGTAGGTTTCATGTCGATGTTTTCCTTCACCACTTAGTGGGTGATAATTAGTGAGAAATCCGAACATAAATCCGAAAAGACAAATTTAGTGGTACAAGTCCGAACCAGGCTTTGAATCCGCAACCTAAATAGCCCAGTTGGTTAAGGAACCAGTTTACAAGACTGGTTCTTTGTCCAATTGGGCTTTCACTGCTCATTATTTATTTGATTCCTTGAGTGTAATTCACATCATCACCTTTTGGTGATGATCACAGTAAGTTTGTTACTTTTTTACCGACTTCAAAAAAGGAGGAGGTACTTACTATGTTCGACTGTATGTATTTTTTTTTTCTATGTATGTTTACCGATTTCTCCGCCAATTATGGACCGACCGATTTGAAATTCCGACCGATTGTGGACCGATTTAAAAAAAAAAATTTTTCGAAAGAGAAGGGAAGAAAGGGACCACCCCAGAGGTGGTCCCATATAAATTTTATTGAAAATGATTCAGCGCTTTTAAAAAATCGACAATTTTTTTTATTACAAACCAGAACATCATCTAAATAAATGAGTGACATTTGCGAACTATTGCTGGGATTGAAGTCGGTGACTCATTCGTTTTTATAACGTGGAAAATTATTTAACTTCCTGGTTCGGACTTGTACCACTGTACCGCTTCTACATGTACTGAAACAACAATTATGGTCTAAAATGAAATGACTATTTACCAAGTATTTCTACCCGACTGAAGGAAGGGTTATTATTAAATAAGAAGATTTATTTCAAACTGTAGGTGTACCATTCTATTGTTCGTTATATAGAGTAATTTTCATATTTTTCTCACATTATGCGTATCATTTGATAGAAATAAATAAATAAAAAATATTTTTTTGGAAATTTTCAATATTTTGTTACCCTTTTACAAGGGGGAAATTATTAGAAAAGCAGAAATACGGGTCTCACGATTAAAAAATAAGGATTTTATCAAGTTTCAAGTAAATTGAACGAAATTTTATTTTTCATTTTTTATTTATTATAAGATGGGTTAACTCTTGACCTCAATCTTGACCACAAGGTCAAAGATGAGGTCGACGATGGAGCGAGTTAACCCAGAAAATGCTTAAGGCATTGGTACTCCCACGCACCGACGGAACACAGCAAGCTGTTTGGCGTCGGACTTCGGTAGGAGGGTGGTCGCGAACCAGACGGCCCTCTACAGAGCCTACCACACCGCATAAGACCATAGGACGACACCTCAGATTCAGAAAAAAATAAAGTATCGTTGCCTGGGATGGATTACTAGGAGGCAGGTCTCATTTGTGTTTCCTTAGTCGCCTCTTACGACACCCACGGAAAGACATGGGGTGGTGTTATTCTCAACCGATCACCACACGGTTCAATTTAATACTTGAATTTTCAACTTGTTTTCATGTTTCAGATGATCTAGCTAGCTTGAAAATATTGTGTGAAAAATGACTAAAAACTTGACATAACCTATATAAAAGGCCAGAGATTAGGTAAAAAGTCACCCTGTATTTACGAAGGAACAAATGCATAATTTATTTATTCTCCTAAGACTGTGGAGAAGTCTATTTTGCATTAATAAGTTTGGCAACTGGAAATTAGCTGTTTTCGTAGGACACTGGGTTTGGAATTTAATATACTGTATGTACTTACTACATGTTATGTAAGTCGATGTGGTGAGTTCGAGTCGGCAGTGCCACGCTGGGTTGTTGTTCCCATCCAAATGTTTGATTCCCAATCTAAAACATTTTCTGTAAGTACAAAATTAGACCGCTCGACTAATTCGATAAGAAATGCATGGAAAAGGCAAAGGAGATTGATCTGTGGACTGTGGAGGAAAGTAAGGGAGACCTTTGCCTAGCAGTGCGACAAACTAGGCTAAATAAGATATGATAAAGATAAGACAACATTACAGGATTAATTGAAAAAAATATACAAAATGCGCCGCTAACGAATAGCACCCCATTTATTTTTCCACTATGCGCGTCAGTGACGTTAAAGTCAAGCGACCTTGTAATGTTTTTTACTTCCTTGCAATATCTGCAATCGCCAAATTTCCTGACATACATTGTGGCTATAGAGTCTCTCCCAAGTAAGTGAAGATAATTACTTACATAGAATATTTTGAAAAAGCCCTGATTATTTATTTGTTCAGTCTATTTGTAATAATTTTTCCTGTGACGCACCTCAGTGTCCCTTCCTTCTTGGAGTCTGCAGAGACCTTCTTGGCCTTCTGGTCCGACCTTTTTGCGTTGCTGTTTAACTACGCAACTTAAGTACTTCACATTCAGGAAAGCTTACTTTTCAGATAATAAAATTTTAATTTTATTATCTCGTTTCAAGAAAGTAGCGACCATTACATACCATAGCGTAACAAAACGATCAAGTGTGTGTTTGGTGGGACCACGAAAAAGTTTTTTCCCATCAGTAGGACATCGCAGTGGGACCACGGTTCCGGAGCGATAAAATAGGCTATAATTTTTAACAGCAACGGGACATACGCTGTCTCTGTAATTATAACGCTTTCTGCTTTTCTATTAAAAAAAACGAGGTTTAGAATGAGGTTTAAAAAAAATGTAATATTGTTTATGTGGTATTACATTTTTTTTGAGGTAAGACCCTTTGAATCTTGAATTATGTTTTGGAGTTAGCGGGAACAGCCCGTGGCGCGACAGTCGGCAGTCAGTCGGTCGCGGCGACTTTTCCAAGGCAGGCGCTTTCCACCGCTCGTTTCAGCCGCTCACTACACGATCCTCCGATAACTTTGTGACAGTGGACGGTTTTCCGTTTTCAGTTTTTTTCAATCACAATGTGATTATTTATCGTGTCTTTTAAGTTATTTTTTGTTCAGTTGGCGTTATTTTATTTTCATCTGGGAATAACTTGTCAAGTAAGTATAAATTAATATTTCATAACTTTTTTTTTGTTAAAAATGTTATGTTCATGGATTTGTTATATTTTTCCAAAGTTTGTAATAAAAAAAATCAGTTCTACATGTATACACATTTTCTCAGTAGGTAACCAGCAAAAAAGTAAAAAAGATTATAATTTAAGGCTTACATGATAAACCTATGTATTCAGGCAGGTGTTTTTTCTCGTTGAATAGAATTTGTAAATTAAAATGTATTTAGAAAACTAGGCACATATTCTAGTTCCACCTATGTCTAGTAATTTATACCATGACTAGCTGATGCCCGCAACTTCGTTTGCGTGTTTTTTTTTGTACAGAGTACACAGATTGAAAACATCTATCTTACGTGATTTAGATTTTTACATACAAAAGTTTTTTCCCGCTAACTCCCGTTCCCGTGGGAATTTTGCAATATCCTGTTGCAACTTAGCTTTAAGTTTACTAAAGTACCTGCATGCCAAATTTCAAGCGTCTAACTTAAGCGGTTTAGATTTTTCATACAAAAGGATTTTCCCGCTAATTCCCGTTCCCGTGGGAATTTCGGGAATTCCTTTCTTAGTGCACCTCTGCGGTACCTAAGCTACGTCCCTTCCAAATTTCAAATGCCTACGTTTAGCCGTTTAGGCTGTGCGTTGATATGTCCGTCAGTCAGTTTCTCCTTTTATATAGGTATAATTTCTCCCGTTTTTTACACATTTACCACTATATCTTTGCTCCTATTGGTCGTAGCGTGATGTTATATAGCCTATAGCCTTCCTCGATAACTGGACTATCCAACACAAAAAGAATTATTCAATTCGAACCAGTAGTTTTGGAGATTAGCGCGTTCAAACAAACAAACAAACAAACAAACTCTTCAGCTTTATAATATTAGTATAGATTAGTATAGATATACCAAAACACGGCATAATTAAGATAGCTGGCAAGCTCATTCCCGTGGGAATTGCGTGAAATCCTTTTATAATAATGGATGGTTGCCTAAAATACTCCACTATATATGGAATATATGTAAATAAGATAATATTTTATAATTTACACTAGTGGCTTGTAGGTATCAGTGGCCGAAGTTGGTGCATAATTTTATGTACACTTCTGATCCATGCAATAGTTAAATATCTCAAAAGTGTGTGTTTAGAAGCTGGTATAGATTAAAATATCCAAAAAACTGTGAGCAATTCTGACAATATTACATACATCTCTATCAAATTGATCACCTCTATTTTTTAAGTCGGTTAGTATAAACACACATTCATTGAGGTGAACAAATGAAGAAAATTATTGCCCGTGGTCCACCCAGGTGAACAAATGAGGTGGACTACAGGTTGGGAGAGGTATTTACCTCTACGTTTTCATGTACGCCTGGCTACGTCACATCCTGTCGCTGAAAAATGCGCGCAAGACGGTCCAAAAACTTTGATGTACTCTTAACTAATTTCACGCTCAATAAGTTACCAAATTAACCGTGGCATTTCTAAAGAAATTCACATAAAGTAATCGATGTGCCAGTAATATTTCCTCTAGTGTGGTGATTTTATAGACAGGGCGACTTTTTAATAACTGGTCAAATTCATAAAGTTTTTAGATAGGTACAAGGGTTTCAAGAGTCAAGATTTCTCTTTTTGTGTAATGTTTCCTTTGTTTTCACATAATGTGATAAAAGTTTACGATTCACTTAGTATTCGATCCATTGCAAGTTGTTTAGCAAAAATATTTTTTAAACGTTTTATAGTTTCGCGAAATCAAAAGCAGGAACATAATAACAAAGTTTTTGTAAAACTTTGCTACGGGATACGGGATTTACTTCGCTACGGGATTGTGACTAAGAACTCAATTATAAGTTTTTACCAGTACTCTGCCTCAAAATGTTTTTAAACCTAATGGTAGAGTTATGTTTAGTTTTCCATTCTCCGCTCTATCATACTCGTAGAACAGTTTTTGAATGGATGAAAATGTACTTATTGGTATAGGACAATTTATTTAACTGAAAATCATTAAACGCCGTTTGACGGAAATAATTATACGAGCAACTTATCAGGATATTGTGTTTCTATAGTTTATTTTTCTTTAAATCCATAATAGGACAAAATAAAACATTTAAAACATAATTTTAAGAAGTTTTATTCGGGCTGTATCCATAACGCACCCACTAAGTATCAAATATGGATTGTGGCCTTTCACTATGATATAAACAACTGCAGTTTTTATGAGTATTACATCTGTATTCCTGACTGAAAATGTCGAGTTCAGTTTAATAATGTTACTCTCGTTAATTGGTGCTGAGCCAAGACATGTGGGCGTTGTTTCCGATCTTAATGTTTTTTGACGAAAAATATGTCTTTATACGAAATAATGACAATGTTTCAATTGTGTTCTATGGGCGACACAATTATTTTATTAACTTAGGTGTTAATTAAATTTGAACAATTTAGTTAAGATTGAGGTCAAGAGTTAATCCATCTTATAAAATTTTTTTTGTTAAAAATGTAACATTTTCCTAAATGTTAATAACTAACAATAACATATTCATTTTGCCCAATTAATTCGTAACCAAGCTGTTCAAGTTATATCAACATTAATTGACTGTAATAAATAAGTTCTGCCAATCCTTAATCATGATTAAACAGGATAAAGTGTTTTAGGAGTGTCCGATGTTAAAACAAGAAAAAATGTTTCAGGAGAAAAGAGCCCATTCAAGTTTAATCAACACTATGTAAAACTGGTCTTGAGCCTAAAACTGAAATTCAATGTAGGCACCTATACTTGATAAAATAGATTTTTTTAATGCTGCGTAGCGTCACTGCATTTTTCTTTTTAAAAGCTTTAATATCCGGAAAAAATGTCATTAAAAAGAAACAACATTTTATATCGCCAGCAGCTGTCCACAAATTAAATAACCGGCTTAAGGCCAATAATGAAATTTTGAACAGTAAACCTTTTTATAGGCGGGTGTCTTAATAATACATTGTACGAAGAACATTAGTTTCTTTATTTTAATGCGTATGTATTGGTATTTTGGACTAAGGGAGCTGAATAAATAAACTGAAGATTGATTGATTGGAAGAGCATCATTTATGTATGTAGGTATAGCATAAATACTACGCATTTTCAAACAGGGGTTACCAAATTATAGTCACAGAAAAGAATGGAGTAGGCAGAACGTAGAACTTATTACTATCGTAGTAATGATTTTGTTACATTTTAGCCACACTTAGGCAAAAGCTTAACAAGATTTCAGAGTTAATAGAATTGAGGAAGAGCTAGCGTGCTGCCTACTCGTAGAAAAATCACATAACTTAAGTCAACAGAACCATGCATGGTATTTAAGGATAGGTAATAACAACTTCTATGTTTTTTAACATCGAAAGTGATTCTCTATGACTAATTTCTTTCTTTTCCAAAGGTATTTTGTTAAGTAGGTAAACAAAAACAATTCCATGGTGATTTAGGGTGGCTCTGGCTCTAGTCAAGCCGTAATTAATGGGCGAGTAGGTGTGTAAATCATAAGCACCGTTGGATTTGCTGCAAAAACAAAGGCACTTGATTTATTGAGATAGTTGAAGGCCGGCTTAAGGCTGTAGCTTCACGCTTGAAACGAGAACTCGGCTGCACATTGAAATTGTTTTAAGTGCTGTATAGTCAAAGAAGACTCGACTTTGTTAAAGAAAATGCCATTTTCATTTTTCAACCATCCATCCTCTTTTAGTCGTAAATGCTAATAGCACGGGTAAAGTAAGACTAAAAATGTCTGTTTAGCGGCAAAATATGTACATCATTGAAACTTTATTTATAACTTTATCTTGGCACTAGAAATGAGGATCTGCCGAGTCCTACCAAAATTTAGGGGTCCTACCAAAAGTGCACATTTTACAAACTACGCGATTAAAATCACAACTAATGAAGCCATAAGTTCGAAATTTTGCAAAGATGATCTTAAATTATTGTGGAAGCTTACCTAAAAGAGATTACACGGAGTTCCCATGGGAACGAATTTTAGGGCAGACGCTGGTTGATGTTTAAGTTTGGAGAGACGGCGAATCCAAATTTTCAGAAAATACGTATTATGATGCTATCTATCGTGAAATATAATAAATAAAATTATAAACCTAAACTACAGTAGGGTCCCCATACGACAAACGTTCAAAATATCGCATTTTTTAACAACTTTTGTTACTGCTCTATTTCAAAAACCATGTCATGCATACATTTCAAACTTAGTGCACATTTAAAAAATACTTTACATTAATTAAAAAAAATATTAAAAACAGTCAAGAGTGAGTCGGACTCCAGCTAAAGATATTTAAACAGAAACTCGCACTCGAACTATTTTTGTCACATTTACCTGGTTATTTGTCGTAGAATAACTGTTATTATTTAAACTATAACTCAGAAATTTTAGAATACGTGCATTCGATGTATATGTCTTCGTATTATTATAATATCAAAGTAATTCTATCACACATAACCAGGTAAATATCACAAAAACAGTTCAAGTGCGAGTTTCTGCTTAAAAATTTTTAGCTTGAATCCGACTCACTCTTTACTATTTTTCATATATTTTTTTAATAGTGTAAAGTGTGTTTTAAATGTGTCTAAGTTAGGAATATATGCATTATATAGTTTTTGAAATAGAGCAGTGACAAAAGCTGTTAAAAAAATGCGATATTTTTGAGGTTTCTCGTATGGGGACCCCACTGTGATTATTTTTTTTTTTAATTCTATTTTACGATAGTCAGTTTCATAACGTATCTCCTGAAAATTTGAAAATGCTGTCTACCACAATATCTGAAGATCATCTAAGCAAAATTTCAAACTAACAGCTTCAATAGTTTTGATTTTGCTTGGAAATCTTTGTTAGTGGGTAAAAAATACCGATTCTTCTTTTGTATGGGAATTTCTTAAAACCCAGTGGAGGGGGTAGGACCTCAAAATTTTGGTAGGACTCGGCTGATCCTCATTTCTAGTGCCAAGATAAATTTGTAAACAAAGTTTCATTTATGTACATATTTTGCCTCAAAAATATGCTATTTTTCCTGTGCTATAAATAGATTTCACGATATGTATGACAAGACTATTGCAAAATGATATATTTTAAGTTATAGATTTTTGTTTCCTATAGTTTACGTCACCTCATTATCGTAATTGGATAAGACAGTAATTTCCACTAAGTATGTATACTTTCTTTAGGATTTTATGACGACAACACGACCTTCTAATAAAATTAGAAAGACGTAGTGAAACCTTATTTTAGTAATAATAATAAGTTTATCGTACCTACTTGTTACACCATAGATCAATGAATTTGTCTTCACGAGAGACTGTTACAGTCCACTGCTGGACATATACTTCCTTCATTATTATGGAGGAAAAATGTCCATACTGACCATCTTTATGTAGCCTATATCAGTAAAAACTGTGCGTAAATCTCTCTACCTCTTGTACTTATACTATAGTTAGGTTGGCTGGAAGATATATAATTTAGAGATAAGCTCGCCATTGTACACTCCTTGTTTAATTGTCTGTAGTACCTAAGTTTATTTGTTTGTGTGTATATCCCCACGCTGGGAAAATGAGTTGGTGAGCTCAGAACCAAGATTCGCACATACACTGGGCGTCAAAAATAAGTAGTACAGTTTTAAAATTGCGATTTCTCCCAAACTATAAAACTTAGACCTTTGAAACAAAAAAGGTTAAAAAGAAAATTTAATCTTATTCAATAAAAACTTCATGCATTATAAGAACTTATAATGCTTGACTTTAAAAAAAACGAATAAATAAAAACACTTTTTTTAAACTGTTGAAAGGTGTTGTCTTACTTAGGATTTTTGTGTTTGACACATTCGCTGCTGATAAAGCAATTGTAATTGAAAAGCATAGGTATCTTCAGAGAGTAAATTTGACTAATCATGCCTCTTTCACCAGAAGAATGTGCAAGAATCTTAGCTTTTCTCGAAGTGGGCATCAGTATGCGTCGTACTGCAAGGAGGGTGGGTGTAACTTTAAGAACGGTTCAGCGAGTAAAGCAAAGGTACGAAGAGACTGGAAACCATCTAAGGAGACGAGGTAATGGCAGACCCAGGTGCACAAGTACCCGAGAAGATCGCTTTATTGTTTCCACTGTGTTAAGAAATCGACACCTTAATGCAGTTGAGGTTCAGCAACAGCTTCTTCGGACCCGAACAGACTACATCAGTGAGAGTACAGTGAGAAGAAGACTTGCTGAAGCTAACCTGAAGCCTCTAAGACCAGCAAATGGCCCCAAACTTGAGACAGAGCATCGCGTAGCAAGACTACGCTACGCCCGTCAACACGTACAATGGGGCGAAGAAGAATGGGCTAGAGTTTTATTCACAGATGAGTCTCGATTCTCTTTATACACTTCAGATGGACGGCGGAGAGTCTACAGACGACCCGGTGAGCGATACATTCAAGCTTGTATCTCGGAAAGAGTCCAATATGGCGGGGGCTCTGTACACGTATGGGCTGGTATCTCTTCAGAGAGTCGCACAGAGCTTGTGGTAATAGAAAATGGGACTTTGACTGGTGAAAGATATGCCTCGGAGATCCTCAACGAGTATGCAGGGCCATATTTAATAAATATGGGTGATGGAGCCATCCTAATGCATGATAACGCCCGGCCACACACTGCTCACCACGTACAAGAGTACATTCAGGAGGTTGGCATCAACTTGATGGCTTGGCCATCGAGAAGCCCAGATCTCAACCCGATTGAACACGCCTGGGATGAGCTTGGGAGGCTAGTCAGAAGGCGCAGTCCACCTCCTGCCACACTCAGGGCTCTAAAACATGCGCTGATAGAAGAATGGGAAAATATTCCCCAACACCGCCTCCGAAACTTAGTGTTCAGCATGCCAAACCGGATCCAAGCTGTAATTAGAGCCCGAGGCGGCAACACAAGTTATTAAATTGTGAAAAAGTTCCAAAACGTGAAAATTAAGTGGTTGACATATCGTTAAAAATTGATACTTTTTAGTATTTATCTTAATTTTAAGTTTGAAACTTTATTCATGCCAAATAAAATATAACTTTAATAAACTTCGTTAAGTTTACTATAAACTGCTTTTTATTTCATAAGTGTAACTACTATAGTTTAGGAGTAATTGCAATTTGAAAAGTGTACTACTTATTTTTGACGCCCAGTGTACGATGCAGCCGCCTAACAAGGTCAGCCAGAGAATTTGACTCGGCCTTTAGAATTAATAAATTTTATAGTATATCACCTTCGAACCAGTCGCCAGAGCCTCGTTCCACCATGTTGACCGCGGGCAGATGTGGATGAGATTTTAGGGCTAAAGTATTCTTAAATAATTTACAGAATGTTACGAAATCAGTGAAGAATTGCACGATACATTTAATTTTAGATAGATAAAATTTTAGGAAATGTTTGTTACTTTTAGCTGCGCTTTAAACGAAGACTAATTTACGCTTTGATTAATGTTGTGAACATGGTTTTTGCATTTCTATATTTGTTTAAAAACGAAAGTTTTGACAGCATAATATATTTTATAATATATTTATTGTATTTTATGTAGTTTGTTTTCATCAAGTTTTGTCCGTGAAGTTTTATCAAAACTGTACAGTCGTTTTAGCTTGAATAACTATGTTATACATTTTAGCTTGAATATCTATTCATACAAACATCTATGTTATACATTAGTAGGACAGGGTAGTACCTGGTGGGACTAACCGTAACTGTTTTCAAAGAGTTGAACGTGGCTTCAGAATTACAACTTTCTCCAAGAGGTAACAAATATCTATGGATCTATAGGTATCCGCCTACTCGTAGGTGTTAAAGCAATTCACTTAAGATTTTAAGGATGATTTGTTGTTAAAACATAAAAAAGAAAGACCTGTCAATTTCTTTGAGCTCCACATGTCAGAAAATTCGGTAGAATATTGTCGCCTTCTCAGCATCATTTATTTCTGGTGCAAGAGGGTCGAGAGCGTTGACTCAGTGAGATTACGTTTTAAATATAGTTGGGGGCGAGTTGCCAAATCATTGGGGAAATTGTTCTGCTCAGCGCGGATGCCGCACTGCGCCTACCGCTCAATTGTTTCAACAGATTGTTTCGATATAGATCACGTATAGATTGTTTTATAAAAAGCATATTTTACTGGAACGTTACCCACATATCGAAGGCTGGTAAAACTTTAATAGTACCTATATCGACTTGGGTAATCTAAAGTGACTTAAAATTTATTAACTTGAATGAACATGTGAATAGGATCGGCCCAAAAAACATACACAACAAATTACAGTGTTTAGTTAAATAAATGATTTGATTTGACTTTCACAAGGAACATTCAAATTGTGCGATCAGCTGGTTGTGTTTGAGCATTGAGAGTTGTCATTTGCTTTCTTAGAGGAAAGTGGTTTAGTTTCATTAAATATCATTTCTTTAAATGTCATTTATGTTTTTGTGTTTTATAATCATTGATGTTTAGTTTTTTTGAATTCCAGTGAGATGACGACATAACACACAAATTCATTCACAATAATTAATGAACCAGTGCCAAAAAATGTGCTGCGATGGGAAAACACACATTTTTGTTTTGCAAAATATAAACCAACTAGCTTTCCGCCCGGGATTTCGGGAAAATTATGAAGCCTATGCCACTCGCTAATAAGACAGCTTTCTATTGGTGAATTTTTTTTATCAGTTAAGTAGTTCACAGAGATTACTTCTTGCAAACGAACTCACAAACTTGCAAACTGTACCTCTTTATAATATCAAATATAGAACTATAGTACAGTTCATATATACAGTGCAGGTGTAAAGTTGGCCCATGTGAAACAAGTATTAAAAGGGTCATTAAAATAGTTGAAAACCGCGGGTACTTTGCCACACCTCCCGCCATTTTAAAGTTGCATTAGCGCTCCGGTGCTCTAACCTTTTCCATTTGGATTCCACAAAGTGCTCACTCGACAACTCATATAAATATCTTTTAGGGTTTAATAGGAGCGCAAGCGTGCTTCTGGAAATGTTTGCGGTATTTAGCGTTCACATACGAAAACAGATGAGTTATGCTTTTTGGTGAAGTGAAATATTGTAGACTGTATTGAACCTTCGCGCGATTCTTGCACACCCGTATGTGCTGGATTTGTCAACAATATTTCTTTGTTTCTGGTTAACTAATCGGCAAGTGCTTCAACTAGTGCAGCACTTGATTGCTACACAACAAAAATGTGACATTTGTAGATCGCGATACTTGGCTGATCAAACTTAACCTTGATTTGAAAGTCACCCCAGTCTATAGCATTACATAATTACTCGTAAAATGATGTAAGTAATATAATTTGCAATCTAATTATCTAAAGAAACTTTGTTTTACCCTTCCTTTTCATCATCTTTTCGTCGAATCCAGCTCAACTTTAACGTTGTTATACGAGTAGGGGCCGTCCACATATTACGTCACGCAAAATTTCGAGTTTTTGAACCCTTCCCCCCCCATGTCAGGCTTTTTTGGTATCCCTTTAACATGTATTGTCACGTTAGGTATGTCCTCCCCTCATACGCTGTGACGTAATATATGGATGACCCCTTTAACCCTTAGTTTAAAGGGGTCATCCATCCATATACGGACAATGTGAAGCTGATGATAGATATTCGTGAAACCGCACTTAAAAAGTATCGTGAGTCAAAACTTGTTTGTGACCGAGAAAGTTACAAGGACTTGAAGAAATTTGTGAATAGTAGTATTTATTATGAAAAGCGAGCATATTACGATCACATTATTAACTCTAAATTTGATAACATTTTGGAAAAATCTCAAAGAAAAAATATTAATTGATTCAAAAAAATTTAATTACTTACCTCATTTCCTTAGTGATCCCAATAAGATAAATGATAAATTTTTAGACGTTCCTGGATCTTCTTCGGTTTCTATATCGGACCTTACTTATTTCGAGTTTCAGAAATTTGGACAATCCACATTAACACTTTTACCGGTAGAAGAAAGTGAAGTAGCTAAGCATTTTTTGTCGATTAAATCGAATGCTACTGGAATAGACGGGATAAGCAGAGAAATGATTCTGCTCACACTGCCTCGGACACTCACTATTTTGACGGCCATAGTAAATAGATCTTTGACATCAGGAGTTGTTCCCTCGTTGTGGAAAGCAGCCATTGTTACTCCTCTGCCCAAAGTAGATAATCCATGTGATTTTAAAGACTTGCGTCCCATTAGTGTTCTACCTTTTCTGTCTAAAATTTTAGAAAAAATTGAATTCGTGCAGCTGAGTAAATATGTGGAACAGCACAATATACTTCCTGATTTACAATCGGGCTTTAGGAAGGGAAGAGGAACGGCTACTGCACTCTTAGATGTTTTGGACAATATTCTTGCAGCACAGGATATGGGTAGTGGCACGATAATGACATTGCTTGATTTCTCACGTGCGTTTGACTGTATAAGCATCCCACTCCTCATGTCAAAGTTATCATACTATGGATTGAATCATCAATCGTTGACATGGTTCAATAACTATCTCACGAATCGTCAGCAGTCAGTTAAGGTCGTGAAAGAGGATGGATCCTTTGTCATCTCGGACCCCAAGGCGGTTACAAGGGGCGTGCCCCAAGGTTCAATACTTGGCCCTTTACTTTTCATCATTTACAGTGCAGACCTGACTCATCACATTCAGCATTGTAAGTTTCATCTTTATGCAGATGACGTTCAATTATATGCACATATTCCACGTGATAAACTATCTGATGTAGTGCTGAATGTTAACGAGGATTTGGATAGGGTGGTAAAATGGTCAACTAAAAACGCACTTGTGCTCAATCCAGCAAAATCCAAGTTCATGGTTCTCGGCTCAAAAAGGCAAATATCCTCGATTGTTTCTCGCGATCCTGTAATCATGATATCTGGTCAAAGGATCTCCCAAGTCGAGGAAGCTAGGAACTTGGGTATTGTTGTTGACGGTGAATTGCGTTTCGAATCACACGTTCTGAGTTTAATACGTAGCTGTTTCTATAGATTAAAAATTTTATACAGGATTCGTAATTTGTTGACGGAAAACATTCGAGTAGTTTTATGTGAAACCCTTATCTTGTCAAAGTTAAACTATGGAGATGTAGTATATGGCTCTCGACTGTTTAAGAAAACGGAGCGAATGATTCAAAGGGTGCAGAATGCTTGCTGTCGTTTTTGTTACAGTATGCCACCTCGCACACATATTATACCGTACCTAAATAATACCTCAACACTTAATATGGCGGCGCGGCGACAGCTGCACTTGGCTTGTATGGTGTTTGATATTGTGAAGACCCGGAAGCCAAATTATCTTTTTGATAAATTAAAGTTTTCTGGTTTTCATGACCGTTATGTCACCAGACCTACACGCTATTTATTGGAGGTACATCCACACAAGACGCAAGCATTTGCTGGCAGCTTCCGTTACATGGCTACAAAGTGCTGGAACAATATACCCCCCCCTCTGCGGCTTCTTAGGTGTAAGGAGTATTTTAGAATTAAGTATAGGACGTTCCTTCTGGAGAAGCAAAAACTGGGTATTCCAGACACTTACTATGTAACGGTTTTTAAATCCTGATAAACTTTTGTGCTACACTCAACTATTAATACGCAATATCATACCTACACACATAACTCACATATTTATCCCCTGTTATACATATTTTACATTCTCTTTTTTAGTGTTTATCTTCGCTGCTGAGCATTCGTGACTGACCTTAATGAGGTTATAGCAGAATACCAGTGTTTTGTCCTTTGGACAAAGCTTATGCTGAGCTATGGCCTTTTTGTTGCATTCTGACACACACACAACACTAAAATAACTCTGTAACCTTTTATGTGTATTTGTACTTCTGACTGTTTTGAATGTTGTGTGTCTGTTTTAAAGCAATGAATAAATTCTTTGTCTGTCTGTCTGTCTGTCTAGTTTTAACCGAACTCAAACTTTTGAGAAGCGGTCAATGAGTTTGATGTCTATTGGTGACTTTAAATTAAATAGCGAAAACTGAGGATGTGTTCAGCCTACGAAACTGAGCATAGGTTTCCCAAAGAACATAGGTTCGTCTAGTTTTTTTTATTGTAAGTTGCAGATAAAACCTTAAAATAAACTCCATTAAAATTAAAAATTTTGAATCACCCCCCGACATTCGATTGCTTATAACTTTTAAACAGCTGAACAGATTTTCATGAAACATGGCTAAGAACACTCGGGATAAAGTTATCTATGACACAAAAAAAATTAAACGAAAATCGGTTCATCCGTTTGGGAGCTACGATACCAGACAGATGTCTGTATAATGTACGTTAAACTTATAACACCCCTTTATTTTTGCATCGGGGGTAAAAAGGAAAAAGCATTTGTTTCGTAATTAGCTCATTTAGCTTAATGAATGCAAATTGGGCTTTCAATTGTGGATATAAATTCAAAGTACTTCTGTAAACCTTCTAAATGGGTAGTATACTTGAAAAGTATACTTAAACTGTATAACAGCATGGAGATAATTGGATTTACTTTATTTTCTACAAGTCGTAAATAGCGTAGACAGAGTTAACTCAAGCTTTCGACCTATTAAACAGTCTACATGTCAGGCTTATAAAAACTTTAACATTCAGTTAGACATTGATACACAATACACATACCGAATACACGCATATATGCATATACTCTTTCTGTTATGTTTTCACGCCTAATCTACTGAACTGATTTTGATGAACTACAGCTTGGGAAAGGATATTTTATCGGCTACCTTTTATCGCGGATTTTTTTTTAAAAGGGTTGAAATAGTATGAAAGTGGGCTACTGTCGAAGATTATACCATGAAACTTTGTACTTAGGCACTTGATAAGAAATATTTATTTATTGTGGCGTTTTAAGTCAGGATGAGACAGGGGATAAATATCATAAAAAAATGCTGCCCAAACTAACTATTCCATGCGAACAAATTCGCGGGGAAAAACTACTATTGATATTAGCGAAAGAATATGAAAATTGGTTCATAGCCGGCAAAGATATCTACGTTCATAAAACAAGGATTGTCTGCAAAACATTGCGCAAATTTTTGATGTTATAACTGTAATTCTGTGTAAATCTACCTGTTTGTATTTCATATCTTTCTAAAGCAAAACGGTAAAATTTTTATTAAATTGATATCATTAATTAATATTGCATTATGACTATGTCAGTTGCAGTCTCGTTATGAATGTATGTCTTTAGTAAACGGCCTCCTTTATGCAATCAGTCGCACTGCTAACCCGCTGTTAGTCGTTAAACACAGCTAATCCAATTTGTGCGGACAGCTGCCCTACATTCATGGAGACATCGTAATGAGCAAAATTGATTTTTTTTGCTGTATAGTCGATGTTAAATAAGATAATTTCCAAAACTGCTGCGGCAGCGTTTACCAAATACATTTTGTCGCGTGCTTGTTTACGCCGCGTGCGGTACAAATCTCGCACACCATGTGTTCAAAAAGCACGCGAAGGTTTAAAGAAAAATCCTACACTGAATAAGTTAATAATAACTAGTAAAAAAAAAAGTAAAAAATATGATGCCATTTTTCGTATGCAACAAACTTTGTTTTTTCTATCGGATGTCTGATAACTACTAAGATAATCTAAAATAGTAATCACATTAAAGTATGTTTATTAAAAATTTTATACCAAAAAAGAAGACGCAAAAAATGACTTTATAAAGAATACGTTATACGCTTTATACCAATTTTGGAAAACTCAACAAGGATCTATTGTGACTGGTCGGATTAAGCCCCGCTGCTTAAATTAAATAAAAATATGAAAACTTGGAAGGGCGGCAAGTCCTTAAAGTTGAATTGTTGTTCTTCTTTATCCGTATAGACTAAAAGACGAAAATGCAAATTTGGCGTCTTCGGAGAATTTGGAAATTCCCTCCCACGACCGGTAAATTACTAGATTAACTTAATTCCTCGAAGTAGTCAAAGTTCTCAATTGTAATTGGAAAATCATATTGGGGCAAACAATTTACTGAAGTGGAGTTCCCACGGTATTCAGCGATTAATTTACATTATTAGAATTGTGTAGATTCATTTTAGGTATTTCGCAATTTTTATTCCATAAGACATTTTACATTACAAGACTTTGCTAATCTTTATACGAAACAGAGACACATCATAAAAACAACTTTTTTTGTGAAAATTCGTGCACGATCTCTAGATTGTGTCGATTCAGTGGGGATTTTTTAATATTTTTTATTATAAGATGGGTTAACTCTTGACCTCAATCTTGACCAAGGATAGATGAGGTCAAGAGTTAACCCAGAAAATGCCTATTAAGGCACTGGTACCCCTACTCACAGACGGAACACAGCAAGCAGGTGATAAATACAAACAAAGCTTACACCCGTGCCAGTGCCATCACACCCAACAAAACACTGGAATATAATTGAGGGACCTCAATTTCGTACACAGATTAAACCATTTCGCGAGATTGTCGTAAATAAGCTCCAGAGGCCTGTGGGAAAACATTTTGGCATTTCTAAAAAAAACAGTAATAAAAATATCGAACGGAAAATTTAAAGAAGAGATGGATATGAATAAGTAATGCGATGTAAACAATGGATCTAGCTGGATCTTATTCTGTGGTGCCATAATACCATGACGGCACAATATCCGCTGGAAGGATTGCGAGAGCTTATCCAGATGACTTTGCATTTCGAAGAGAAACAAATAGTGATCCAAAAATATAAAAAGAAAAGCGCTGACTCACCCTCTGTCTCATTAGCACTCAAACCCTAGGTTCAACCTAGAAAGGCGAAATTTTTCCTTTTACGTTGTAAATGAGCAATAGATACGGTTGGATGTCTACGACGGGAATAAAGTCTCAGACGTCCTTTTGTAAACTATAAGAACAAGTCCTTACTTAAATTATAAATGCGAAAGTAACTCTGTCTGTCAGTCTGTCCGTCTTTCACGCCTAAACTACTGAACCGATTTTGATGAAATTTGGTACAGAGATAGATTAGAGCCTGGGAAAGGATATAAGTTACATTTTATCCCACAGTTGGGCACGATATAACCTGTAGTCCACGCGGGCAGAAAGCTAGTACTATAAATGCGAAAATAATTCTGTCTGTCTGTCCGTCTTTCACGCCTAAATTACTGAACCGATTTTGATGAAATTTGGTACAGAGATTGGTTAGAGCCTAGGAAAGGACAGGCTACATTTTATCCCACCGTTGGGCACGATATAACCTGTAGTCCACGCGGGCGGAGCGGCGGGCGGAAAGTTAGTTAGATATATTTCTCTATCGCGTTCTGGGACCAAATTAATCGTATGTGCAATTTGTAGTTGAAATAATTTTGCTCACAAAACTAACGATCCAAAAAATATTATTTTTTTCTGGAATATTTGATTTTCTTAAAAATTTACGCAAAAGGGAGGTTAAAAATAAGTCGCCCTAGCTAGACTAAACATATAGAGTGATAGTACCTTTAGTACCTACTTCTTCTTCTTATCGTGTAGGTATAGTCAAGTGTGTGACGAACTTGGCTAACCCTGGTGTCAGAGTTTTCAAGCCGCACTTGGTTTTAACGACTGTAGTCAATCGACAACAGCCGGGACCGACAGCTTAACGTGCCCTCCGAAGCACGGAAACGCTCGTGATAAATTGCCACATTGGTCACCCATCAGGTTCCCTGCCTCTGTGTACGTTGCTTAACCTCACTGATCGGTTGGGATTAGCGAGTGCCACTAGGCTACGAGCGTTTTTAAGTACCTACTGACTACCAGCCATTTTCTGACAAAAAAAAACTGCAAATGTATTAAATATCTTACTGACTTGAGCATTATATCTAAGCAGTATGAAAAATGCACCACGGAATTTTCTTACTTAGATGCATTTAAATATGAAGGATACATTTCCCGAGGAGCCTAATGTTGTTATTGGCGAAGAAATTCTCTGCCACGTTAATTAGTCGGGAGCTACCAAGCACCTACATCGGAAAAGTGATTAATCTGAGTTCCGCCTATATTTTGAGTTCACGGTTGGTCGGTCTATGGGTCTATGAAACAAGACCGACGATATACTGCCTGAATTTGAATTCAAAATCTTTAGTTACATTCGAAAAGTGATAGGTAAATTGATTTAGTAGTATAAACTTTATGTTGTTGCGTCTTGAGGGAACTCCACATTATTACCAATGAAAGACATGATTTTTACACTAGTTCCACTTATTTATTTAATATTTTTATGCGACCGGTTTCGATTACATCATCTTCAGGCCTGTCTTAGTTTAAACTAGTGGAATAGTGGAACTAGTGTAAAAATCACGTCTTTGATTAGTAAATTGATTGAGCTTAATGATAAGAGAAGCTTTGTTTTGATAAACAATCATAATTTAATATCGTAGTTAAGTTTTTTTTTTCATTGAGCTCTTTATATACAGACAAGTCCATGGTTTTACGTAAAATTCGTTTGCTAGCAGCTTTTATGTTTCGGTACTGAAATACGCTTTGTTATAGAATAATTTTATAAACTGTCTCAGACAGACAGTCGTCTAGTCGTCAGAAGAGGTCGTAACGAGGTTATAACAGCAAGCTTTTACAATAGCTCATATAGATTTGTATCTTTACTGCTTATAAACGTTTAAGTGTGTATTTCAACAGCTGGGAAGCTTTGTTTGTGAAGTCCATCAAAAGTCACGATTCGAAAACAATCAACATTGTCCGTTCAAAGACGCGACTGTTTACCCGAATCACCGTAGCACTCTCCGGGATCATAAAAATAACGTCACGCTCTAAATATAAAGTGATGATCCGATTGGCTATTTGTGTTTGAGAAATAAACATTTTCTATGACATGTTTGGTCCACAGACGTCGGTAGAGTGGTAGACCAACATCTGCCTAGCCAGACTAAACTATTCCTCTAGGTCTAGGTGTTTAAAAGTGACGGGCTTACGAATGAACCTGGCGAATGAAATCATATATAGGTATATCAAGATAAATGGAAGAATTTGTTGTTGCTTTGTTGTGTGTGTTGTTAGCTCTTCAGATTTTCAGTAATTACTTTGTTTTACCAACTATTGAGAAAAGATATTGAAATCAAGTTAGCTAAATATGTTTGGTTAGTAGAAACTTAAAGAACAATTTTATGAATTTATCGAATAGAACAGTAAATGTAAGGTAAACAGCTATAAGGTGGGGTTACGTTGTTTCTTAAGCTTTTTTCAAGAGTGGATTTGCAAGACAAGCAGTCTTTGAAGTTTTATGAACAAAGGCAATGCTGATTTAACAAATGCTTTTTGAGCACAGCGCTTCGTATTGCTGACAAACCAACTCTATGAGATTTTATACTAGAGCTTTCAGGCGGAATAAATGGTTAATAAAGTCTTAGTTTCATATAATATCATCCATGGAAGGATGTGAGAAATACAAAGGAAGGGAAAAGGAAAATGGTAGAAAACCCACTTTATCTGGATCGACTAAGTAGATATCAGACGATGGACAGAAATATCTTTCGAGTATTCTATTACCGCGCTGAAATCCTTCATACTGTAGCTACTTGGATTTCGGTTTTCACTAACCTACCTATTTCAATATTAGCACACTACGGTCTGTTATAATGATGAGCACATTTGCAGAATTCACTTTAATAAAGTCTACCAAAGTTTTGACCAGTCCTAGGAATAATGGACGTTATACAATTTGATTTATGACTATTGCATGTCACGCCACCACATGGTCTGTGACGTTTTTCGATGATATTTGGGGCAACGCTTTTTCTATCTCACTTTTATTGGCTATAAAAAGACACATTTGAAATAACGACATAATAAAAACTTTTGTTTAAGAGGACACCACGCGTAGAGTGGCATCCTCAATTTCATACACTCGTAGTATTAAATTATTATTTTTTTAAACCAGACTATCGCATCGAAGTAATTGGTCCCACAATTATCGAAACGTGTCTATCCGTGATCAAAACATTTTTACTAACAATAGAGTGAAGTAGTGCTCATTTTCCCGGTGTTCATTAGTCTTCTCTGGAACTTAACAACTGAAAGCAAATAAACACAAGCAGAAAAAAGCTATTTGCGATTTACGAGTTTCTTTATTTGAGTACTTACCTTTTTCGTAGGTATCATTTGTTTATTGTGTACATTGTTTAGATTTAAATTAAATAGTATGATAAAAGATACAATAATAATGCCTTAAAGATACTTTCACTTATTTAAGTTTTTAAAAATCTCCTGTCTCTCCAAATCGGTCTTTCTACACTTTAAAGAAACATGCTGTAACTGACTTTCTACAGTTTTGTCTTATAATTAAACAGATAAGCAAATGGAAGTTTAACCGATTTCGATTGTCTTTATGCAAGTCATTATTGTACATAATATTTCTGTCTATTTCTGTCAAGGGGTGGTCTGTTGAACACGCGCGATACCACAAATTGTCGACACACGCGACTTTGTGAAACAAACGAGCCCTAATAATAAGAAACCCACTTATTTTGTTCGATGAAAGGGCAACTTGCACAAATTGCTAACAGAACTCTGAACTCACAAAAGAATGGTATTCAAACGGGTCTGCGATCGCATGTTCTACTGGCTGGAAACTTCGAATACTCATTGGAAAAATTGTATTTATATTTATTAAAAAAATTGGAGAATAATATTTTGAATATTAACCTCGTCGACCTTGATCAAAATTGGGCTCAGTAGTTAACCCATCTCATAATAAAAAATAATAGAAAAAAAATAGTTATTGCAGAAAATTTCAATATTCAATATCGTGGATACTTTGGGAGTTGTTTATTTTTTCAGTTTCATAGTTTCGTTAAGTTCAATAGAAAAGTGAAACTTTACATACATACATGAGCACACGCATTTGACCCATTGTATTGGGGTAGGCAGAGACCATACATTGATTATAAGTAAGGGGTGACTGTAAATTAGATTGCGAAATTTTAGTAGGTGATTCTCTCTATGAAACTGTTTTTTTTTCAAGGAACGTACTTACATGAAATTCTAAAAAAAAAAATTTGACTTTCCACACAGATGCTGGGATCAGGTATGTAGAGAGGCAAAAATATTTTTTTCCTTATTTCGATCTAGCATTGGGGCCCACTAACCTGCTACTCTTTTGTTACTATGTCTCATCGAGCGTTGGTTCTTATATTTATGAAAATAACATAAATAATGCTAAGATTTTTAAATCTACCACTACATACGATAAACTTATAATTTAAATCTCTTTATTACCACTTGTTGAGTTAGATACGGTGGAAGCCACACATGATAACATTTTTTTCTGATAAACCATTTTATTATAGCTGCATAAGTATACAATTATAAGGTATCTATATATCTAATGTTTAACTTCGTGCTATTTTTAGCTTCGTCTTTTGTATAGCTCACGTTTTTAATTAATTAATAACCAATAACTTACGAAGAATGATATAAATACTCATAGCCGAAAGCCATCTCATAAGTACTTCGTCGTTAATCTTCATTTGTTTCCTGTTCGCAAGTGTCATTTTCAAGTTTGGTTTACCAATAACGACTCTTTTTTCTTACTTTTATCATTATCTGTTACCGCTCTTTGGAAATGAGGTTTCTTATAAGCTCATAACTTAGGACACAAATTCTGTTTTTTTTAATAGATAATTTAAAATGCTCGTGTTCATACATAATACTAATGTTTATTATATGTGCTTATTATGTTAATGGATTTTCATGCGCAAAGGGAGTTGAGGCGAGTTTAGGAGCGCACAGACAATACGTCTACATAAATATCAATACAGTTAATTAATACGGAATACAGTCAATTGATAGCCTCCTAATTTTGTTGAAGTCAGTTATCTTATTCCAATATACGTATAAATATGTACATAAAATAAAAAGCCTTTATCCATGCTACATTTCATCTTAGTTACTATAATATTAATTACTATTATTATTATAACGCTTACTAGTTGCTATATATATAATATATATTTGACTTTTAATATTACTAAATTAGGTACTTAATTTACGAAGCAAGGTCCCCAGGTTATTGTATATAGAACGTAAATTAAACAACTCTCGTCGCGCGTTCTATATAGTGGGAGGGTCGCACATCAGCGGCTCAAGCACAACCGTGCTTCGCTGTGTGATGAACTGCGATCAAATGTTGAATTGACAACGCCGAGGGCGAGCAAATAACTAGCAGCCTTGCGTAGTGCCCTCATGGATTTATATTTACTAGTGCCCTTGCACTTTTCAGTCATCTGAGTGGTGTGACGCAAAAGTTTGTCGCGGACCGTGCTATAGCAATGCAGGTTACCACGTGCGAGCTGTTACGTTAAGAACGATTTTGCAAGAAAAATGGGGTAACTTGATGATGCGGCTGGCCTCTGTCCATAAGGCACAAAATATCACCAGTCCGAGGTAAGGACGGCCTCAACTCAGGTTACCACACACGTGTGCTGGTGTGATAAGAGCGGTTTTGCAATGAAAATGGAGTAACCTGATGCGCTGCCCTCTGTACACATTACAATGAAGCAAACAAGAAAGATTTACTGAATACCTTTACTTTTTAATTATACATTTCCATACATTCATTTCTATAATCACTATCGGGATAGGCAGAACGTCATGTTTAAAACCTAATATTACGGAACGTAAGGTCGGAATTTCACCTTTACCTACCGTAGAAATTGTACAAAAAATCTTCTGCTTTCCCTATAACTTGTGTCAAGTTTTATAGAGGGACACATATTAATGATGAAAAGTGAATTAATTTTTTGAAAATGTTGTCCATAGGAAAAACTCGGCAGCTTACATTCTAGTTTCGTTTACTAAAATGCCTTCATGTTGTGTGTTATATGTAGGTTGCTCACGGGCATTGTTTTAAAAGATCGAATGCGGACACACCTGTCGACTACAAAATTTATTGCAGTAGCAGACTAGCAGTTTAAATTTAACAATGCGGGAATATGTTCCATATTCAAAAGGTTAACGCGTTTAAAGAGCCTAAAATTTTAGTATTCGAGAAGTCACATATACTAAGTTTTTAATGAGAAAAGTTGACAGCTACAAAGTAATTAAATGCAATTAATCGAGTTCTAGGTTTATGTTAGTCAAAAAAATTACATTCACAAGAAGATTGTGAAATCTGTGCAAAATATAGACAAAACTCACGGTCTTCTGCGGTTTTTGGAATTGATTCAAATCTAAGAAATTAAGAAGGACGGTTAATTAAATGAGCCAGCAGTCCTAATGACTTTAAGTAATAAGGTCTTAGTAGATATTGTGTATAGGTGCGTAGTTTGTATTTTTTATGTAAAAAGCGTTAGAGATTAGGAAAAATTAGAATTTGAATCCGTACATAAAATGTGTTCTACTTTAATTTTAGATGGTTTAGCTTATAATCAATCTAAACAGCTTTCAAACACCTTTTTTCGATGTTTCATTTTCCTTTTAGGAGGAAAATTGGAGATATTTACCCAAAGCGGGGCTTTTGTGAGTGGTTTATTAGCATTGAATGATAAGGTTTTCCTGTGGTCGTGGCAGTTGCAAAATATCATTCATGAATACATTATGAAAGCATGTAACACCATAATCACCTCAGCAAATATCAACAAATATATTCTAACCACATAGTCATACATTTTTCTTTTTTTCTCGGTGTCAGAACTGTAGATTCAAAGAATTTTAATTTTGCACTCGGTATTATGGGGTGTCATACGCCAATACACCATTTCTTCAAAATAAATCAATATCCTGCTTCTAAGGGAGTACGGGCCTGCCTTGGTGGGCGACATAGGCTGATGACGATTAGATACTTATATACAGGGTTATTGGTAATATGTCACGATCCCTTCAATATCCCTTAATATGTCACGGTAATATGTCACGATCCTTTTCGAAAAAAAAACCTCTGTTTGTAAGAAAAGTGGGTTTTTACATTGTTTTAGTTAAATAACAACGAAGACAAAGATGTACATTTATACTGGCTCGGAAAAAAATATAAATATATGAAAGTTTCTTTTAAAATACAATTTGAAGGAGTATAACCAATTTTTCTTAAGGAACAGAGTTTTTTTTCGAAAAAATTGTACATTTTTTCCATCTATCCTAGGATGATTTGATAGCTAATGGTCTGTACTTATCACAGCTTAAAGGAATCGTGACGTATTACCAATAACCCTGTATAGTTTTATTATACTAGGTAATCGTTAGTCATCAGTATCACCAAAGAAAGCTTGGAACTACAATAACTTTAAGCAAGTGAATACCTTTTGCCAGAAGTGGAGCACTGCCAAGTGCAAACAGAGGAATGCAATTTAAAATTGTAAAGTTTCATAATGAAACATTTTCAAGAAATAACTACAATATAAAGTTTATTATTATGTATCACCCATTTCTTGGTTTGAAAACTCTATAAAAAGAAGACGTATATAAATAAATGAATCAGAACAATTTACTTATGAACAAAGTATGTAAATCCTGAAAACATATAAATGAACGAGGCTGAAGCGTATCTGTCGCATCGAAAGGCCGCTTAGGTGGAACGTACGTAACGTAATCAAGATTATTTTTCCAATATGCGGGTACAAAAACTCATTTGATGATACGTTCGAGTCATCGACTTAGTAATAGGTAATATTTTTCAACAAAAAAGCGATGTTTCAGGCTCAGCGTTTGATAAATTGTGACATTATACAGGCTTGACCAAACCACGTTTTATTTATTGCTATCTACAATCACGCATGGGTTCAATTACACTCATTTATTTCAGGTTTACTTTGTCAGTGAGATAATTGTATTTAGAATATAAATTACAACTAAGCTTTTGGTGAAACCCGCTCTAGATAAAACATTTGTAGGCGAACGGCGTGGAGATAACAAAACCCTTTTCAATCTTTGACAAGTGTCAAAGTCAATCAATAAGATGTAGGGGTATCAAACGAGCTGCGTCCTCTCTTAGCATTAAAATCATATTTCAAAGATCCCTCCTCGAGTATGATAGGCTCTTTGAACCTCTCTATGTACTATGTAAATTATTACATTACATTTGACGCTTTTCCCTCGTCTTGACTTCGTTAGTGTGGGCTTACTTGAAATTGAAACTCCTTTATTTGATTACATCCCCCTAAATTGCATGAAGCACAAGAAATTCTTCAATTTGTATCAAATCATCTTTATACTTATCGACTGACACGATAAATTAATGTACACGTCAGATTCTTTCAAATATTTCCTATCCTAATGTCGTAAAGAGTCAACTGATTGACGTGATTTTTTGCACAGTGGTAGTTCTAAGGTTGCAATGTGTGACGAATGAAGTCTAAGGTGGAAAGCTTGTAATATTATGAAAATAAAGAAAAACCGCTTTTCCTCAAACGGTTTCCCACGGTTTGATAAAAAGTATTCGTTGCTCGAGGTAAGAGTTTCGATTTATGTGACAGTTCTCAATAAAGTTAGAAAATAAACGAGCAAGCTTTGAGTATACTACATGCCAAAGCGTTCACGATCCCACATTTGAAGGATATCAAGTAATAAAATGTGAGAAAATCCGTTACAATATCCTACAAAGTCTCGCTTCTGACATATTTTGTACTTATCGAATATTCGATAAGTATATTGATGACGTGCTTTTGTACTCGAGTTTTTACAGTAATTCAATATTAGTACTAAATGCGGGTGTGGTATTGCGCCAAGGTGCATGATTATTTCACTAATCAGACTTTATCCTCATAATCAAATAGCCTTTGTCACTTTCTATCATTTCAACTACGTATTAGGTAATATATTTAAAAGCAAGGAATAGTTTTTTAACATATCTTTATTTAAGACTAATAACGGTCCATAATTTTAGACTAAATAAACAGTCATGGCAACTGTTTACTTGTTTTCGAATTGTTGTAAGTACCAATATATATTTTGTGTAACTTTATTTTTTATGTGCTAAGTATCAGTACATAATATTTAATTAAATAATGTTTATGTAGTGCAAAAAAAGTCAATCATAAAAGTTAATATCTCAAAATAATACATTTTGTAGATAATATGGCTACTGAGAAACAAAGATCCCCTCTGAATTAAAGAGTATTGACATCTACCTATAACTATCTTTATCAATACGAACGATTCTCGTTACACTTACTTATTCTACGTCTTCTTCGTAGTAGTATGTTAAAATTCTTGATATACTCAAACCCTTACATAGAGATGTCTGTCTGCATTTCTTGAACTAAGTACCTAATCGAATTGATGTCATAAACTTTAATAAAGTAATGCATGGTCCTATATTGAATTATTACTGTCTCTATTACCCAACTTTCGGTCGCTGTCCCTGACATTTGACCTTCACTCTTTACACAATGTGACACAATTTCACATTTACTACATCGCATCGCATTGTGGTCACTGAATTTTAAATGATTAACTATAAAGCTATATAGAAAGATACCTTAACGCTATTATGGGCCACCTTTACATAAATAAGCTGAATTGATCTAAACGGTGGATTTAAACTGTAATTTATTTAATGTTTAATAAGAGCAGGACTTGGCTTCATCTTTACATATTATAAAGAGGAAAGATTTGATTGTTTGTTTGTTTGTATTGCATAGGTTTCGAAACTCTGGACCGATTTGAAAAATTCTTTCACCATTAGAATCCTACATTATCCGGGATGGACATAGGATACATGATTTTCTCGAATTCCCACGGGAATGAAGTCCCGAGCGGAATGCTAGTTGCAAATAATCGCCCTGGCTACGATTAAAATGAAGGCGTTTGAGCTGAGTAGAGTCAATTTTGGTGAACTTACAAATTATTTGTTTTAAACCATAGAATTGTTTGTTTCACTAAAAAAACATTTTTTCTATCGTTGTATCATTCTTACCGAAGGTCGTACCAAGATGCAAATACGCGTTCAAGTGCACTAGCAGGGAGGTGAGGGAAACTTTAAATTTAACAAAAAACTCCAACCTACCTGGCTGATAACATGGAAAGGATAGCAATCTATTACCCCTAACGATGACACTAGGGAAGCCTTTCTCCTTTGTCTGATAGTGAACGACTATAGGCTAAATAGGCAGGAAGAATGTAAAACCCATATCTAGAGGAGATGTTATGTTGTTTTTTTTTGTTGTCACTTGTGTTGGTTTGTCTGGAAATAAATGTCATTCTATTCTAAAGTGTAGTGCTGTTGTTCTGTAGATAAATCGTCTATGTGATAGTACACTTAGTTGCACTCAACAAGATAAAACATTTTCATACAGTTGGCACGAGCACTGGATAAATGCGTCGAGATGTGACAAAAAAATGTGTGGGAAGTAAAAAATAATTTGCATGCTCCGTCTTCATTGTAAACACGCCAAACAAATGTTTTTTTATTGTCTTTTACCATTGCATTTAAATTTAAACCTATGTTTTTCCACAATGCTTACATATGTACATCTTCCCATGTAAAACAATTAATGAAACCACCGGTTTTTTCAGCTAGTCGTGTAGCACAGGGGTTTTCTTTATATTTTTTTCCTTTGTCTTGTTGAAATACAATCTGTTGGGTCCGGTCGAAAAAACGGTATTCGGAGACGTATGTTTGATCTATAGTTCCTTGATGTGGAGATATATCTAGGTGAGTTGAAGAAAAAGACTATCAAGTGCGCAATTCAAACACTAGGACCACAAAGGGTACATTTCTGCCATCTGCTCTATTTTTATGAGTAGCAATTCCACTTTATGGCCCGAGATCTTCGCCCGAGATACGTTTATAGGGGCGCTAGGTAGTTATAAATACCAAACATAGACACTCACGATCCCCATGCGGTTTGAATTTACTTACTGTTTTATACGAAATAAAGTTGTGGTGACTTAAAGTAATCTTTATTGTAGGACCATAAAATGCTTAAAAAGGACATTCTTACTTCGAGGACATTCTTACCAAAACGAAGTTCCATACCAAAACGATAACAAATGCTCTTATGGTGCAACTATCGGAAAATATCGCGTTTTATCTGTTACAAATGTCAGATACTAAAAACTAGAAATTACACCTTATCCCAATTCTACTACAATAATAGGATTAAACTGGTAGATATTCTACAAGATAATATTGAATTCAGCGTAACGAATCACTGAAACACGAGTAATGCGGTCCCTTTACACACAGGTTTGAAAACTAGAGATTCTCCTCGGGATTAAATCTGTCGCTGGAGTTATTTCTTAAAGTCCTATATGCTTTATTTCTTTTATAGATTTATATTGTTTTTTAATTCATATTTTTTTCTGGAGCAGGTATTCGTCCTCAGTCAACAAACGTCCCCACTAAGGCGCACAGGCCTTCTTTCGAGGCAGTAATTGTAATTGTAATTGTAAGACGGGCTGGTTTCCGCAACTCGACGTCAACATGCGCCTATTTTGCGTGACTTTTGTTTATTAGGATGGCTGTCAGTCTAGCCACCCTAGCTCCTCCAGAAATTGCAGAAGTCCCTTAGGATCCTCCACAACCTCCGGGAGGGACCCGGGTGTGCCCAGGTGTTTGGCCCGGTAGTTGGCCACCTCCTTGCAGTTCAACACGACGTGGGCGGCCGTTTCTTCCTCCTCCGTGCATGCTCTGCATAAAGGACTGTCGGTGATACCTAGAGTGTATAGGTGTTTGTTGAACATACCATGCCCTGTTATTACGCTCGTAACCGCTCGAAGTTGAGTCTTCTTTAGCTGGAAGAGCTTGCGGGAGAGACGTGTATTGATTGCAGGTAAGGCTTCCTTTGATTGTCGGCATCCCTTCTGGTTCCGCCAATTTTCGTTACCTTGTACCTTGGTTTGCAGTCTTAGCAGAGATCGAAGCCCGTTAAAAGGCACCGGTACTATCGGTTCCGGACCAATAGCTCCGGCGTCGGACCCCCTTTTAGCAAGTTCGTCAGCTGCGTCATTACCTCTGGATCCACTGTGTCCTTTGATCCATTGTAGAGTTATATTGTTGTTGTTGCTACATACCTTCATTATAGCACAGTAGCAGTTGTATATGAGTCCTGAGTTCATTGTATTGCTGTCTAGAGCCATGAGTACAGCTCGACTGTCTGATAGTATCCTAATTGACTGTTTGGCTATCTTCCTGTCTTTGATAGCCTCCATAGCCAGGATTATGCCCATGCATTCAGCCTGGAAGACAGTATTATACTCACCGAGTGGACGGGAGATGTTAATATTCAGGTCCTCTGAGAATACCCCGGAGCCAGTACCTGTGTTTGTCTTTGATCCATCCGTAAAAATCCTTAAATCAGTGTGATTAAGTCCTTCACGATGGTCATCATGTAATTGTATTTTGTATTTTTTGTCAAATACATACGTTTTGTGTATCCTGTCGTTTATGGCACCCAATATAGGTAACTCCTCGGTAGCAGTGCGCAGGATGACTGCGTGAGGGGCCCTGCTGTTCGCGGATATGCATGCTTCCTGTCTAATAAACAGGTGTAAGGCTGGTAAGTTAAGCATTACCTCCAGAGCCGCGCTGGGTGTAGTCCTCATGCTGCCAGTCATGGCCAAACAGGCTTGTCTTTGAAAACTTTGTAATTTGGTCTGTACCGTGGATAGATTAGTGCGCGGCCACCACACCACAGCGCCGTAGCAGACCGTTGGTCGAATCACTGCTGTATATAGCCACCAAATGATTTTGGGGGAAAGGCCCCATTTTTTCCCTATCATTCTGCGACATTGCCAGAACATGATACTTGCCTTAGTCAGTTTTGACTCAAGGTGTGCATTCCAACTCAACTTACTGTCCAGGACTATACCTAGATATTTGACCTCAGTGGAGAGTTGGAGTTGAGTGTTAAATAGTCGTGGGAGATTGTAATTCGAGGCAGTAAAGAGGGTTTGGGCTATAGTCTACCACGCTAAAGCAGGTTGGTGAACCGCGTGCCTTTCGAAAACTGCATTCTCCGATGTACCGTTTTTATCAAAACCGTACATGAATCCAAAAAAACCGAAGAGAACGGGCGTCGGTAGACAGTATGTGAAAAAAATGATGTAGATTTTGCAGTGATTGCCAAAAAATAAAACAAAAATGGAACTTAAGTAAGATGTTTTCGGATTTGGAAAGTCCCTAGTGAGTAAACAGTCTCGGTAAACGCGAGTACGGCGGCGCTCTCATTCCATTTTATTTGTATTAGACAGAGAAGTTTGCCCACTCTCGAAGCTGACAATAAAATGATAAAGAAACGGGAAACCAGTAACTGGATTTATGAAGTATTATTTATAGCTGTTTTAAAAATAGCTTGTCTCCAGATATCTACAATACTATAGGTTGCTACTCTGCTGACAAGCTACAATACTATAGGTTGCTACTCTAATATTAGTATTAACATTTCTAGGTCCAAAGGGCTTTCGCTATGAAAAAGTGAGTGAGTCAGAGCTTTACTCTTGTATTTAATTATAATGTTTTCTATTTTAACGAGTTTGTAAGATTAATTACTGAAGGTTTTGTGTACCTACACAAGAAATGAAAGGAAACTCGCCAACACTTTGTAAGTTCCCAACAACTCGGATAAAACTATTTGATCTTCCTTAACAAGCGAATCTTTGCTGTGTCAATAAGTGCAGATTAAGAAATTTCTTGCTCGTTTTAGTAGGTCAGAACAATAAAAGCGGAAGTAAGAGATTTGAAACATCGAAATAAGTTAATAAAACTTTTATTGTAGGAATTAAGACTTTTATTAAGAACTGAGAGTTTGGTGTTTAATCAAAATATACAAGGGATTACCCAATTATTAAATTGAGAAAGGAAGTGAGGTATTGTTAAGAATTACCCCGTCCGTGAAACAGAATGTAAATTATAGCTTAACTAGGTAATTAACTGGGTCTTCAGTTTGAAGTCCTTTCCACGAACAATATTTTGAACGAGTTAAGTGAATAGGAGACAGTGTACTTACGAAAAAGACTATACATTGATAAAATAGTACGCCAAATTTCCAATTCAAAGTTCTAAGCAAACTGCGTAGACGTAGCAAGTAGCATACATAACGACCTGAAATTTTTGATTGAATAATGTCCAGAATTGGTATCGCACTCTAAAAGGTATATTAAGGCAAATTTAAGGTAAGCTAATGGCAATTTGTTTCAGTTCATATAATAGTAAGATTTTCGAGTGTATATTGTTTACCTGTACTGATTGCTAAGGATCAGTTCACACCGCGACGCAACGCGACGCTGCGCTAACTATTTAATAGAGCCACTCAAAATTGAATTTTATTTATTACATGTGAGAATTTAGAATACGTTGCACCAGCGCTGCGCCTCGAGATGCGTTCTCACAATCTTTTCTTGTAATAAATAAAAATATAAATTTTGAGTGGCTCTATTAAAAGTGCGCGCCGCGTCGCGTCGCGGTGTGAACTGACCCTAAATGAAACTGTGGCTTCCGCCAGATACTGTCATAATCGACAAGTGCTCGCACTTTAACGACGACTTTTTAGTATCTCGCATCGCTCGCTGGGGAGTTATCTCAAAATAGTCTCAGAACGCTTGAAAAACCGTTTTCAGTTCAGTGCTCGAGTTTCAGAGCTATTGATGCAGCAATCGCACGGGGCGCCCTTCACGGCATGTTTGTCGAGAAAAAATAGGGAGCAAACTCCTAAGCGAGCCAGCAAAATATAAATAAAAAATCTTGTGACTACAAGTACGTGGCTCAGAACGGTCGGCCATTTTCGTTTGATAATACTGGGCTTAATTTTCTTTTGACAGCTTGAAGGTTGTCCCCTGAACCGAACAAACCTAACAAATACTACATACTCAAAGAACAAACCGGATCACAATTAAAGAAATAATCATAAGAGTCACAGTATGTAGACGTAATCACGAAGGAGTAATGCCTATTTATGGTCATTCAGCGGGTGGTTTATTGGCTAAGTCGTACAGTTAATATATCGGCGGGCTTGTATGTCAGGGGACCGGTTAATACCTTCGTATTATAAAGCTGTCCTGTCCGGCAACGCTACTTTTGGTCTGTGTTCTTCATGCTTCAGCTGACCTGAGAAAATACATTTTTACTTAGTGTGTGCTTAGTGAATAGTTAATGCTCGTGATGTACCCTGGATGTACAAGTAAATATTAAAGTAGCAAAACATTAGAGCTAACCTCATTAAATTTTTGTAGAGGGGCGCTTTGTGTAAAGTAGAGGCTTTATCTAAGCATTTTATATCCCACATGTTTCATCCAAAACCGAGATCTCGTGTAGACAAGGTATCTTCTCTGCGACCCGATTAATCTCTATCTTGTAAGAAGCGTGATAAATCTTTCAAAAAGAAGGCTTAGTTTCCACATATCAAGTGAATCGCATGTCAGTGACACGAGAAGAAAGAAAAAAAAAAATATATTATTAATTCAGCGTAAATAAAGCCTATACAATAATATTGATATATCTGTTTACCATATTACATAAATTTAGTTATGGTCTGCTGTCTATTTTATGTTATTACCTTCATACCGCCACGGTGCCGGTGGTTTAAAGTCATTATTATTTGCAAGAATTAATACTGGTGTGCACAATTTCAAGTGAATTGTTTAACTAGGGTTTATTTGATTTCAGTCATCATATCCTATCTTATCCTATTTATGTTTTTTTAGCCTGTGTCCCACTGCTGGGCAAAAGCTTCCCTCGCTTTCCTCCACAGATCCCCTACTGCGCTTTTTCCATCCATTTCTTGTCAAATTGATCGAGCTAGTCACGCCATCTATGTCTCGGTCTACCGCGCTGCTTACAAGTATGCATATTGCATATATGAGAAACTGTCAGGGCCTTTTTAGGGTTCCGTACCCAAAGGGCAAAAACCCTATTACTAAGGCTCCGTCCGTCCGTCCGTCCGTCCGTCTGTCCGTCTGTTACCAGGCTGTATCTCATGAACCGTGATAGTTAGACAGTTGAAATTTGAAACTGAGCATTAAACAATTTTTTTAATTTTTGGATATTCTATTTATTGAGTATTTGTATGTATGTATGTAAATCCTTTATTGTACAATAAACAATATTTATTATGAAACACTCTGCATATATATTTATATATTTAAAGTATGTATATTATCAGTTACCACGCCCTACGCATGCTTGATGCCATCAAGCAGAATATAATTGTCATTATTAAAACTCGTTGTACAGCAACGTACCTGACGCCGCCTGGATACGTGTAGGTGGTAATTACTTCATGTCAAACTCGATACTTTTTTTAATACTCTTAAATTAATTGGCAAATGCAAACTGAGTGAATACGTAATACACAGATTACACCGTAAGTATTGGTTCTCACTGTAGGTAGAAATAGTATTTTATGGATTAACAGTTCCTAGAATATTTAAGGGGGCTCCCATACAAAAAAAGTGATTTTTTTTGCTCGTTTTTATAGAAAGTCTGTCCGTGGCTGTATGTCATGAACTGTGATAGTTACAAGGTTGAAATTTTCACAGATGATGTATTTTGGTTTCTGCTATAACAACAAATACTAAAAAGTAGAATATATTAAACATTTATGCCGCTTTTATAGAGGTAGTGGTTTTTATAGAGTCCGACTCGCACTTGACCAGTTTTATAGGTAATGGTACGGAACGGAACCCTTCGTGCGCGAGTCTGACTCGCACTTGCCCGTTTTATTATAGATAAGTCTCTCCGAGGCCACATATCATTAAATGTGATAGTTAGACAGTTGAAATTTTCACAGATGATGTATTTCGGTTTCTGCTATAACAACAAATACTAAAAAGTAGAATAAGTTAAATATTTAAGGAGGCTCCCATACAACAAACGTGATTTTTTTGCCGCTTTTATAGAGATAATGGTTTTTATAGAGTCCGACTCGCACTTGGCCGGTTTTATAGGTAATGGTATGGAACCCTTCGTGCACGAGTCCAACTCGCACTTGGCCGGTTTTATTTACAAAAATATTCTCCAGTGTCTGTCGCTTTATGGGAGGGATAGATGCGAATATTTATAAACGTACTTTGACAAGAGATTCTTTAATATATTAAATCCTTGAATCTCCGGCATGCTTGACCGGGGGAAGGTCAAAATTGCTAATCAGAGAGCATCGTAGCAGCATCTGGCAGACGAAGTCAAGTATTTTTTCAGCATCAGTGGGTCGCATCACTTTTAGCATGCGGGTCACGTTCCAATCGTTTCCTTCGTTTTATGTCTTCTACAAGCGGCTCTATTTGCTACGGCTGCGTGAGACGGGTTAATGAGAGCAAAGGTAATAAAATCACATCACACCGGACAATTTATGTTACACGAGTAATTGCTGTGTTTAAAGCGCCTTTAGTCACAGCCGCTGCGTCAGCAGCTATCTTATTCGACAACGTCAAAGTTATTTTATTTCGGTAGAAAGGTTAATAATTCTTGATTTTTTGCGCCAAATCTAGGTTTTCCCAAGTTTTCGTAAGTAATTACACGGGAAATCCTTAACTATTTGGCCTAGGGCTTAAACCTTATAGGCAGGTTTACTTAGGCCATGTTTTTAAGGTAGTAATAATAAAACTTTGCGGTGTAGTTGGTCATTATAACAAGTGAACCTAAAAAACTTACTGATTAAGTTTTTTCAAGTTAAAGCTCAAATTTTATCCAACTTACTTAAATTTTATCCTTTTTTAACTTATTGAATTAAATAATACCACATTAAATTAATCACACCAAATGCACAAATAAAATAGACAGTGTTGTTATGTATAATTTAAGTAATCAAAGCGACTTCGAAAAAGTTCAGTTTCGGTTCCGTAAACAAGGTTATTCGCCTGCAGAATTTGCCGGTGCTCTTTCGAATAAGATCTTATAAAAGCACTCTAAGACTTTTTATTTGATTTCCTCACCCTTGGCAGCCATTCAGAAGCGTGTATCAAGAGCCAGGCAGCTAAGCTAAGGAGCTACTCGAATATAAGATAGATTAATACATTTAAGCTCTCTGTCCGAGCTTCTGTCGGAAATGGGGCACTCATAATGGAAGTTTGGTGTAATGACATTTTTTGTATCAGAAGTCTTCACGTTTTTCCGAGATACAAAAACGATTAGACAGGGTATAAGGGACAGCATAGCAAAAACTAAAATCCTGAATTTGGACCATCATTCTAAATGATTTTGCAGTGGAATTTTTCTAAGGAAAATTTTCAAAATATTTTTTTAATTTTTATGAAACATTTAGGATGTTTTGAAACAGGCAGTCAAAGACATCAAATATTATAGACTACTTTAATATTTCAATACCACCTGTTGGTTTCAAATGTTTTCCAATAAAAGTCAAAGCCGTCAATGACACACAGATTAGCAAAAACTGAAATCCTGAACCCAAACCATCATTCCAGTGGCATTTTCCTCAGCAAAGCCTTTTTTTTAATATTTTCTTTTTTTTTAAATAAAATTACTTATTATAATATACTCCATTTTCTAATAAAAATACGCAATGATGACTGCGTAAAACATAAAAATCAGCAATGTACATCGTATTCTGACAGCGTTGCGGCGCGGGGTATCGCGCGAGGCGTGGTGTTGTGGTTAGGTACATTGCGTAGTGCCCAAGTAGGTAAATAATAAAAACTTCTTAACTTGACGTTTCCGGGAAAAAATAATTATTTATAGTCAGTTATAGTTATGGTTGGATTTCATCATTTAAGTATTTGCTAAGCTGTCCCTTACACCGAAGGGCGTTTTTATTTAAGGTGACTGAGTTGCGAGGGGTAACTGCTCGACCTCGGGAGCTAACAAATAATATTACATCAAATCCCTTTTTAATATAAAATTTGTCAATATACAAGCACCGATTGCAAAAACAAGAAATACGCAAATATAAAAAGGTATTCACATGATGCTGATCTTAAAAAGTAAAAAAAAATATATTTTATTCCTTGGTTAAAAAGTAAGTGCGTTTGTTGTCCTTTATTTTACTTCTTAAACATTGAGTTTTTCTGAATAGGTAGTTTGTTCGTACAGAGAGTGAATAGTCCTTCAGCGTTTAAAGCCCGAGGGAAATAAAGCAAATCGGGTTCACGACCGGCATTTAAACCGAGGATGTCTGATAAACGTTGGGATAGGCCGCTTTTTGTGATTGGTTCCGATTTTATGATGTTTCAAGATATTGCTATACAATCCAGGCATCGTTCCCTTGGCTATTGAAACAGGGCCTAAATCGATATGTTTTTGTACGGCTATCATTCAAGCCGACTTTAAGTAAGCCGATTCTGACGTGACTCTTAAGCCGCTGTTACGTATTTGAGTTATTATTTGCGAACATCGTTAACAGTGTCGGGCTTATCTAGTTAGGAAACAGTTGTGTACGTTCAAGAGGGTCCACGGTCGGTGGACAGATTTAGTGCGGTTATTTTTCACACGCATACGAAAAGAACGGTAAAAACTCCAAAGTGTCAAGCTTGATCTGTTCTTAGTTAAACGTATAAACTTGTAGCTACACTCGCTCCGAGTTGGTAAGTAGTCTTAAGTGGATGTTAATTAATAGACATAGATTCCGAGTATAATCTATCGCAGGGTAGTATATCTGAAATTTTTCGCAAAGGTTCCTTTAACGGTGTTGACAAGGAATAAGCAAGTATTTTACAAAATTCTCCAGAAAACAAAGTTCCGGGCATCCTCTAATCATATTTATATAAAAATGCTGAGTCCTTTTATGACTCACTAATTCATCTACGCCCAGCCCAAATGCTTGGCTTAATTCGCGTTAACGGTTTAGAAAATGACCCCTTAATATTTACGGAATAACATTTTAACCACATTTAACGACTACTTTCTGAACTAAACTTAGTTTAGCAAACGAATTAAGCCATATGTGTCTTCCGCGAAGGCACCTACTGAAAACAAGAGACCAACCACTTTTTTTTATGTGAATGATTTGTAAAACTTTTCAATCTAACATCTGCAGTTCTAGCACGATAACGACAAACTCGCGCTCGGCTCACGCTGAAACTTCGCTTTGATTGCACGAGGGTCCCGCGCAAAGGCTTGCTCGCCCTATGGCGTTGTCAATGTTGACATTTTGACATAGTACCGCGGTGTTGTCGCGGAGCTCTCACGATCGTACTCTTCCTGCTGTTGCCTATTTAAAAACTGACGGCAACATTCTAAGGAGAGCCTTTCATCATAGCCGAATTGTTAGTTAATAATTTGCTGTTCTTGCGTTTGATATTGCACTGTATAACCTTATCGTTGATGACCAAGCGCATTATAAACAGTTAAAGTCAACGATCTGTGAAACTGTCTTCGAATTTCAATTTTGTGTGATTTATGATTTCGGTGCTAAGTCTCGAAGTCGCCTATTATATCGCAAATATCAGTGATTGATCATTGGAAAGATTTCTCTGAATTTCTGTATTGAGCTTGGGGACATCAACGTTTTTTGATAGATCGTGATGAAGCTTTTATTTCGCTGTTAATTGCTTTTAGGATGAGAAGAATAAATAGTGTGTAGTCTGGTATATTTAGGTCAGTGGTTCCCAGAGATTGGACAGTGTTATATCCATAAATATTTTTTACATTTTGTCTGATAAGCTTCTAACCACTGTTTAACTGATAGGTTATTTTTTTATTAAAAAGGCCCTAAGGAACATACCAGTTGTTTAACGTAAAATTTTACTGATAAATTGAATTCCATAAATTAGACAAAACAATTAATCGATATTAATTTAATTAATACAAATAAAATAATTAGTTATGTATTCACCAAAATTGTAATATATTTTTGAAAAACAAATGTATATTTTTATCTTTAGTTTTAATAAGATTAACTGGTTTGATTTTTCCTTTCTGCAAAATTAATTGGTTCACTAATGCAAAGTGCTCAGTGCTCAAATCAAAGTTAACATTGCTGTTAAATAATTCGTAGAGAGATGGTATACAATCCGACTGCGACATACATATACATCATCAAATATATTTTTTGATGAGTATAAAATATGTTTTCTGCAGACATATAAATATCATAATAAAACTATAAATGTACTCACTTAATATGGACCGACCAATGATCACTAAAGTATATGTTACTTTTGGATGACTTCCTACAAAGATAACTCTAAAATTAAAAATTTAAATCTACCCCGACATTAAAATGCTTTGAAATAGCTGAATCAATTGTAATAAAATATACATAATAATCATCTCGATTAAGTCTTCTTTCAAACAAAAACAACTGCATCGAAATCGGTCAATTAATTAGGAGCTACGATACCACAAACAGATACATAGACATTCAGATACACATATCAAACTTATAGCACCCCTTTTTTGTGGGGGGTTAAAAAAGAGCCAATTTGTTTCAAAGCATATACGTAGCTATTAATGTGATTATGTCTTCTTAGTGGTTACGAAGTAAGTAAGTGGTTACGAAGCTTGAAATATAAAATTAGAGCGATTCCTTTGAAACTCAAAAACACATTTCTGTAATTTGAGATATGTATTATGTATATATTAACTAGGTATTTCTGTATTCGGAGAAATATACTCGTATTAACTAGGTAAACTCCAGTCATAAAATAAAGTTTCGCTAAGTATTTCAAATGGCATAAACTTCTCGCTTGAAATTTAATTTCAAATGTGAATATATTCACAATTATAGCGTTAAGGATAAGTTGAGTACAGGTCTGTATTTGGTCGTTACTTTATTAAAATTGTTTCAGCAAATTCTTTTCCGGCAGTTTGTCGGGTCATTGATTAAATTGTCGGCGGAGTTGCTCTTGGGGGCGGGACCTACTCGTGGATTAAGTTTTTAAGCAAGTCTGTGCAAAATTTGTAACAAAATGATGATCCCCTTGCTCCCTTCCTGGTGCACGTCAAGCGCTGCCTGAGCTTACGATTTCTTAGCACGACATCGTAATTACAAGCTATTCATTATTTGTATCGCTTTGCGCATGTTGACTTTGTTAATGAGTCAACTTTTTAATCAACTTTTCAGATTAATTTTCCTCGTAAATTACCAACGTTCAGTGATTAAATTTTGCTGCTTGGGTAGTTAGTATGAATTAAGACTTGTTTTAATCCCGAAAACTTTTGTCTGTCTTAACGTAAATTTTAAAGGTCAATCCGTTATCTGTAAATTGACCTAATTAGAATGGCGTTTAGTCGATGGCGTTGAAAATTCTACAAAAAAATTGGGTCTTGAAATTTTAATTCAGACAGTCGTTTAACCTGTTCTACTTTTGTCTGCAGATCGAGTCAGTCGTTGCGACTGTATCATTTCAACATCACCGCTTCAAAAAAGGGCTTGTCACCATTCCCAGGGCAAAGCAGCAGAGAAAGCAAAGATGTACACGAAAACGAAGAGATAAGAAGTACAAGAAGGATAAAAGCCCCACAATGTTTTCCCTGGCTGAAGGATGTGGGTGTGTGAGTTTCCGGAGCGGGCGGCGCACGCGCTCCCTCGGAGACGACTCCTCCTCGTGCCGCAGCTCCGAGATAGAACAGGAGGTGCCAAAAAAACTTGGGAAGCGGCTAATCAATGGAGAATGCACTATGAAGGCCCTCGCCCCCTTTTTAAAACTTTGGAGAAGAAGCGATGTCAGCATGACCAAGGCAGAAAGAAGTAAGTATTTATCTTGTGAGATACTATTTTAGATTTTTATTTAATAGTAAAAATATCATAATCACCAGGCAGGTGGTCGATCCAATGCTGCAGTTAACTAGGAAGATGCGACACACAAGATTACAAAAGATGTACATCTAATCGTACAAAAACAAAGAGATTGTGACCCTATAAAAATAAATAAAAAATAGCTCGGGAATAAGAAGTAAAACGGTTAACCCGGAAAGTTTTTTTCTGAGCGAGTAAAGCAAATTTAGTTACCACAGAGCAAAGAATAAAACATTCCATTTTCATCGAGAGACGTTACGGACGTGATCTAGAAAACGGGTTCTAATCAATAACCCTTCCGGCCTTATTGTAGACCCCAGGAAAAAATGAGACAGGTTTATTGCCACTCCGTCTTGTCAGGGTATCGTAACTCTACGTGTTAAGGACTTTGTTAATTTCCTGTTTGAGGAAACTATCAGAGGAAGCCCTTGAATAGCAATAGGCATTAACCCCTGCCTGCCATCACGTAGTTTTAGTAATTATGAACGTGTTTCCCTTTTATGCGTACTTTAAAGAGTCGTAACTTTCAGTTGCCGAATTTACATTCACATATTAGTTACAAAATTATTGTCACGATTCTTGCTTTGTGAAATAGGCAACGAAACCGAACGCTATCTAATTGAGAGAATACACCAGTCCTTTTCCGATTTTAAGCAACGTGAGTAAAACCGTTTACATTATAAATTAAAATACCACTTGATTTTCAATGTGTTACACACAATATATTTGCAATTGTGCACGTATAGAGATAGAGATATATTAAGCATGAACATATAAAAGTGCACTTTGATTATCCAGGGAAATTAAAAGGGATGGTTGTTTAATAATGCACATCGCATTTTTCCAGGAATTTTGCATGCTCATTTTGTAAACTTGTATATTATCTGTACTTCGCGGAATCGGAGGGTTGTAAATGTGAGTATGAGGTGAAACTACGGCCGAGTGCCTACTTTATATTTTACAATGTGGCTGGGTCTTGAGTCTGAACACGGCAACGTGGTACTAATACAGTTGAATAATATAACAGTCTCACAGACTTGTATTCCACCTATATACCAACGTTTACTATTGCATATTTTTAATGTTTAACCGAATACTCCACTAAGATTTTGAAGTGGGCACCTCAACGGAAAATCGAGTGTCAAAGTATGAAATTTGCATCAGAATATTATAATGGGTATATTTGTCGATAATTTAACAATTTTGATTTTTTATATAATTTTAAATCAGCACGTTTGGACCAGAATTTGCGGTTATTCTGCATAGTTACAACATCAATGGTCAAATAACTCTAAATCTACACAATTTTCTGCTTCACCTTTGTCACAAATCTTATCAGATATGGAAGCTTAGGCACGTACCTAAATAACGCGTATTTTATATTCAGACGTAGTGTAGAAGTCAAGTCAGGAGCTAGGGGGCACTATAACTTTTGCAAGGCCAGGCTTAAGAGTAACAAGATAGATGAGGGGGACTTTGGTATAGGTAAATTAAATTATCGTTATTCAGAGTAGTTCGGAGGCAGGTAATTTTCAGGGTCGGGCTCTATTGTCTTAGCAAAGTAAGTGTTGATTTAGTTATTTCAAATTTGTCACTAAGTCCGTCTTTCTGAAAAGCGAAAATCGACTTGTAAAATTAGGCGGTTACACAAAGTTATCCATGAATAGGTGTCACCATAACATATCATATTTACTTATACTCTGATATATTATTGGTGACTTTCATTATATTTTTTGGAAAAAGGTATTTATAGTATTTAAAAAAAAGGTTTCTAATACACGTTACACACCTATCTTGGGAGGAGTAATTAATTTATGCACCAGCTACTACTTCTATACATTACTGATGTCCTACCCTAAGGTTGCCTGGAAGTAATTGCTACCTAAGCAATCAGGTCGCAGTGTTGTATACTATTTTTTATGTTCTGTTTATTTTGCTGTATGTCACTGTGTGCAATAAGGTATTATTGTATTGTATTTTTTTGCCTTAGTCTAGGGCTGCTTTTATACTATTTGGCACTTGTAGCTACTAATAGCTAATTTACTTGTTCTGGGCGGCTACCAACTAAGCAAAGCTGATGCCGATTGAACGAATGATGAACGAATGGAATGATGTACATTGCTGTGTTTGGTTCATGTCGTTAATCAAGGTCTCCTTATAAAGAAGCAATCGACTAGATTCCATTCGTTCACCCAGCATTGCTTGCTTAGGTGGTAGCCCCCCTGTTTTTCCTATTGTGCAACAAAGTACTACCCTCAGATTTTGTCTGAGGGAATATTCAGACGGGATTCAATTGAATTGTCCTATTACGCTCGAAAGCCTTAGGTACTATTTCTGAAACAAAGAGCGTTGTAGGCTTACAATATAGGTTCACGTACTCATAAGCATTACGGAGTAGATAGCTATCATGTAATAACAATAAAAGATAGTACTTGTATATGTATTGTATATGCCTCTACAGTATTACCCTGTAAATATTCCCAATTCAGTGCCATTGTTGTATAATATATTTGTATTAATTAGTTTATCAGTTCTAGTACAGAGGCTAGCGCATCAGGTTACTCCATTTTTCAATGCAAGACCGCTCTTATCACAACAGCACAGAGTGCACGAATGTGGTGACTTGAGTTGCGGCCGTCCGTACCTTCAAGTGTGATAAAAGCATAACAAGTACTCGTAAAGTTTCTTATGAGTTTGGAAATACCTGTGGTTACAATTTAATTAAATCTGAATTTTATTAAAAGGGCTGGAATTCTATATTAGGCTCGGGGTTGTTACTCTCTGAATAAATTACGTAAATTTGGAGAAAAGCCGGTTATTTGTTCTGCTGCATTTGGTTAGCATAGCAAATTCAAATAACTTTTTAACCGACTTCAAAAAAGGAGGAAGATCTATGTTCGACTTATGTATCTTTTTTTTAAATTTTTGTCTACCGATTTCTCCGCCAAATCTGACCCGATTTTCAAAATTCTTTTTTTGTTCGGCAGAACATACTCCAGAAGTATTATGTATTGTCACCAAGTCAGGATCTGATGATGGAATCCTAAGGAAATAGAATGGAACCCTCCAATTCAATAGGCATTTACAAGATTTCTTCTGTACTTTTTATACTATACTAAAAATGGAAAAAAAGTTGTTGTCGTTTATTTTTCGCTTATAAGTTTCTTTGTTTTTGTGTAAAAGTGATTTACTACTAGTACCTACTTTGTCTATAGAGCTGTACTCCACAATGTAATATACAAGCAATCATAATTAATTAACGGGGATCATAATTAAATCTCAAGCTATGTCATGCGCCATATTGTAGTGCCTTCGTTATGGATGAATATTTATCAGTCAGGCGAGCCTATTGTACGGGAGCCTGAAATATGTTGATTGAGATGTTAGTTATAGAGCCTAGGCATATATTTGACGGCTTTGACAGTTTATTGGAAAACATTCTAAACCAACAAATAAATTAGTATTGAAGTATTAGTACAATTTTATATAGATATATTTCGATGTCTCTGACTTCCTACTCGAAACCAGCAATAATTAGTATTTTTTTGTTTTTCATCTGTTTTTACTATGACGCACTAAACAAAACAAAAAATATAACTCGTCCTGCTTTTTGGTCGCAGATGCCACTTCGATAGTTCGTTTTAAAACAATCTAGATTGTGTTGAACTCACGATAAATCTGACGACGCGTAAATCCATAGAACAGCATGTCAAAGAAATATAAAAATACATACACTCAAAAAACATAATACTCCAAAGTTACAAAATCATCAGAAATATAGAGCCATATATTCGAAAAACATAACTTTCCCTCTTCCGGAAATCGAGTAAAAACACAGATACTACTACGAATTTTGCTACGAAGGTGCTACGAACTACGAAAAAAAAATTATTTACAAGTGTGAACAAAACGATGAGTGCCTAGCTAAGAAGGGGCGAGGAAGGAGTTGAGTTTAAATGGAGTCCGTTATGTTGTTTTGCACTTAACGCTAACCTACGTGAAGCTATTACGGAGCGTAGATGTTACGATGAAAGCGAAAAGCTTATTTTATTAGGAAAACTTATATCCTAACTAGAGGACGCCTAGGTCTACATTCCCGTGGGAATTTTGTCAAATCCTTCTTTGTTACTTGTCTACGTTACAAACGGGAACTTCGTGCTAAATTTCTGCTTTCTAGGTCTAAGGGTTTGCGCTGGGCGTTGACAAGTCAATGAATTAGGACATCCAATTTTATATAGATAAATTTCGTAAACATACAGTTTCCATCTTTACTAGCCGTACTAACTATAAATGCAAAAATGTGTTTTTTGTTTGTGTGTGTTTATTTGATTGTCCTTCTCTCAATTTGGTTTGGAGCTGGGAGTGTCATAGGCTACTTTTCCAAGTGAACTAAGTCAAGGCGGAAAGCTAGTAACCCCAGTCTCTTTAAAGTTCGAGTGAATACGCATCTTCTGGGTGAGCTTGCTACATCCTTGATCACTTCTTCGCTCCTGGGTTAGATTGTGGTGAAGAGCAAACCCATTCATTATTAAAAAAAGTTATATGACAAGTCTTTTGTGTTTGTTATAGCAATGAAGGCAGCAATCCTGATCCAGCAGTGGTACCGGAGATACCTGGCTCGGATGGAGGTGCGGCGCCGGTACACCTGGACCATCTTCCAGAACATCGAGTATGCTGGGGAACAAGATCAAGTCAAGGTAAAGTCGATAAGTCCAATCCTTACTTCTTCACAGCGCTTATTCATTTTTATGGTTTGGGTACGCTAGACTAGACCAATCTTTACTTTATATGACTTTAAATTAGACAGCGGAACTTTAGGGCGTGAAATTAAACAACTATCCTCAAGAAATCCGTTTAAAACTCTCGAAAAAAATGTCGATTTCCTACATTAATACACACAAGTTGTATCTTCTTCATCTTCAACAGCCCATATATGTCCCCACTGCTGGGGCACGGGCCTCCCTCAATAACATGAGGGAGTATAAAAAGATATACAAGTTGTATAAAAGGCGAAATTTTTTTTCATACTTCGGTCTAAGTATATGTAGAAAAACGAACAATTTTCACTAAGGATAGTGAAACTTGTTCAGTTTCGTGGGCTGATTTGCATCCTTTATGTTCACTAGCTAATGTAAAGTAAACGCTAAAGTAAACGCTCTCGGGTGGTTAATCAGTCCGTAAAACTGAACAATTTTCCCCAAGGAACATAGGGTCAAAATAGGAAAAAAACCGGCCAAGTGCGAGTCGGACTCGCGCACCGAGGGTTCCGTACAAACCTAGCTTAAAGGTATTGTAGACCTGAGTATTTGATATGAATTTCAATTTAATACCTCAACGCGTTCATGAGGAAAGGGGTAGTAAGTTTAAAAATATTAAAAATATTTTTAAGATATGATGTAATTAAAAATTTATGGTTTTCGCAATTTTTCCTTTATCTGTGCTATAAGACGTTGCTTCGTACCAAATTTCAAGATTCTGTGTTCACGGGAAGTACCCTGTAGGTTTTGATTCCTTTGCGAGTGTCGAAAATTTGCGGAAATTTGCGGCATAAACGGCTGTATCTTTTGATTGCGTTGGCTTAGAAGTTTGATTTCTTCACAGCTCCAAGGGACAGTAGACTTGAGTATTTGATATAAATTCCAGCTTGATACCTCCACGTGTTCCTGAGAAAAAGGGTCTTGACAGACGGACGGACGGACGGACAGACGGACAACAAAGTGATCCTATAAGGGTTCCGTTTTTTCCTTTTGAGGTACGGAACCCTAAAAAAATTTTTATATCCCGTACAAACTTCATCAGCATATATCGCATTTTGTATGGGAGATCAAAAAATTTTTTCGCATTTTGACCTATGTTCTTTGGGGAAAGTTGTTCAGTTTCATGGACTAATTCAGCACCCCATACACAGGGTGTAAAGGACAGCCTAGCAAATACTTAAATGGTGGAATCTACCCATAGCTATCATCAGCTATAAGTAATGATTTTTTTCCCGGAAAGGTAATGTTAAGGAGTTTTCATTATTTACCTACTTTGGTGCTACGCAACGTATCGTGAAAACGCGCCCCGCGCGTGATCCCCCCGCGCTGTGCTGCTATAGGAGTGCGATGTACATGCTGTGGATTGCTAGTTTTCGTGTTTTACGTTGTTACGATTGTTTTTTATTGCAAAATGGATTGTATTCGATTAAATAATAAAAAATGTTAGCAGAAAATATTAAAAAACATGAAAAAAAGAAAATTTTCCGGAGAAAAATCCCACTGGAAAATCATTCAGAATGATTGTCTGAGTCCAGGGTTTCAGTTTTTGCTAAGCTGTCATTTGCATCTATCTCATATCGATCGACATGATTTTAAGGCTACTTACGTATACAAGTAAGTAGCCTTAAAATGCTTCTTTTGCATACGTATGAAGTCGCAGTCGGAAAGCTAGTTAAGTATAAACCGAAAAATCCTTTCCGCTGCCAGTAATATAAGTTTCTCGTATTCACAGCCCTATGCGCCATCAAAATATATTGTGTACCCAGGCAAAGTAAATAGCTATAATTTAATTCTAAGCACTGTTTTAGTTATTAACGATACGAGTGTGTTAAGGAATATTGTAACGTGAGCTCACTTGAAACACGAGGCTAGGGTGTTAAGGGGCACATTATTTAACTTACGTACGAGTATATTATTCAACGTTTCACAATGCAGTATCTGAAGAAATAATTAAAATAAGATTTACTTGCATTTATTTACATTAGATGAAACACCTTATTTCAAACTTGTTAGTCATATCAGCTATGTTTGCGTCAAAGATGTTTGGAAGTTTTTTAAACAAACAAACAAACGCTTCACATTCAAAGACCCACATTAAGATTTTCCCTTGTGTCGTGGGTCCCTTGAAACATACATAAAGAAAAACACAAACACCCATGACCCGAGAACAAACATCTGCTTTTTACACTAATATTTGCCCCGACTGGGAATCGAATCCAGTGCTCGTCGATCAAGAGGCAGCGCCACTATATACCACTTGACCGAACCGGCCATCTTATTTGCTTTTACTACTTTACTTTTAGTATATTAGTATACAATTATTATTACTTTTAGTATATTATTTACTTTTTCTTACTTTTTATGATTCAGTTTAAAACTAAGCTTTCAGTCATAAAACATTGATAATAGTAGAACTTTTGTTGTTTGAAAGACCGATTATTTGCTGATTAGTGATTAGTCTAACTTAAATTAGGAATTTAAAATTATTTTACACACAGCAGCACATCAGGTTACCCCACTTTGGTCTTGAGGTCGCCCTTACTGCGTTCGTAACAGTGACCATTTTCGTAGTGCAATGTGATGTGCTGCTGTGTGTACTTACATCACATTTGGTTTTGCGCAACATAACATAACACTTACAACTATAATGATGGAGTCATTTCCGAGCACTGCATTGTAAAATAATTTACAACTAAACACTTCATTCGTTATGCCAAAGCTAACAAAGGATTTGTCATGGTACACTTAGAAGCATGTTAGGCTTGACATTTGTATACTTCTTCCTAACGCGTAAGAAATACAATCGTACTAAAAATGTCCAGGATGAGTTGCTCTTCAGTTAAGAGGCCAGTATCTGGTCACCCTAGTTTAAGTTTGTTGCAAAACAGTTCTTACCGTAACTGTACAGAGTGCACGTTTGTGGTAGCCAGATATTGCCTCTGTATTACATGAGTGTGTGCTAGATTCAAGTATCTATCTTCAATTTAGTTTTCGCTCTAATGTTAGCGTTTGATTAAACGCTTCATTTAATTAACAAGGTGTGAAACTAAACTAAATTACACCCGTTGTCTTTAACATTTTCGTTGTATGCCTGTTTCCCTAAGAATTGTCGGAATAAATATATGTAGTCCATGTCCATCCTTTTTTAATATAAAAAAATTATGATCCTGACTCACTGACTTATCAACACCCAGACCAACCTTTGGACCTAGAATGCTGAAAGGCATAAATGGTCCTTTTATAACGTAAGCAAGGAAAAGGATACGAAATTCCTACCAGACCAAAGTCCCGGGCATCCTTTAGTTCTAAATATTGGTAAAAACAATGTTTAAAAATTATTCAATTTTAAATGATGGTCTATTCAAATCACACCTATAGACTGAACACGTTTACATTGACATCGCCCTGTCTTGTTAATAATAGTGTTCGTACTGTAACTGATGATGACTGTAAAACCATTGCGTAATAGGTTGGCCTCAAGTAATACTTAGTTTTAAGTTCTGTTTTGAAAATAAAGATATTTTTATTTATAATTAGCTGATGCCCGTAAATTCGTTTGTGTGTGGTATGCATCTGTACGATACAAAGATGCTACTAGATATTATGGGCTCAAACTATTGTTTCCAATAAAAAAAAAAAACAAGTATTTTTAAAATATGGATTATCATATAGGGCTCTTATGTAATAGTATCTACCTACGAGTACCTACTCGTACATTGGGCTAGAGTTTCTAAAACAACAATACTAAACATCGGATAGAGTATTCACTTCCAAATAATGTACGAAATACATCCTGTATAGTGAGTGTTTTACGTTCACGATGAGCTCTTAATCCTCTAAGATATTTATTTGGAATTCAGTTTAGCGAGTTTAATCTTGTCACTGTTGCAACAGATTTGAAAGGTTTTAATTTGTTTTATCGTTTAATTGCGGTTTGTAGGAGTTCCTTTGTTCATCGGAGAGAGAACTCTCTTGAATAGCGTTGATACCATCACAGATTAAATCAAATTTGCCGCCGCCACGCTGATAATATTCTAAAATGTAAATGACTCAAAACACTGCTTTGTTAAGATGAGATTTACATTTAATTTCAAGTTTAAATTGCTTGGAACCAATTTAGTACTAAATTTGAAATTTGGAGTGAGTCACTGACAGTTTTGTTTTCCTAATTGTTTAATCTCGTAACCATTGTATTACAATAAAATGTTCTCGTGGAAGTAATCTCTTCATTCTTCCATCCTTTCATCCTTAATAACTTCAATCACTCAAGTTGTATGAATGTTTTTTTCATATTTCGACATAGGGCGAAAGTTGGGGAAAGTTGTTCAGTTCGGTGGGCTAATTCACCTACTTAATTTTCGCTAACTAATTTAAAGTCCCCTATATTTTTATGAAATAAAAATTTAGCACAGTTTCCAACACTTTCTTGCAAAGCAATATAATAATCGCATCTTGTGAGTTAGTAGTGTTTATCCTAGCTCCACTGGTACTAAAGTGAGATAGGCTACCTTACTTAGGGTTACCCTCGCTAATGCCTAATGAAATATGAATGCAAGAGATCCATTCGAGTTCTACTATAAAATGTATAGCGTTAGTAGAATGCCAATTTGGCGGTTTGAAGGAAAATTTTCAGCTTGTACAAAGAAAGCAATTTTCTTTGAATGGCATGTCGTTTTACTCAAAGGATAAGTTAGCGCGAGGATTGTGGCGAGTTGTGGTTTGTTAGTAGTTGTTGGAGGTTGTCGGTTCCATTGAGTCTCCAGTTCAGTTCAATGAACACTTCACAAGGACTTCACTGCACACATTCACGCCCGTCGCTGAACAAAGACAAGCCGACAACCTAGTTATTAAATCTAAGAACGACTATAGTCTACACGTGAATGACGTATAGTCTACAATTTCTAGATTTAGACATAATTACCTACAGATGTAATGTGATATAAAAATATTAGGAGCAGTGCTAACGATAAATTTCATAATTTTTAAAATAGTTTAGTAAATTATATAAAATCATTAAATTTTATGAGAAAATAGAAAAAATAAATTTATTTTATGTATCTCCTTTAGCTTTTTACAGGATTATATATTGAACTGTATGCGACATGAATATGAGACACATTAACTTATTAAGCAAATAACATGCAATTCCCAGAGTCATTGGGAGCAATCATGTTGACGATGTATAATTATAATTACCGAGCTTAGACATAATTGTTAATTGAGATAAAAGCTTAGGCTAAAGCAAGGGTATTTATACTGTAATAAAAACAATTTATTGCTAGGTAAATGATTGGGATGGTAACATGTTCAATCAGCGAAGTGTTCTGTATTTTATTCATTCTGTACAAATGCTTTAACATTCGTAATTTACATATGACAAAAATGGTATGAAGAGTAGGATTTGAAAGTGATAAATATTGAGAATACGAACTAACTTGTCACATAAAACGTGTCATTATTCACATAAAATTAAAATCCTGACTCACTCTGTAACCGAGTAACGGGCACCTTCTGCCCAAGAAGCTGGGACTTCGCGTAGATGTTTCTTTTATGACTTACTGCTGTTTTTTTTAAAATTTTAGTTAGAACGAAGTATTATTATTCTAGCGCTAAATTAAATAAACTGTAATTTTTGCTCTTTTTCCGTATTCTCACATTTTTTCATCAAAATAATATTTTACGGCGAAGTAGTAACAAATAAAGACTGTTCATAAGTACTTCAATAAATAATTATAACTAAAGTTATTTACGACTGAACGAACAACTTTGTTATTCTCAGAAGTTTGTTAAGAATATTAATAATAGCATTTCTATCTTTAAATAATATTATGTCTTCTTTCATATTTGTGAACACTGTTTAACAATTTCTAGTTCTTCGAAAATATCTGTGTAATTAGTCCTTATGATTTATTTTAATATTACTTTTGCATGGACAGGATTCAAAGATGTGTGTATATGTAACTTCTAGTTCAGTGGTCACGAAATGGCGGATCGCGGACCAATTTTTTGCGGACCTAGACATTTTGTTTAAAGTAAAAAATGTCATTTTTCCCATTCAAATTAGTTACTTACTTTTTTTTCTTTTAAATTAGATGTTTTCTTAATGATAAATAAGGATTTCTGATTTCTTTTGGTTTTGTTAGTTATTATTAGGTACCAAACGGACCGCGACAAATTTTTATTTGTTAAAAACGGACCCGCAATGAAATTAAATAGTGACCCCTGTTTTAGTTCATGATATAAGCTTTTTGGAAGGCTTATAGCGGATCTATTGACGTGCGCTAACATATGCACAAAGGCTTCAGCGCGTGAACGTTGTCGATAGCTGCCAATCGTGCCTCCATATACTCGTACACACATTGGGCAGTCAGCTGGCTGCACATTTTCAAAGCCGTTAATAAAAAAATCATAAAACGTTGTATGCTTCTGTGTTAAAGTTTTAGTTGCATAATGATTTCATTTGCTCAGTCTGTAGGTAGTTTTGCATTGCAAAAGGTGGCGTAGAAAATGTTTTGACACAATATTGTGTCAGGTATGGCTGGTTAATAAAAATCCAAGTTCTCGACCTTGGAGGACCCGGCGTTAGCCGCCATCTTGTATTAAAGGTGCCAAAATTAGGTATATTTTAAATAACTTCTCAATTGTTTACTAAATCACAAAAGTGTCTATGAAGGGTTCAAAGAAGACAAAATTGCCTACATTTTTTGCATACATGATTATTCTGTAAGTCTTACAGGTAAAAAGTTACAAGCGAAATTCGGAGTCTCTAGACCCAGCGGTTTGGGCTGTGCATTGATATGTCAGTCAGTTAACCCCCTTAATCCCCTTAGGGGTAGAATTTCCAAAATCGCTGATACACGTGTTCATTATTTTTTAACCATCAGCCTACATACGAAGTTCTAAGATCCTAACTTCAAAATTCACGGACTTTCATACAAACTTCCATCCCCTATTTAACCCTCTTAGGGGTGGAATTTCCAAAAATCGCTCCTTAGTGGATGTACACTATATAAGGTATCTATGTGCAAAATTTCAAGTCCGTAAGTCCAGCGGTTTGGGCTGTGCGTTGTGTACCCCCAGTCAGTTTATCATTTTATATATAAAATTTTTGTAAATATTATTATTTCCGCCGCTTGTAACTTTTTACCTTTAAGACTTACAGAATATTCATGTATGCAAAAAATGTAGGCAATTTTGTCTTCTTTGAATCCTTCATAGACATTTTTGTGATTTAGTAAACAATTGAGAAGTTATTTAAAATATACCTAATTTTGGCACCTTTAATTCACGATGGCGGCTAACGCCTGGGTCCTTCAAGGTCGAGAACTTGGATTTTTATTAACCTGCCATACCTAAACAATATTGTGTCAAAACATTTTCTACGCCACCTTTTGCAATGCAAAGGCCTTTGCATTTCCCCACAGACTGAGCTTTATAGAAACACCTCTTTTTTGAGGAAATGCTTAGGTTAAACTAAGAAAAAATCATGCAATACTTTTGAAATTCTCAGTGTTTTAGCAGCAAATAGGAAAAATATTTTGAGACTCCTATAGTGGGTTTCTGTGGGATATTTTTGAGATCCATCGGGAGATTTTTTTCTAAAGAATATCAGCCTAAATTAATATTTCTATGGTAATAGCGTGCCTTTGAAATTGAATCCTTACCTTACTAATTTGCGCAATCTAAACTGCGGAGACGAAATTTTCTAATAGGTGAAGCTTTTATGGATGCCGTCGAGCATTGAAAAATTACCTTTTTAGTTTCCACACATGTGGTCTCGATTTTACTATCTCCGACAATTTTCCTTGGTATGAATAGATTTATTGCCAGAAAGGAACATTCGTTTCCTGATAACACCCGAACAGAAGAATGGATCAGATCTACTATCTGCATCACAATGGGGAAGTTTTACGACTTTACTAAGCTGCTCAATCAAAATGTAGAGGTTAAGGGTCACGTATTATTCGTGCGCATAATCTCTGAAGTTTTGATGGCATCTGCGAAATGTACCTAAACTATGTAGATTGAAATATCAATTAAAATTTTGATTAAGGTGAATTAAGGTTGAATTTTACTCATTTCACTTTATATTATTCTTCTTCTTTCGTGTCAACAGTAATATCAAAGATGTTAGGGATACTTGATATTAATAGCCAAAAATACTATTTTGCAATTTTGTTACATCGTCTTTAAGTTGTCATAACTCATAATGTTCAGTCATGGGTAAAAATATGTATCTACCCAACAATCTCAATTACATGTACGGAATTATGAAATATGTTTATTTTTTCATCAGTAGGTAACTAGGTAATATGTCTTTGCTAAAGATCTATAAAAATATTAACAACGTAATTATCAATAAAATATACCGAACATTAAGTGTATAGTATAGATGTATCAACATTTTTGTCGTTTTTTATATATATGTCATTAACGATTTCCTGACATGTTTATGACCGTTTATATGTATAAAAAAAAAAGTTTTTAGTAACACATCTATGAAAAGATTCTTTGGATACATATTTATACACTTGGCTGTACAGTATATATAAATTGATGCCTTTGTTACAGCTGTACAATTTCTTCAACGCCCTTCTGAGTCACATGAGGGATACCAGTGGGCGACCCTCGTCTGAAAGGACCTCGAGAACTGCTTCTGTTTGTAAGTTGACATTTCAAGTAGACACGCCCTTGACATTTTGTAGATACTAAGCACAGGATATCTCGAGACTCGGGGACAAAGGGTCGTTTCCGCCTTAACCTGTTTACTGAATTACATCAGCGAGATAACACCGACCGACATTTAAAATTAAACCAGCAAATGCATACTTTATATCTTCTGCGATACAAATGGCTCTATTTCTTTTTATGCGTCAACTTACCCAGAGTTTACGGTGTGGTGGTTAGAAGAAACAACTGTCATAAAAAAGTAAGGCACGCTTTAGATGGAAAATTGATCTTAAAAAATGTAGCATTCGAAATATTATAGTAAAACAAAACGGTTAGAAGAAAAAGACAGGACAGTAACAATCCTGATATTATTAGAAGCCTCCAACGAGATTTTTTTAAAGAATAAACTTAAGAGAACAATGTTTGTAGTTAAATTAAACCGCTTCATTTCAAAGAATACCAAGACAGTAATGTGATTTACGAACGAAAGCAGCCGTCATTAGATGTATAAAATTTGGATAGTTCTCAATTTCTCCACCTGAACAGATAAAATGGCCTCCATTCCATCGACACACAACTTAAGTTTCGGAATCGGGGCCCTGGGCGTCTATTCCATTCTATTCCATTCGTCTATTCCGACAACCGAACGTTATGTTCCAGACTCATAGCAACTTGACATTCAGTTGTCGGTGGCGCCGCCGCCGCTAGTCAAAGCAGCCGTCATGAAATTATGGAGTTTCGTTCTCAATTTCGCCACTTGAACAAATAAAATGGCGACCATTGTCACTCCACCGCCATTAATTAGTGTAATAGCCTTTCTGTACACAGTCTGTTTGTGACAAAGATTTATTCCGGGCAGCCATGCATAATTCTTGTAACAGTAAAAAATTACACCAGCTTTTCTCATTTCGAATTGTGCTCTGGGGAAATTTAATTATGTGGAGCTTCATTCCTTTCATGTCGGCACTTCACTCGTTTTGCTGTTATTTTTTCTGTTTGTAACTACTTGTGAACACGCGACGGTGCGGTATCTTAACATACGTATGTCCTGCTGTAATCCACCTAGCTGCAGTGAGCCAGTGACCTGTGTCACGATGTGCATTGCTTTTAGAGTCGCAGTCGTGAACTAGGTCTGTTATTTTTAGAACTGCCGGGTCGCGTGGATTTCGCGTAAAATTAAATGCTAACTGCCGATGACCACTCGTTAACTGACAAAAGTTTCCAACTTGGGATGCTCCTAAATTTTTAATATTTGACCCAGTTTATAGCGCTCGTTCGAAGAGGAATAAAATGGCAATTTATTGCTAACACCACAGATGTTTATTTTATACTTTATACTAAAAACGGATATAACGATGTTTTGGGGTAAAAATGTTTGTTTTGTAGACGTTTTGATGCCTTTTTATTAATTGATTGATGAATCCGTTGATCGTCATCATAATGCAAAACTAAATATTTTTAATAGTTTTGAGAAAGTATTCACACAACATACACGAACTTTGGTTTTTTGTTAAATAAAATAGTAATACATGTATGTATAGCAATTTGTACACAAAATAATATTGAGATTTTTTGCGCAGTGGATCAAGTATTTTCTGAGGAATCAGATGAGGGTGGAGGCGTGGACGAAACGGCACCCCCAAAGTCGTCCCGTGGACCCGACATCGAATTCCCGCTGCAACGTAAAGACATCGACTTACTTATAGAAGCTTTTCGCAAGAAAAAGGTTGGTTACTTTAATACTTACCTTTCTTATCAAACCGGCTCCGAACCTTCAAACTACCCACGAATTTCCTTAATTAAAATACCCTCACTTCACTCTAAGCCCTCGATCTCAGTCGTTGAGGGATTTACTTTGCAAATCTATTTTGAATTGCTAATATTTTGGATCTCTCCGCGCAAAAAGTATTTATCACAAAAGATCCCTTTGTAAAAGGTGAGTGACAAATGCGATAGGCCTTTCTAAGTCGCAACTTGCTCATGGAATGATTCTCCTTTCATATTTTCTTTTGAACTTGAGAATTTTGTATCCGTTATTGAGTTACTTGTGCCTAACAGCTACGCTGTATATTTTATTTGTTTACAATAGATAATTGGAATAATGAAACATCTATAAATATGAAGCGTGAAGCGCTCAAAAGCCGATGGCACTCACTGTACGGAATCGATCATAGAGGTTAAGCGACTTATACAGGGCATGGAACTGAATCGCTAAACTGAGTCAGTGATCATTTGAAGGTTTGCAAACTCACAGAACAGGTCTAGTCACGTTATTTCGTCGCAACTAGACAGTCAAGGCAAAAAGAACGAAATCTACATTTATGCATTTGTTATCTTGGAAATTTTTCCATAGCATCGGCTGCATCCGAAACACGTGGCCCAGATTCTGAAGGAATCCACCACGGCATTGAAGAGGATGTCGAACATCAACGTGGCCACCACCTCCATCTCCAGCCAGATCACCGTCTGTGGAGACCTGCACGGCAAGCTGGATGACCTGCTAGTTATCTTCCACAAGGTGAGGAGATTCTCCAACTGCATTTTTTTTGTATCGGCAATGTAACATATATTTTTGGAAGAACAAAATTATTGTATCTTAAACATACTAACATAGGTTTTCCAGGTGCTTTTTGAAGAAATGTTTGTCCTGAATTTTTCAAATCGGTTCAGTAGTTTCGGAGCCTTTCAATGCAAACAAACAAACAATCAAATCTTTCCTCTTTATAATATTGTATAGATAAATACCTTAATTTCGAAAAAGGTAAAACAAGGAAAAAAGTGAAACGAACTAGGAGCATAGAAATAAAGAAACAATTTTTTTTCTCTTTTCTATGATTACAAGTATGCCGAGGTTTAAATAACTATTTTTATTTATTTATTATAAGATGGGTTAACTCAGGACCTTAATCTTGACCAAGCTGTTTGACGTCGGAATTTGGTAGGAGGGTGGTCGCGAACCAGACGGCCCTTTACAGAGCCTACCACACCGCATGAGACCATAGGACGACATCTCAGATTTAGAACAAATTGAGGTGGATTATGTGGAGGATTATTGTCTTTGCCTGGGGTGGATTACTAGGAGGCAGGTATCATTTGTGTTTCCTTAGTCGCCTCTTAAGACACCCACGGAAAGAAATAGGGTGGTGTATTCTCAATCGATCACCACATGGCATAAAATCTAGTAGGTATTGATCTTAATATGACGTGTTTTCAAAGATATAGACGGTGATGGGCTTCGTCACCTTAATACGATACTAAGTGAGCGTCAATCTAACCCACACCGCCATATTACAATACAAATCGAAATCCATCAATTGCTCCTCTCATCTTTTATCGGGGACGGCTCAAACGAAAAATGTTTCCGTGCTTTTTTTCCCTTTACTCTTATATATATGGGTTGGAAGTTTATACTAATAACGGTACTTCGCAATAAACTTTGATTTCACGCTTTAGGTACATTTCAAAGCAGATTTATAACGCGCGAATGCTTCTTTTAAATCTTCTTCGGTAAAGAGATTCCAAGCAACAGAAACGAAAGGGGAATCAGCCATATATTGTCATTCGTTAAAAGATTATTCGAAGCCATTTCGTATAATTCATCTGTTGACAAAGGCTTCCTTTCTTATTTAACAAAAACCTTATTTTACCCTTTTAACTCAGCTTTTAAACTTATTTTACCTCAATTTAGACCTTTTTTCCTGATTACCTTTGAATAGGAGGATCTGTTTCATGGATTAGGAAAATTTGTGATGATCCGTGGACCCCCGGACCGATCGTTATGACTACACATAGTTCTTGCCGCGGTGTTAGATGAAAGGCTACGCAGCTATTGATGCATTTAGCCGAATATTTTATAATCTACACCCCAAATTAATTTTTAGTCTCTTTAACGTTTGTGTAAGGATAAAAACATTTGTGATCGAAAGAATAACACGATTTGGCTACCATATAAAATGACATACCGCTTACATGGAACTGTCTGATTGCTCACGTAGTCTATTTGCTTACTTGCAAAGATTCGGCATGACATTGTATTTAGTGTCGATACGACAGACGTGTCCTACTTCAAGTTACGTTATTCCATTTGTGTGGAGGATCTATTAGGACAGTATTGACGTCAAGAGGCTTGGTACTCGACAAACAGCGGGAGCGGTCCGCGTCATGAGCGGTAATTGTGCGGCGCTACTGACTGATTGATTGGCCGCCTGTTACGCCAGGCGACCTCGTTAATCGCGCAAGTTTTCTTTTCCACTGTTTTTTCTGGTGTACTAACATTTACACACTTTATTGATGCTCAATATATAGGGTGATTTAAAATTAGTTAGCAAAACGTAAGGGGGTGATTCTCTTTATGAAACTGAACCACTTTTCTCAAGGAACCTATGTATATGTAATTCTCAAAAAGAAAATGGACAAAGGAATAATCGTAAAAATTTTATATGGAAAGGCGACTTTTTTTTCATTTCTATATTTTTTATGTTTCTTAGGGAAAGTTGTTCATCAGTTTCATGGGTTGATTCACATTCTTAATTCACCCAATATAGTGGTTTTGATGGTAAAAGCGAATCCAACAACGGGGTGGCACGTTTGGAACGTTTGCGAATACAAGCTTTAGGCCTGCTACTGTAATTCCCATCAGAGTTATCTAAAGTCTTTGTGTTTTTTTATGTTTTAAACTTTGTAAAATTTCATCAACATTCGTTCAGAAGGTAGTATTTGTGTGAAAGATTAACAAATATCCATGAATACGATCATCCCTCACAAACACATTAGTAGGATAAATTGGTCTGTGTTATAATTAATAATACCTATAAAAATGCCAAGGTACCTATTTGTTAAGTAATTTACGAGCTTATCCATTGCCGTCCGTCGGCGTAGCAATACCGCAAGTGTCATTATGAGCACCTTTGCATTGGGGATGACTAAGAGCGGGTTATTTGATTGATAAATTATTTCGAGTATAGCATCTCGTATTTCTTTAGAAAATATGCATTACATAGTATTTTTATCTATCATGTTTAGTGTCTGAAAAACAAAAAGCTTCCCAAATATACATTTTTTATCGTGATCGCAGCAATCAAATGGGCTATTCAAGGTGCTCCATTAACAGTAGGCTTTCATCAAAAACTTCGTGACCAGATGCGCTTTCGCTCCCTCATGCTCTTTATTTCTGAAATGTTTATGAATTCGCGATATCGCGGCCTCACGTCGTTATTGAGTCGTAAACGTAAAATTTGCAATAAATTCTATCGTTGTGGTGTTGAGTCGAAAGCTTTAAGTGTTATGTTTTTGCTTTCATTTGGTGTAACGAGTTTTTGAATTTGTGTTTCTATTTTACTAATGACTAAATTATCTTTCATTTTATAGAAAAAAAGTAAAACAACGTGTGTTATAGGCTATTCACAGTGCATTTATTAAATACAGTTACTCAATTGTTGTTTTACAGTTTCTCGCCTGCGGCTCAGGCTTACATAACGTCAACTAGTTTGCAACAACCTCTTTCCCACCCTTATATCACAAATAACTAATCCTAACTCTACATTGGATTCTGAATCACCACTGAAAATGTTGTCTCTATTATTAAGTTATCCACTACTACGTATATTCATACATACGTAATATAATAGCAACATTGTTGTCTGTACTTTGCACAATGTATTTAGATTGAGCTCACAGAATCGCGTGTCAAAAATTGAGCGAGCAAAAAGTAAGGACGAGCGATGCACTGTAAACTGTATTCGTGTCATTTTTGTAATCATATGGGTTCTTACCGATCGATAATTGACTGGAGTCTTGAGCAATTCGCCTGAACTAGACACTGAATCACGTTTTAACCGCCCTTTAAAATAAAAGGAGTAGATTATCAATTCGAACCGCAAATACAAAATATTGTAATTGCCCAAAATTTTCAATATTCTGTTTTAGGCAATGCATTTATTTCTAATGTACTTGTTGTTATTTACGTGATTAATATGCTGATAAAAAAATTGTGATTGTTTGTCTATGGATTTATTTCACTTGAGCGATCATTTATGCGGATAACTAGTTTTAGTAATTAGGGGTGGTGACTATAGATACCAATAATAGAATTGAACATACGTAACTTTTAGTACTGCATATTTCATTGATCGAACCGAAACATCCATTAATGGCAGTTCCAAAAATACTTTTTCATTTCCTGCACGTGCTTTCGTCATCGGCTTTTTTCCATGGATATTCCAAATAGTCAATAGAAATTGTGATATTCAATCAATATGTTCGTGTGTTAGTCAGGGTTGAATTAACGTCAAAAGTAATATAGGTTTGTGACCTCTCCGAAAAAAAAACTGTATTTTACAATATGTTCGTGACTTTTACTTTTGCTTTGATTTTTTACGAGTAGTGACTCTTTTCTATAGTGAAGTTTATACTGTCGTCTCTTTAACCTCTATAGTTACTTGTTTGTATTGGTCAGTTTTAGCTAATCGCTGATCTTGAGTTAGATTTCCAATCACGCTGTTTTACTAATAAAGTTTACAGATTGCCTATAAAAAGGTTATAAAGATTAAAATAAAAACAAAGGAAACACTATGTAGTTAGTTATACGTGGCAAGTACATTTTTATTAGTATGATAGCGACGGAAGCGTCGTGAGAAAAAATGTGTATTTAGGAGGTTGAATTTGTAGCCGTCATTGTAATCATTAGGTTTTCCAGGGTTATATGCTATCTTACCCCTGTAGCAGGGTTACAGGGATAAGATAGCAATATAATCTTGGATCATGGTAAAGCGTATCTAGAATGAGAAATGGGATAAACACTAGGAGCTAGGAAGACTTTTGCTTGACGCTAGCACAATCGGATATTCTAAAAAAAAATACATGAGGTTCAATTTTACAGAAGAAAATTAAAAAACTTCAAACAAACTTTAGCCAATATATTAATAATGATACTAACTGTGAACTTAGAGCCTTTTTATTATAATACGAAAACGGCTCGGCAAAATTGTATTATGTACTAGTGATACCAGAAGCTGGGAACAAAGAAGGCAATGGTAATATAAATTCTGTCATTCCGTGCCGTTCGAATTATAAAATAGTTTGTTGACCCTTCTAGTTACACGGTTGCTCGGTATCTTTCGAAAGTCACGAAAACAAAAATAATTATACTTAATTTTTGCCTTCTTACGACTTTGGTTTTTAGCGTTTGTGTTATCTTTGCTTTTCACGTGATAGTTACTAGAGTATACAAATGAAACGTGCTGTATACGCAATAGTATCACCTAAAGGATAAAGGATGTTGTTATGTAAGTCGGGTGGTATCGATTGCCACGCGTAACCGACCTTGGGCCTTGGCTGCGGCAGTCGTTGCAGATGTAAGGATTCGCCAATTGCGTCCGATTGATCCCACAAGCCTCTGTCACGTGAAACAAACATGACAAGCCAGACAGAATTGTATGATGAGAAAAAGTGCCATCACGTTTTTTTTTTCTTTGATTTATTTAGCCAACTAATAAAAGCATGAAAAATAGTGAGCAATATTAAATTACAGGATTCATGATTTTCATTAAAAAAATATGTTATGTGGAAGGGAAATTTCTACTTACAATTATGTATTATGTATCTTCTACTATTGAGAGATAGACGTAAATGGAATTTCATATCGGGTTACAGCAGCAATATTAATCGCAAAAGGAAGGTACCGCTCATAAATCTTGCCTAAAATATTGAGGTATGGAATAATATAACTATTATATAAGTTCATCTACTCACTGATACAGACCAATAGCATATCTTATTTTAATAGAATGTAAGATGAGTGTACATGGGTACTGAATATAAATTATTATATTCTATTCTAAGTTATACTTAACTACATACATATCTTGAATATAATTAGAGCGAAAAGTTTTCGTCGCTATCATTGTGTACACAGCTATTTTTAGCGCCAAGATCAAAATAAATTTATTAATAAACAGGCCAAGTTAAGAGTTCATTTTACTTTTTAATCCTGACGAAAACTTTGTTCCGATATTATCATCATCAAAATTTGGTGTTCCTTGTGCTACTATGAAGAAAGTTCGGCAGAAATTTGACTCAAAGTTTTCCTACGACAGACATAATAAAGTTGCTCTAAAGGCTTTCTATAATGGCGACAGCGAAGCTGACAATTTAATACTTACAGAGCCTGTTAAAGTAGGTAGTTTAACATTAATTTGTGAGAGTAACGAGCAATGCCTCTGAGTTTCTTTTCTTGGGATTGACTCTAATAGTCTCTGTGTCAATGTTTCTTGAGAAACTTCATCAGCGATATTCCAAGTTAGCCTATTTTATAGAAAGTATTGTTCAATGTAATGAATATCTATGTCCGTACGTCAATATCAGTATGACAAATAGTTTTTCTCTATGAAGAATTGGTGCTTGTTAAATTAAATATCACGTCTACATATTTAAAATATTATATGTATATTGGGCTTGCTGCTTTTCTATCCATGTTTGCCGTATTTTGTATGCAAAAGCTGGGGATTTAAATACGATTTTCATTAGGAGAAAGCTTGATTCATGAGGAGGGCTTTTGTTCATAATTTACAAGCATTCTTGGTCACAGAAATTAGCGAACATGGAACTCTGGACAGATCGCTAATAAATAATTTTATTCGTATTCCATACAATTCATACTCTTTAACAAATAGATTGCTGTTCGCTGCTTTGTTGACATAGAATCTATGTTATGAAACGCTCAAACTACAAAGCTGATATTAGGCACTGTCGTATGTATGTATATTGATCATGCCGACAAAACGGTAAAACATCGGGTAGCTCTCATACACATAAAAGGGATGTTTTTTTTGCTCGTCAGTTCCCTTGTGTTAGGTGTCATGGATAGGTTTTTCTTAAAGAAAATAAGGGTTTGTGAAGAATGTCTTTCAGTTCAGGGATCCGTAAATATTTTGCTATAAAGTGAACATTTTTGTTAGACTCAAAACTCTACCAGCAAAACTACTGCTTTCAAAAATGTGAAAAACTTTGTGGTAGTAGTTTATATAACGAAGTTAAAAGGAAAATTATCACATCTAAGTAGGCTTTTCAAGTTGACGAGTAATGATCGATCATGTAATCAAATTTAGTTTTTCAACTACGAACCCTACACGACGCGTGATCCGACACGCTCTTGTCTGGTTTTTACGAATTTAAAACGGTTTAAATTTTTCCTTATTTTGACATATGTTTGTTGAGATAAGTACTGTCCATTTCAAACCTGATTTTTATTTTTCAGTAAATCCTTGGGACGAGTTTTCCCTTCAGGTTAATTTAGAATCACCTTATGCAAAAAGTCTGTAGACGAATTAAACTTTGAATATTAAAAAGCTTAACCAATTTACAATTTTAATTTTTTCCGTTAATCGGGTGGAATATTAATGATTTTTGTGTATAATACAGAACGGGTTGCCGTCTCCTGAGAACCCATACATATTCAACGGGGATTTCGTGGATCGCGGGAAGAAGGGACTGGAAGTGCTGCTGCTTCTCTTGGCTTGCATGCTGGCCTTCCCAGGAGGAGTCTTCCTCAACCGCGGCAACCACGAGGATCTCATTATGAACTCTCGGTAAGTCTATATTCCTTCGTTTTATTAAGTAGATTATAAGTAAGTGTGTATCTTCAATATGGTGCTGTATACAGAACTTGTTTGATATTATTTTGGTACGTAAGCGTTGTTACAGTACCTCTGTATTATCTCTGTTGTAGGACTTAAATAAATTAATCATACTTGACTATCCCTGGTGTCAGCTTTAAAACCGTCGCATAGCCTCTGACCGGTTTAACGACTGTAGTCAATAGAAAATATCAGGAAAACGCTTTTGATAAAAGGTTTAAAAAAAGTTAAAATAAAGGCCTACACAGTTGGTCTTATAGTGAAAGCTATTCCTCATAACACTAAAATTAAAAATTTTGAATCACCCCCGACATTAGATTTCTTATAACTTTTAAATGGCTGAACAGATTTTCATGAAACATAGCTAAGACAACTCGGGATAAAATTATCTATGACACAAAAAAAGCTAAACGAAAATCGGTTCATACGTTTGGGAGCTATGATACCACAGACAGATACACAGATACATAGACAGACACGTTAAACTTATAACACCCCTCCCTTTTTGCGTCGGGGGTTAAAAAGAGTATATTAAGGAGGTGTAAAATCACCTCAAAAACAAAAGCAGCCCGATGACAGCTTTATAACAATATACAACACTGTTTCGTAAATAAATTAATTCTGATGATGATTGATTAAACAGAACGGACAGGTTATTACAGTGCCAAATAAAATAATGAACGCTTATTTTTCTTTTCATCAGGTATGGCTTTATTCGGGAAGTCCATCAAAAGTACAGGGTGAGTTATAATTATAAAAAACTAGCTTTCCTCCCCCGACATCGTTTTCATGTAAAAAAACCGGCCAAGTGCGAGTCGGACTCATGCACGAAGGGTTCCGTACCATTATTTATAGAAACAGCAAAAAAATCACGTTTGTTGTATGGGAGCCCCTTAAATATTTATTTTATTCTGTTTTTTAGTACTTTTTGTTATAGTGGCAACAGAAATTTAAATAGGTAAGACGTAGAAAACTGCTAAGCTATTCTACATTTATTTAGTAATTTGTGGTTGTCGGTGCTGGCTGTACAATTATTTAAGATATTTAGCTCTTAGTCTAGAGCAGTCTTTCCCAACGTGGGCGATAACGCCCCCTTGTGGGCGCTGCAGGCCTAAAGGGGGGCGGTAAGAGACCCAGAAAAAAAAAGGGGGCGTTGTGTAGGGCTTTGGGGTCGATTTATAATTTCATCTACCTAGCTAGGAAGACTCTTAGATACCGACTGAGCTCTCGACTCTCGACTACATCTTGTGAACATCAACTAATATTAATTAAGATATAGCTCAAACTCGGTTCGATATAATAGACCGCGGGCAATCATGTTTTAACAAGTTTTTGTTAAATAATCCGATTTGTACATTCCTGTATCAATCGGCTGGTTCTATAATACTTGTTCTTGCTTGTCGAGTACGATTGGGCGTCGAATGAGATAAACGAGTTTATGCACGTTTGTCTTATTCCTGTTGGTGCGTGCTGCTTATGCAATCCTATATAAACGACGTAAATTTATTTTATTTTCATTTGCGGTTTCGCGCATAATAGATAAGCAGTACCTACTTCATTATACCACTTACGTATTTCTCAAAACAAAACAATGTCGGAAGTAAAAAAGAAGAGACGGCAATACTCTGCGGAATATATTAAATTCGGATTTATTGAAAATCCCACAAACCCGTCGTCGCCTTTGTGTCTTCTATGTCTAAAAACATTTTCGAACGAAGCAATGAAGCCTTCAAGACTGCAAGGTCATTTGAATAAAATGCATCCAGATAAGAAAGACAAGAATGTAGCATATTTTCAAGACCTAGAGAAGAAGCATAATACTCAGCCAAGTGTATCAAAACTATTTTCGGCGGCTGCTAAGCAAGATGACGACGGACTTCGAGCTTCGTACAATATCCCTTTGTTAATTGCTCAAAAAGGCAAACCACACAACATCGGAGAAGAGTTAATTTTGCCAGCAATAAAGGAAGTAATAACTACTGTGCTTCATGAACCGGCCGCAGATATTATCCAAAAAATTCCTTTGAGTAATAATTCTGTGCAAAGACGAATTGATGAAATGGCTGAAAACATTGAAGAATCATTGTGCAATCATCTGAGGACTAGTCAATTCTCAATTCAGCTCGATGAGTCCACTTTACCAACTAATGAAGCGTTGTTGCTATCTTACGTGAGGTTTATTAAAGATGAGAAAATACGTGAAGAACTATTGTTTGCCAGAAATTTGGAGACAGATACAAAAGGCGAAACCATATTCAATACATTGGAAAAGTTTTGTGAAGAGAAAGAGATTCCTTTGAAAAATATTATACAAGTTGCTACGGATGGCGCTCCGGCTATGACAGGGCGCCATAAAGGCTTCATAGCGTACCTAAAAAATAAAATTCCAGATGTCCTTGCTATACATTGCGTTATTCATAGACAACATTTGGTTGCTAGAAACTTTAGTGAACGACTATTTCAATCACTGCAATATGTCATCAAAGCATTCAATAAAATCCGTAGCAGCTCTTTGAATGATAGATTATTTCATCAGCTTTGTGTTACTAATGACGAAGATTTCAACCGTTTGTTGCTTCATACTGAAGTTCGTTGGCTGTCAAGAGGCAATTGTCTGATTCGATTTTATAACCTGTTTGACTCTGTGATAGAGTTCTTGGAAACTAAAGATACAGAACTGCGCAACAAGCTCATAACATCAAAGAATGATATAGCTTACATGACAGACCTGTATAAATTGTTCAACGACGTGAACCTCCAACTGCAAGGCGATGAACTAAATTTAATTAAAACAAAAAATGTCGTTGCTGCTTTCGCAGCCAAACTGCTTCTGCACAAAAAAAATATGGGCAGACGTGAGTTTCACAATTTTCCGAATTTATCAGTATCCTGCAGTAACGACGACTTGTTTGCCTACTGCCAACATTTGGAAAACCTCCACATTGACTTCACCGAACGATACCAGGACATTTTAAACTTGGAAATACCAGACTGGGTGTTGGATCCATTTTCAAATGTCAACATAGCAATGTCACCTCAGCTGGAAGAAGAACTTATAGAATTGACAACAAACGAAGAAATAAAAATCAAGTTCAAAAATGGATATCAAGAATTTTGGCTACAAAAACCGATCCTGCAATTGGACCCTGGATTGTGGTCAATTGTTCAACGATTCTTGATAGCATTCCCATCGTCATATTTGTGTGAACGTGGATTTAGTGCTGTGGCAACGCTGCTTACTAAAAAGAGAAATCGTTTGCGTGTTACCGAACGTGGCGACTTGCGGCTGTTTTTGAGTAAATTGGAACCTGATATCAACAAACTTATTGAACAGCATCAGATTCAACCTTCACATTAGTTTTTATATAAGAATTGATTATGTTTGTTTTATTTTCAATAAAAGATACTCTGTCCGAATACTATAAAGTTGCGTTTCAATAATCAGTTATAAGTACTTAGCGGTTTTTAAGTATGTTTAAAAAGGGGGGCGTTAAAAAATAATTTATTCTTAAAGTGGGCAGTAGACAAAAAAAGGTTGGGAACCCCTGGTCTAGAGTAATACCATTGTACAACCGTTTGATAACCCAAAAAAAAAACATTATCTGTGAAAATTTCAACTGTCTAACTACGGTTCATGAGATACAACCTGGTGACAGATGGGCATACAGACATACAGACAGACGGACGGACGGACGGACAGACAGCGGAGTCTTATTAATAGGGTACCGTCTTTTACCCTTTGGGTACGGAATCCTAAAAATTACTATGTTTGATAATATAAGTAAGGATTAAATATGGCTTATGGTACATATTCCGATAGAAAAAGAACCACAAAAAACAGCACTTTTGCGTTTATATTATTGTCTTATTTACATCGCTCGTAACTATAAATAGAACTTAAGGTAACTAAATAGCATATCCGCACTTTATATAAATACGTGGCCATTAAAATCACATAAAAGATAATATTTCTCTAAATATCTCTGGATGGTTGTTTGTTAACGACTTTGCTTCAAAAGACTGCAGGCTTAACAAAGGCAACAAGAGTTTGTTAATAGCTCTTTCCTGTTTTCGGAAGTTAAGGTTTTACTAAGCAGTAGTTTACTCTGTACCTAACAGAAGTTTACCAACCTTGTGGTTATCTACTAATGTGATGTTATAATAAAATTTCAGCCGCCTGAAACTTGCAAAGTTTCATAGTACTCGTATTTAGTATCTTTTTGTTCGAGGCAGTCATGCTTTATATACAGGGCTTAGGTAAATCACTTTCAACCTCTCGGGTGGTAAATTAGTCCACGAAACTGAACAACTTTCCCAACTTTGTTCCTTGGGAAAGTTGTTCAGTTTCATGGACTGATTTACCACCTGAGAGGTTGAAAGTGATTTACCTAAAGCCCTGTATATGTACATATACAGGCTGTAACAAAAAGGTGTAGTCATATTTCAGGATGGTGACCAGCCAATAAAACTAAACAACTTTCCCCAAGGAACCTATTTAAAATCTCAAAAAAAATTTCGCCTCTCCATACAACTTGTGCGATCAGCTGATAGGTTTAGTATGAAAAGCCAAAATTTTTTTTTTAATTTCAATTAGGTTGTTTCGGGAAAGTTGTATAGTTTTATTGGCTGGTCACCATCCTGAAATATGACTACACCTTTCTGTTACACCCTGTATATTATGCATTGGAACTTGGCTGCCAACTAATAAGACAGCCATAAACTTTTTAGATACCCACTTCTAGGTTAATGTTTCACTATAAATAGCTCCATCCAAGAGTGTTTGATTGGCTACATAAAGATGTTTGAAGTTGAGAAATCGATCTAAGCTGCGACTCTCCCTCGGGAAATTCAAACATGATATGAAACTACATGACTAAGGAGCAAACTTGACATTTTGTTCTAAAACTGCTTGGAAAGATCTGAATCTCCGATTCAAGGCCATCCTGAACAATTTTCCGATGGAATTTTCCTTATGAAAGAATTTCAGTAATACTACTGTGTTATTTACTAACGGCAGATTTCACAATTTTTGCAATTTAATTGGCCAAAATACTTTCTGTTCTCGCTTCTAATTGGACATATTTTGCAATTTTACCGAATTTATGCCAATACATATTCTATTTTGAGTTCTTTTTTCAACAGCGCCTTTATTAGACATAGACGTGATTAATCGGCATACATATTTTAAAAGCCGACTTCAAAGCGCTTACTTAGAGTCTTGTTAGGATGAAGGTCTAATTTTTTTTCCTTATTTTGCTAGCACAACGCAGAACGGTTGCTGAAGCTGATTGAGGGCGTCTACCGCTGGCTCCCGCTGGGGACCATCGTCAACAACCGCGTGTTCATTGTGCACGGTGGCATTTCTGACACGACGGACCTTGACATGATCCGGGGCCTCGAGCGCGACAAGGTACAGTCCAGACCAGACAGTTGGATTTTGAAGTGCGACAAAAGAGAGGGTTGTTATAAGTATGACGTGGGTATCTGTGTGTATGTCTGTGGCATCATAGCTCCTAAACGAATGCACCGATTTTAATGTAGTTTATTTTGTAATCGACGTAATCAAGATGGTTCTTAGCTATATTTTATCAAAATTGGTTCAGCCGTTTAAAAGTTGTAAGCATAGATTGTCAGGGGTGATACAAAAATTTTAATTTTACAGTTATCCGTATGTTAAAATGCTTTTAATGGTTCGTAATATTTCACGCGAGCAAATTGCAGGCGTGCTCGCCGATGCGCTGCGGTTAATTTTGGACCCGTGGCAGGTCTTCCAACCACAATATTTCTCTCCTTTAGTCTTCTTCTAACTGTAGAGACACTCACAGCCCTTCTACGAACTGCTTGAAGCTGCTGTTGCAACTCAACAGCATTAGAGAACCGATTTCTCAAAGACTTAATATGAACCTCGACAAGTCGGGGTGGCCTTAAAGAGCGTCATGTTGCCTTTTAGTATACGGTTTCAAGGGGAATTTTGAATAGTATTCCATCCCATAATAATCGTCCATTCTAAATATTGTTAAAAGAATTTTATAAATAAAACGGGTAGTCGATAATGTCTTTAAAGAATAATGGTTAAGAACAAAAGATGAAGAAGTAAAAAATATTCAGAGTGTCAGTGATTCTAGAACCTAATGATGTTCTGCCTACCCTGACAGCGATTGTGGGCGCGAGTGTTTAGATGAAATTTTTCAAAGAGCTGCACGTATTTTGGTGTTACATTCGCTTGGATCTATGATTTTTTACGGTTATGTCACTGCGGTATCCAAAAATTTAAGCTTAATATTTTCTGTATGTCCAAGTAATTCACTGGGAGAATAATATGATCTTAATACTTTGATCTTAGTCGTAAATTGTAAAGGGATTTCTAAAAGCGAGGTCGCGTCCTGAATTTATTAAGACTCTCATTAAACGTTTAAAACGCGATTAGCCCCCTACCATGCAGCCAATTGAGGCTAAACGATTGTTTAGATATCAAGAACTATAGATATGAAGAGCAGTGGCAATAACGGACAAATTGTACCTACTGTTGTTGTGGAGTATTATGCTTATGCTTTTGTTATTGAAGAAACGAATCAACAATTACTTGAAAATTTTGCTTATTTTCTCATTTCATTCGGTTTGAAAAAAAATCTAAACTCTTAACACGGTAATAGTAAAGAGGTTTTTATGAGCACGAAGCAAATGCTTACCAGCTTATTCACAGTCACAGTTAAGTAACAGTTAAGAGCCTTACGGGAGCGAGCGTGTTAAAACATGTCTTATTTACATAGATGTAGGAAGTATTTTAAAAAGCTGCCGCGAAATAAAAATAACTCCCGCTAGGCTCTCACTGTCGCTTAAATTATGTTTATGAATAAGCCGGTAAGCGTTTACTTCGTGCTTTATAAAAACCTCTTTATTGAAATAAATAGATTAATTTTAAAGAATTATAAAAAAAACTAATCCTGAGGAAAATTCCACTGGCAAATCATTAAAAATGATGGTATAAATCAAGAGTTACATTTTTGCTAAGCTGTATCTTACACAGTTTTGCTAAGCTGTATTACTGATAGGTTTCATCAAAATCCATTCAGCAATTTTTTTATGAAAGAGTAGCAAAATTGTTTTTTTGGTCAATAAATATTCATTTATTTAAATTGTTGCAAGAGTGAGGACAGTAACTGTAACTATTGTTTCAGTACGTGTCCCTGCTGCGGCCGCCGGTGACGGAGAGCACGGCTCCCGGTGCCGAGGTCATCGACAAGGCGGAGTGGAAGCAGGTCAGTCGACAATCTCCATTTTTATGTGTCTGGGATGACTTTCAATTAGTTAGCAAAACTTTACGACGCAAACAACTTTCCCCAAGGAACCCTGCATAGTAAGCAAATTCCGAAAAATATTTTCCTCTTTCCTATCTCTATCTATACACTCACGCCTAGAATCCCTTTCGGAACCAATTGACGCCTCATTTGACATTAATTCTGAGGGTTATTACCTAGATCGAATATGAGTATAGTGGTTATAAGTTTGCGCCGGCTGGCTGCGGGAGCAGGGTGAGTCGGAGCACGAATAATAAAAAGATTACATTTAGGCTGAACTACAGTAAAATATGAAACACTTAAAACGGTATAATACATAAAACGGTATATTATGAGCGGGCGTGCGCCTGCGACGGAAACTCAGGTAGGTCTGTGTCATCCTAGCGAATGACAACTAGAAGAGTTCAATTTCGAATTTGGATTAGGAATGCCAAAACTGAAGAGTAAAAGTGTCGCGAAAAGAGAATGGAGAAGGAGGATGAAGACGAGGCGCATGCCGCCTCGTTACATAAGTTGTCAGCCTTTCGCCCACGCTACTGCAAAACCCTGCCTCTTTCCATTATAGGATAAATAATAGTCTGTCTCGTCAACGGGCTTTCGTACCTCATTTGATTCTTGGACTCACAGTAAACCAGCGTTGTGGCTCGCGATCTCTTATCCTGATTCCCAGTTTGCAATATATAGCTGAGTTGAGGACCCTTGTCTCGGACCCTACAACACATAGCTATCTAAAGGTTGTTTGTTATTGTTTTTATCTTTCTCTTAGAGTATCTTGTATTACTGTGTGATCTTGCCGTTCTATGTGTTGTGATCTCTGAAATAATAAATATGTAAACAAATACTACATACTCAAAGTAAATATGTCTTTCTTTCTGAGTAATAAGACAGTTGACTGTTCGCAAATTTTTTTCTTATTTTGACCTTTGTCTCCTTGGAAAATTTCACGTCAAATTATTAAAAACGTTTATTATTGCTCCATATTACTTGTACATACATACATATGTACTACTTAAATACGTGAGGGTTTGTGTGTACGAGTCCAATTCATAAAAGTGATTCAAAGTTAAGTGACAGTATACAAAAAACCTCGCGGAAGCGTTAAAAGATATTTCTTGTTTCTTTCTAAATATAAGTCACTCAACTTTAAATTATATTTATGCATTATATAAGTCTTATGTAGTTAATGGATGGATAGATTGAATACTTTTGAACATGATCCAAATCACAAGTTGTTTTTATTTAAGGTTTACGAAGGGTCATTCGCGATTGTTACATTTATATTAGGTAAATTAATTAACTTTAAAACCAACTTATTTTCTCGCAACTTTTGTGACCAACCACAAATGCCCATGATGTTATGCCCAAGAGTATGAAACACTTGTATGAAGTATGAAATAATAGTAGATTACTCGACAAGTGAAAAAATAGGTGAATTCTTTTCGAGGGATACAAGAGCCAAAATGTTTTTTTTTTACTCTACTTTTTGCCATTGACTACGAGAAAAAGAAAAAAATTTCTCTGTGACAGTAAATTATCAACAATAGCTGCTGCTTTAACGCGAAATGACTCTAGAATGAGAGGTTCACTTTCATCACTGGATGTCGAATTCATTTTATGATTTTGAGACAAAAACTATTAATAGGCTAAGAAAATTAGATAAGCATGGAAATAATTCGATAACTGTAAACTTCTTTCTCTATAACATAAAATATTGTTAGTTATAACTAAAATAAACAAAATTAAGCAAATTAAATTTCCGCGTTATTATAAAAAAAACTGAAAAATTGAATTGTCTACTCATTTTGATTTCAGTAAAGCAGCATAATATTTAACTTCGTAAAAGTGCCTTTATTATAATATAATGCTTGCATTCCAGTCTAAGAAATTAAAATTAAACTAATTAATCATTCAGAATTATCATTTATACAGAATGTTCAGTAAGTTACGGATTTTTTGGCTTATCTCATCAGAAATTATAGATAACTACATTTCAACAGTTTATTCTGAATAGTATATTGTGTGTGTTGATAAACTAATAAAAATTAAGCAGATTCTCTTTGCAGAATTCAACAGTTACGAATATTTTTAGTTTTAAGAAAACCAAAATTCATAACTACTCTAAAAGTTTTTAATTTATGCCTTAAAAATATAATTAGTACTATAAGAGACAAATTAAGCAAAAAATTTTTACGATTATTCATCAATTGATATTTTTTCTTAGTTTTGTTTCAATATAAATGGTACCCCATGCAGATGGTCGTAATTTCATTGTGTCCCAACTCCCAACCGTACGTACTGTCACGAGACGCGCGCTGTTTCATAAAATTTGTTTCTAATGTATGGATGGCTACTAAACGTAAAGAGAAAAATATTGTTTAGCATTCGGTGCTTATATACAGTAAAGTAGTCAAAATGAAAACGTTTTGTTCTTTTTGCTTCCCAAGAATATTGAAAGATATAAATAAAGAATATTAAATATTCTTGATATTGAAGAATAATTATCTTCTGAATTATTCTTCAATATCAAGAATTAGGTAGAATTATTAAAGAATTCTATTGAAGAATTAGGTAGCTAATTATATTCGTAAATGAGACCTGAACGGAGTTTCGCCGTTACAGATTTATTTTATGTATAATGTCAATGACCTTAGATATCGTTCAGTGTAAAAAGACTTACCAAAACTAGTGATTGCCTACCAATACAAGCTTAGCATTATGTTGGTAATTATTTAAACACCTATGATTTAGTGCAGAGGTTCCTAAACTTATTTCGTCTAACGCCCACTTTGAAAATCAGTTATTTTGTAGCGCCCCCCATTTTTTTTCTCCATAAAACCTCAACAACAAATTAGACTCATTTAACAAAATTGGATTTGAAACAAAATTGAAAGATTATTTAATTTTTTTTTATAAAGACAAGAAATACGGTTTTTATTTCTTAAAAATTATTTGGTGCAATCACTAGTACTGCACTGGCAGGTCTTTTTACGCTGAACGATATGTAAGGTCATTAACGTTAAACGTAAAATAAAATATTGTCCATCACGTTGGACACACTCTTCAAATCTGGCCTCAGTATTCCGTGCCACTCGCTGAAGCAAAGGTGCTAGGATGGCATTAATCTCGCAAACGATATTTTCTTTAAGCGCTATGATGGTCGTTGGGTTGGTTTCGTAAACTTTTCTCTTGATGTACCCCCATACAAAAAAGTCAATGGGGGTCAGATCTGGTGACCTGGGAGGCCAAGGAATGTCGCCAAAACGGCTTATCAGTTTTCGAGGCAAGGAATCTCGATGAAGTGTCATGGTCTCTAGCAGTGTAAGGTGTGGCGCCAACTTGTTGAAACCATGTGTGCGCAGTAAAGACTCCAATGTTCTCCTAATATTGGCAGAAAATAATCGTTCAGCTCATCGCATTTAACCACATCTGCGCCCCCTATTTTTTTCTGGGCCCCTTATTGCCCCCCTCCAGTTCTCCAGTTCCCACTAGGGGGCGTTATCGCCCACTTTGGGAGACACTGGTCTAAAATGACAAAATAAGTTAATAGCATCGAGTAAAAGGCGTGAGGATGAAAAGTTTTTATCAGTTTCTGAAGATAAACTACAACACCACAGCAGGTGCAGAGCTGTCTATACCAATGTACAATGTATCAAAAGTGCGGAAAAAAACAAACCGACGACGAAGCTGAGTTCTGTTCAAATGGTAGCTACATTTGATTACCAAAAAGAGTGTGTTGTACAAGGAAGATGCTTAGGAGGATTTTATTCGAAACCAGATTAAAAGGCACCTAGAAAATAGGATTGAGATTTGCAGAGTATCAAAACAAGGAACCGGTGAAACGATTATTAGTTATTGTTGTATGATAAATAGATATTATATAAGTTTTTGTATGTTTTACGGATGATATCAATGTCCAAAAGTCTAAATGTTGTAGTGAAACAACGTGTTCAATTCTCAAAATGAAACTTTAAGACAGTTGATTGCATAAAAACATACTACATAGTAATTGTTAATAATTCTTATACAGGGTAGTTTTTCTTATCACTATCCAAATATATCTTACGGTGTTAGTAACGTTGATAGAACGTAAATACGAAGAAAAAGCATAACAAAAACGTTTGTAATCTTATGAACATCAATCACTTTGCTTTTAAGACCTGCAAACCTTATATGTTGTCTGCTTATCACAGTTAACATATTTTTATTTTTATAATTCCATACAGAAAACTGAGAGCTTACAAGCAAATAATAATCAAAGAATTAAAAGAACACTACCTTTCCAAATTATGTTTCTCATAGGTATTATAAGAAAAAAATTAACACAATATTTCAACAAAACCGCCCTGGTTGGTACCACTTATAGGTATAGAAGCCAGCACGTGTGGCCAGCCACGCATTTTGATCTTGAGAGCGCCTTCGCAAATAGAGGCGGCTTTCGTATTGCAAGTATCCAGCCGCACGTGCTGGCTTCTGTACATTGGACAGCAGGTTAAGCTATACACAGGGGTATCTTGCGCGTTAGTAATAACGTCTAGTTTTCAACTAAAATGTGAAACTTGATGTACTGTCCAGTGTACATAAAATATTGTCATTATAATTAATGTGAAAGTACAATGTAATAATATAATAATGTTTAATTTTATTTCATTCACTTAATCAGTGTTTCCTAAAGTGGGCGATAACGCCCCCGAGTGGGCTCAGAAAAAATTTGGGGGCGCTGATGTGATGTAACTTCAGCTACAGATAGATAGTGCCATCCACGAAGACGCGCCGCACCAATTTTTAGATTCGTCACGAAAGTTGCTCTACTTATTATTATACTTCAATGTCGAGAAAATCTCAGCGTGTTGTACTTTAAAGCCGAATATGTAAATGTTATTCAGTTTGTTTAGAAATTATAGTAGAAAGTTAATAGTTTGAAAGATTGCAAATTTAAAAATGTGATCTAGACTTGCTAGCTATTTCATGGGTTTTTTTTTTCAATTTTAGGCAAGATAAATTATGTTTTGCCTAATAAAGTGTCAACAAAGAACCAAGGACCAAAGTTTCATGAAAAAAGAACCAAGGAGAAAAATTATGGTATTAACCAAATCTCTCAAATGATGCCGTGTAGTCTTGGATAATGCAGCTTTTTATAACACCAGCTCGGAAAAATACAAATATCCACTTGGTAATAATACTAAAAAACAAACAAAACTTCCGCTAGCTCAAAGTTGACGATTTATTAAAAGAAAATGAATTCACGGTGCTTCCGTTGCCTCTTTATCATCTAATCCTTATTTTACCCGATTGAAAACGTTTTGGGTGTTTTAAAAAATGACGTTGCTAGCCGCAATATCATATAAAATGATACTTCAATTATGCCCATTTTAAATCAAGCTTTTGATCGAATATACATGTAAAGATGTCTGGTCCAATACCTGTCAGGACGAATACATGGGACACTGTGATCTTGATTTCAGTTTTAAAATGTTGGTCATGGTCATACATCAGACTCCGAATCAGATATTTCTGAAACGAGTGATTGATGACAATTTAAAATATTGTGATTTCTAAATAAGTTTTGTATAACTTTTCCACGTAGGTATTTCATTAATTACTATAATTACACCCTATTATAAAAATACTAATATAATCGTTTAGTAACTAACCGAACCTAAAAAAAAAATGAAGTAGAGCATCTTTTCGTTTGACTTTTACGCTCTCTACTGATTAGTCTATATTGTAGTGTGCGTGAGCACTTATATGTAATTAGTGTATACCGATGACACTCAAACATTAGCGGAAGCACGCACACATATACTATAAATGATTAGGACGAATGGATGGTGCATGTGTGCTTCATATTTAAAAATTCACTGAAATTAAAATCCTCCTATATCCTATTTATATCCTATTTTGTTGTATATATAAACTAAAATCCGAAGACATATATTGAAAATACGTATTTCTATTGTTGTTGATAGTGTAAATTTGCATTATTATTGCTCTCTCTGGTAAAAAAAGTCTCGGTTACAATATGTAGGGTGTCCGGTGGCAAAATTCGGACTTCAAATTCAAATTTCTCTGAAACCATTAGCACAGAATAAATAGTAGTACTAACGTACAGAAGTCTCACTCCCTAACAAAAGTCAACTTTAGGTACAAAAATTTACTTGCAAGAGAAATTGAAACTTGTAGTCGGCCGTTAGCGTTCATATTCTATTGCGCACCGCCGACTCGATGCCGCGTTTGCGACAAGAGCTCAGGGATTTAGAGGTAAAATTATTATTGAAAATTAAATAAGATAACAATGCTTATAAAATCAAGAGTAACTTTAGTTAGGAAGTGTAGTAAGTAAAAACTCAAGTTAACATAACCGACCATGTTATTTGATACCTAGCCTACATACCTACTAACTATAGACATCTACCTACAGACTATTGTGATGGCAAAACCTGTTTCTGTCTGGTTTTAATATTGTTAATAAGTAGGTACTTATCTTATTACACTTATTATTTTGTTCAACTCACGACCAAAACGCGGTGAACGCGCGCGCGGCGAGTGGCAACCCGCGCTCGCTGGCATACTCAGGCCCGCGGCGCGAACATAGTGACACCCCCCTGCACTGCCATTAGGCGGGGAAGCAGAAGATAGGAGCAATACAGTAAATAAGCTTCGTCATTGATGCGGATTTTAATCACGCTGTCGCAATGGACAGGTGAACAACGAGCGTTCGTAATCGAAGCGTCGTCGCAATTAAAGCGTCAAAAGCAAATGATTCACTTGCTACCGCACGTAGAAATTTTTTCAAGATAAAATATTCCAGGATTACGTGATGCTTCAAAATATCGTTCGTGAGATTAATGCCATCCTAGCACCTTTGCTTCAGCGAGTGGCACGGAATACTGAGGCCAGGTTTGAAGAGTGTGTCCAACGTGATGGACAACATTTGGATGAAATATTTTTTAAGAATTATAACCCGCATTTCTAGTCTTTATAAATATTATTTAAAAAAAATATATATTTCAATTTTGTTTTAGATCCGAATTCTGACACCGGACACATGAATTAAACTCCAGGCAAGACTAATATGTTATTGAGGTTTTAAGGTGAAAAAAAATGGGGTGTGCTACAAAATAACTGATTTTCAAAGTGGGCGAGACGAAATAAGTTTGGGAACCTCTGCTTTAGACCTACAGTCACCACATCAAAAAATGCACAATTACATATCCTGCAATTAGGAAATTCCATTTTTAACGCATTTTTTATTCCCGACGCGGACGGTACAGTCAAGAGCAGGTCACGCTTTACACTACCAGTTTAAGCTGAGCTCTGATTTATACTGCGCGCCATACAATACAGGGCCGGTCCAAAGTCCAAAGTGTCAAGCTTGACGTGCTCTTTAGTGTACAGGGTCAACAGCACATCATGCTATCCAAAACTGTCAAGTTTCTTCAATCGATTTTCAATTTTATCTCCAAGCCTTAGAGTTTACTATTCAATGGGGAAATTTGACAGTTTGTGGTAACCTGATGTGCTGTTGACTGTAGAATATACAATACAAACAAAGCGCGCAATTGAAATAAACTTGTTCTTTTCGCTCGCCGCGCCCTCCCCCCACCGCGCCCCGCACCCACCGCTACATCCCGCTTCACTACTTGCTCGCGCGTGTTATTATTTATATTTTCAACTTCTTAATCGTGATATTTACATGTTTAATTATGATGAAAACATGATTTTAGTACACTAAAACCTATTATTAAATAAAAAAATTACAGTTACACTTTTAAACTACCTGAAAAATACAATTATTCTAAAAACATTAAAAACTAATATTAAATTTTTGTCTCAGATGTCTAAAAAGACGCAAAATAGCTTAAATAGATGCAAGCACCATAGCTACCATTTTGGGTTATTTAGATATTGAGTTCAGATGGTTTCTGGAAAAAAAAATATGCATGTGAATTTGATTTCTGTTTAATTTTGCTATTGGATTATAGCATTCGAATACCTCTCAAAATTATACTAACAAGGTATTTGGTTACCTATTATACTTTTAGAAAAAAGTTCTCTCGTACTATTAATTTCTTAATTTTTATAAGAAACAATTACCACTGCGAATTTTTTACTTCATATATCTAATTAATATTTGATACTTAATAACAAAAACCAATAAAGTATTAAAAAAAGCGAGTTTATGAATTAAGTCCAGGGTAACCTAATTTTCCTAGCCTATAACAGAAACTTTTAACTGCATGAAAATTGCACAGAAAATTGACTGAATTCCTTATTCTAAATTTAAATTTTTTTACCGAGCCATATTCCATACAGCCAGTTATTACATACACCCAAGTTTTAGTACGTTTTTATAGCGAATGCAATCTCCTTGCACATTTTCTTTTGTTTTCTTACTAAAATCCGTATATTCGCGCATGTTCCAAATTCAAAATGTTTTATTCACTCAGTGAAATAAACAGCGTTTTATTCACTGTTTTTGAAGAATAACGGACCCTTTTTCGGGAGGCAATGGTAAAAATAAAATACACATTTATGTCAAAATCTTTTTCATTATCTCTACGCACTTTTATTTTGTGTTCCTTATTGTGTTCTTATCAAAGTATAATACTGTATATTTAATTCTGCAGCATTTTTCCTGCAGTATGTTTAATTCTGCATTGAAACTATATTAAAAGCATTCATGACAGCTAATACGGACGCCCCGCCCTACACATGTATTTTATATCTACCTGACGGGATTGAATATCGTCTTTTGAATGGCGTAAATGAAGCCTGGTTAATCATTTACGGTCCACGTTCGGCTATCGACCGGAGTGAGCCTATTGTGGTCGATGACATGTCAATACACCTGTGTTTACGTCGCGGTTTCCCTATTTTTGGGTGAACACACAAATACACTCTATGCTCTTTCAATAAAGACGGTTTTGTAACGAAAATAGCGTAACGTGACACTGGCAACTGAACCTTAAAATAAATAATACGTGGGCCGACCAACCACTCGATGCGCAACCTGAAATTCTAATTAGGAAGCAGATACATAATGGACGAACATGGCTTGTTTGATGGGATTACACTCCATTGCATAATCGGTAATATGAAACTGACTAAAAAGCATTTTTGTCATTCGGGCGAAGCAGGACCTAGCTAAACCGGTCCTTTTTACTACAAGGTACACCGTAACAAACTGTAGAGATCTTACGTACATATAAGTTTAACTAAAGTTAAGTTGCTCAAACCCGTACGTGGATTTTTACACAATCCTCACTATTAATAAAAAAAATTGATGTTGATATTTCGTATTTTTTTAAATTACCTATCACACAATGATATAAATAGAATATTTAAGATGTTCTTACTGATGTTTAAGCAAACCATTTATAGTTTGGACTAAAAGCTGATCATTTTGTCCAATAAAATTCTCACCTCAGCCTTGAAAGTGTCCTAAATTTGTTTTTTTCTATCACAGTCTAAACAGATATCTATTCACTTTTCGTAACGCTCCCTTATTTCGTTACTTCGGAACGTGTTTTTCTTTTAGAAAATTCGATTTTTACGTAGTAAAACCTGAACATTTCTCAGTACAAAGTGTTTGTAATACAAAGATTTTCTACCTACTACCTATTTTTATATAAGGAATAAAGATTTTACTTACTTACCGACCTAATACCTCTTTTCTTTGATGTCTGCTTAGTACTTTCAGTTGACTGTAAGATAATGCCATGTGAAACAAGTTCGTCTTTGTACTACATACGTGTGAATTATTGTACTTTTCGTGTAATTCTGTACAATTCGCATAATTATATGTGTTCATAACATGTATTGATAAATTAAATAAGACTCGGTAAATTATGTCGCAGGAGGCTTAGACGAGTTAGGGTGCCATACAATGTAAATACTGTATTGAGTTCTCACCAAAAATCAACTCCAATATAATCTAATCATGCTGAACAAGGTTGACAAACATTCAGGATTACGCAATATAAACGACGAAATCCCGTGAATAGGTAGGTGATTTTGCTAACGTACAGAGGCCAGCGCATCATGTTACTCCATTTTCATTGCAAAAATACAACAGCACAGAGTGTACGCGTGTGGTAACTTGAGTTACAGCCGTCCATACATCGTGGTCACGGTGGTAGGGATATATTTTGATTATTTTTTGTATGTAAACCTGTCTAAGCGAGATAGATACGATATTGCCTGTAGCTAATAAAAAGTCACGCAAGAACATGTACTTTGAGAAAGGTATCAAAACGTGAGATTTCCAATAAAAAGTAATATTTTGTTATTTTTTAAATTACAGTTAATTATGCACCTACAGACTTGGTGCCAGTGTTAATTTTTTTTTGAGTATGAAGGTATTAACTTTATTACTTTTGTAATATAAAGGGTTCAGCGATACAAAGAAACCATCACCACGTCAAGGTCAAAGGGCCTTTTTATATTACATGTCTATGTTTCAACTTATTGGGTCTGTTTACGTATAATTTTCCTCGATAATATGTATTTTACTCGTGACAAGTTTTTGAGCGCAAAATTGGCTGGCTTCAATAAGACTAAGGACATAAATAAGTTAAATTTAGGATAACACTCTCGTATAGACAAATGTGGATTGGAAAATGTGTCAATATCGGTATAATTTCTTTGAATTATTTCACTCACATGTACTTACAGAACAAGTAACCGAATCCGATAGACCAAATGGCTTTTAACGTATTACCAGGACAACGCGATATATAAATCAATTGTTAATAGATAATACCTAGTATAGTGTCATTTACACTGCCGGCTCTATTTCGTTGTCTATAAGCCAATATAATCCCGAGTCTACGCTTGAATGAGATTTCGCCGCCAATCAACTTAATTGACTGATCCGGGCCGGGTTATTAGCGTAAGATTTCTTTACAACATAGGAAACAAAAATAATAAAACAACAACAACAATAAAAGAACAAACAGAAAATATACACTTTATTACAAGTAAACACAATATTTCGTATCATTTATGCCTAAACGTAAATAGACTACAAAATTACGAAGTATAAGTGTAAGTAATTACGTTAGGGTATTTTGCGGATCCGAATTTTTATGTTGAGTGTTATATATATGTGACCTAGTTGGTTATCAGTGTGACCAGAACTTAATAAAAGTTAGTCTACTTTGATGAGGTCTTGCTAACTTCCTTGATTAGATAGGTTTAACCTGCCTTTTAATGGTTGTTTTTTCTAACAAAACAGAAAGATATACAGTCGGTGCCACCCACTTGTCCGACAGTGATAGATATCGTTCGTGAACGAACTTAGATCTTAGTTCGCCCTAAATTGGGTATCCATATAAGAACTTGTACTTGGACTCACGAATTTAGGATCAGATTTTTTGATACTAACATCTCTTGTCAATCTCTATCAATTAGACTTAAACAGTTTATTTGATTTCTTGCCTCTTATTTTTCATGTTTATGCTCTGTTATTAAATAAATAATTTGACTTCAATTAGAATTGGTCCGATGTAAAAGTTGTTCGTCATTTCTTTGAATGTCACTCTACCATTGTGTTGCACCCTGTCTAGTAGATATAGTTAGTATTATCTGTAGTTATGTGTATGCGAAATTATGGTTATTTTACCTATTTGTGTGTATATGGCAAAATCACCTTTCCCATAGATCTCTACACTCTTTCATTGAGTAGATAATCTCCTTGAACCGACAAAAAGATTCGACAGCGCACGTTATTTATTGTAGACTGGAGAAACTCTCCACTTTCTAGCAGTTGGTATTTTTCAGTGGTTTCTCCAGTGATTGTGTAAACTAAGCCAACATTCAATTTGGGGTCACATTCACATGCAACACCGTGAACATTCGTGAACGGAGGAATTTCCAATTTCACACACTATAACTCGTGACCCAGTAGTGCGTGTGCCACACCGCAAATCGCATCTGCTTCTTATTACAGGCCCCAATTCTGTAAAATAGCGGAAAATTATTAATAGTGGTGGAAGACTGGTGGTGCCACGCAGGGTGAAAAGGGAAGCCATGATGAAAAAGGGTCATTTCCCGCCAGGCCAGCCGTGTGATTGTGGCCTTGGGGCTTTGGCCTAACTAATGATGTTCAGCAGTTATTTTGTACTAGATTTCCTCCCGGGACTTCGTTCCCGTGGGAATTTGGTAAAATTATGTAGCCTATGTGTTAATCCACACATCCTACATAATTTTCCTTTTATCAAAATTTGTTCAGGCGTTTAAGCGTGAAAGAGTACTAACAAACATGCATACATCCATACATACAAACTTTCGCGTTTATAATTTATTTAGGATATCCAACAGCTTACCCATAAATACAACTTAATAAGCTAGATACAATATATATACGCCAATCAGAGGATAATCTATAATTCGATTTGTAGTTGGCTTAGAACAAATAACCGTGTATATCTATAGTTTTTTTTTTTGGCTGTAAATCTTCCAAATAAAATAAAATAAATAAAATAAAATAAGTAACGTAGCGTGATAAGATCACCCGCCATCAACGGTTAGGTATTTGGAAAGTTCATTATTTGATATATCTGAACGGAAGTAATACCTGAAACAATATTTAGAAAAAATCACTCTAAAAGTGAATTATTATTGCGAGTAAATTGGTCTTAGATTACATACAGGGTGTCAAGCTTGACGTGCTCTTGAGTGTACTATCGGTTTCAGCTGAAAACTGATACGGTACTAAGCTGAAACTAAGAGGTACTTCTATTGTTCAAAGCGTTTGTATTGTTAATACGCCCCTGAATACAAAATATCTTACTGAATACAGAAGTGAACGTCTATTGTTGTATTTAATAGCAGTTAATAACCCTCAGAATTTATGTCAAATGTGGCATCAAGTGGTTCTAGAACCACTTATGCTCTGCCTACCCCGATAGAGTTTATAGGGGTGAGGCTATGTATGTATGTAATTAAATGTGTCATAAGACGAAAATAAGCATGAAACTATTATATTAAGGCTTCTCTTATTTTTACTAAGAATGGATTCGCTTTTGGATGTAATTAGCTCACCCAGAATAAGCCTACTCACTCGAACTTTAAAGATATTCGGGCTCTATGTATGTGCTTGAAAATACAGACGCAGGCAGCGAATTCCATTCCTTGGCTTTGCGCAATGTAAAAGATAAAGAATAGCGCTTTTTACGTTTCAGGGCTGGGTGTACTATAAACTAGTTTTAGAATGCCATGAATTTAATAAACTTATGCATGTAGTCTGAAGATCAGTCTAGTTCATCTTATTTATTTATTTATTTATTTTAGGATCTCCAACAGTGGAGTCATTTTACATCTTAAAAGAACTTGCACAAAATAAAAATTGTGAATGCTCCAGTAATTATAGGAGAACACAGCATTCTCAAAGATGACGCTTAAATATACAATTTAAAGATGACGCTTAAAGTTACACTTAAAATAATTGTCAAAGAAAAAAATATAAAATTATTGAGCTTCTTAAAGCAACAATATTAAATCATACATTACATATAAAAAATGTTATAAAAAATGTCACCTTTAAAAAATGTCATAAAAAATGTTTAACAACTTGTTAAATTTCAGAAAAATAAAAGTAACCAAAAACAAAACCTCCAATCAAACAAAAATAAAAATAACAAAAACAAAGTACTCTCTTATACTTAAACGAAATGAGGAACATTATTGAATACTGATTTGTAAAAACTTGATCTTATGTCTATGTGCTTTAATGCAATCAACAAATTATACATATAATAATAATACAAATAAAGCCAAGTAGGTACGTGGAAAAAAATGTAGCTCGTCTATTGGAAGGAACGTGCCTGCCTGTTAAATGAGGTGGTAGTTTTACAGTAAAATAATGAGCATGGTCACGGAAGCGGGTGCGGCCCTAGGAGACGTGTCCTGACGAGGGTGCGGAACAATTGCCGTCCGTCAGGATCCGTCCGCTTTGCACTGATAACTCAACCGCGACCGCACACATGTGCTAACGATGTTAATGCATATAAACTACGCGTCCAAAAAGAATAATCGTGTAGAAAGGTCGAGCAAGTTTTGAAAGGAAATTACGAGCTTTTTAAAAAAAATTGCCAAAGTAAAAAAAAAAAATTGAATTAAAAAAAAAATCTTAGGCTCACAAATTTTTACGATCGGTATTAGATATATGGTTAATTGATAGGGATACTACAAATTGATGATCCGGAATGTAATTCCGGGTCACTGCAAGCGTTTTCATAAAAAGCCTATTTATAAGCTACAAATTATAAAAATTACTAGCCAAATGGTACTATCTCACTCAGAAAATATTAGCTATCATACATACGAAGAAATAAATTACTGGAATTGAGAACCCTCTCCTTTTTTATTGAGATGGTCTTCATTGTTGTTTTTTGAAAGCGGTTGTTTTTTCTCAGTGTGTCTATTTATGTCGTATGTCTGTGTCTATTATGTCTGTGTTCTATTTAGTCTATTTAGTCTAGTTATGCCTGTGTCTATTTATGTCGTATGTTTGAAGGTAACGTATCCCATGATTATTATGGGTATAAGCAATACTTTTCGTAGTTATTTTTTTCTAAGGAAATTATTTTTCTAAAAGCATATAAATGAATTAATATTCAAAATATTGTATCGGTGCTTCAAAAATGTTTTAGGATTTTGAATTCTTTGGAAAGTTGGTTCGAAGTAAATAGGTTATATAAGTATTGGAAGAGGGACTTGTCGTACCCTGGGGACAGTAAAGTTGAGGCGGTCGGTGCGCGAGACGAGTTTGTCACTAGTACGTGGGCGCGGTAAAATTGTATCACTACAAGGCCTCGCTGGGAATAACGCTAGTATTGGGGAATATAAGATAACTTTATTTCAGTAATATATCACATGTAATATCGGCAACGCAGAAGCGAACCAGCCAGTCAGGTGATCTTAAATCGTTTGTGTCGATTTCTTAGAGAATCTGTGTTTGAAATTAAAGAATAACGACATACCATCACCCTAATAAATAATTCAAACTGGCAATGCTCTAAACTTTAGTGACTACAGGTAAAAATTGAAACAATAAAGGAAAATTAACTAAAACTGTCCTTCCGTGGGTTCCTTGGGACACAAAGACAGATTTAAACGCTCAGAGTTGAAAACAAACATCTGATTTAAACACAAATGTTTACCCGGAACGGAATTTGCATTCGTCGGTTCAAAGACAGCATCGTCCAATTTAAATTAAATTGATGAAATCTAAATAATTAAATTATTGTTAATTTTTATAACATTTTTACGGTTGTGTATTACAATGTTTAGATTTGAAATACCTCATAAACCTACGAATGAAATGCGTAATTGGCCTTGGGTTAGAAAAAGTCAACTTTAAAAAAGAAACATTGCATGTAAAGCAATCCAACCTAAACCAACGGCCGGTTTGGTCGAGTGGTAGTGATGCTGCCTCTTGATCGGCGGGTCCTGGGTTCGATCCTTAATCGGGGCAAACATTTGTGTAAAAAGCAGATGTTTGTTCTCGATTCATGGGTGTTTGTGTTTGTCTCTAGTTTGTCTTTATATGTGTTCCAAGGGATCCTCGACACAAGGGAAAACCTTAGTGTGGGCCTTTGAGAATGTAGCGTTTATTTATTTATGTTTAAGATTTATGTTAAGATTTTAATCCAATATTTAAGCACTAAACTATAAAATAAAATGTAGAGGGTAGGGGGATTTCAGCTCCTAACTTCCTCTCTTCGTATATACACGTAGTTGGTGAAGACAGTTTCAGTATAACAATATGAAGTCTATGACTACAGGCCCATGTTAAAAAATGGATGGGTCATATGAACCACCAGATGACGTATATAGTAGGATATAAGACCATGCAATAATAAGATTCAGCACTATGCCGTCACTTGTAAGGTGTCCAACTGAGTGCTGGTGAAAATTCAAAAGTGCAAGTAGGAGTGAGTAGATTTTGTTCACATATTTTTGTACGGCATTTTTACCATCGTTAGATTTATGAAAAATAATAAGAAAACACGCAGTGCCGTAAAAAAATGGTGCGCCACAAAGTAGGGAATTTTTTTGATTTTCTGGCATTTTCCCCAAGGTACATTTGGTCACTTTACTATGTACGGCATCAGTTTCATGCTGTTTCAATACAGCTTTTAATTTATTATTCCGCAACCCCGTACAAAAATCGTGCGACAAAGAGAAAAATCAAGGGTTGCAATCCCCTTTCTTTCCGTGCTCCGGGGGGTGATTTGAAAAAGTACGGGTTTGGTTCCAAAACATTACCTAGCACTCAAAAGTACTATTAAAAAAAATGCCATCAAATAATTATTGTTCATTTGAATGTACATTAATAATTATCTTAATTTCATGGTATACTTGATTTATAAAGCTGTAAAATCATTTAACTCTGTACGGCAACTTTTTTTTTAACATGATATTGTAAAATACAACTGTTATATAGTATTGCCGTTCAAAAGAAACTGTTCAAAAAAAAATTATAGAGAAATATAAAAACTGTAATTTTTTAAACTATTGCAAAAGTTTAAATATTCATAGATTAATAAAATATAGCAATTTTCTTCATTCTCCCCTTGTTTTAAATAGTATTAAGATAAATGAATTAGGAAAAAATGATGCCGTACATTTTAATGCAGTCCATATCTTTTAGGCTGATGAAAATGAAACAACTATTTTTTCGATAAATTCGATATATTTAAAGATGATAATACAAAATAAGGTTTTTATTTAAATTAATCAGTATCGGAATCAGCCACTGAGTTGTTATCGGAGTCAACGTCTTCATCGACGTCCGAATTATCTTCTCTATCATTTTCTGAAACATGAATAAGTTTTTGTCAAAATTAAAGTCTTACGTACAGATTGAAGATGTAAAGATATATTTATTCACCTATGACGTCATCAATTTCTTCGCCTGATTCCTCATCCGGTTCCGTTATGTCACTGACTTTTTGGGGGCATTCCTCGCCGTGGAACCAGTCGAAATCGTACCGATCGTCATTGAACATCCATTCATATCTTATTGGTAACAAGGTCGACGGTATTTGTTTGTAGGCATTACACCAAATCTGTGCTATGTAGGTACTTCTCTTCATATGTTGTTTTAACTCCCGGAAACAAGGGGGAAACGACGTTGCTTCCAATTTCATAGCTTTCTTTTTGAAAGCTTCATTACAGCTTTTCGGTGTATAAATCCTATCGAATATGATACATCTTGCTTCGTTGACCGTTTTTCTTGCTTTTACATTGTATAAAACGCAGAACGTCGCTCCGTAAACGATATATATGTAAATTATATTTATTTCATATTTTTATTACTTTTTTATCTATATGAACTTTTAGATTTGTACGGCATTAACTTTTTATAAATTATTGCATTAAGTACAAATAAACTATCTAAATGCCGTATAAAAAAATATCGTCATAAATTTCACTTTACATTTCGTTATATGGAATTGTCTTACATTTCGTTCTATGGATTTTTCCTTGAGTTTTTTTTCCCCTACAAACCATTGGACCAACGAAAATGTACGGCATGTAAAAAAATATTATCTATGTATAAAATACTTTCAAAATAAATTAATTTTATGTTGTTTCAAATCACCCCCCGGAGCACGGAAAGAAAGGGGGTTGCAACCCTTGATTTTTCTCTTTGTCGCACGATTTTTGTACGGGGTTGCGGAATAATAAATTAAAAGCTGTATTGAAACAGCATGAAACTGATGCCGTACAGAGTAAAGTGACCAAATGTACCTTGGAAAATGCCAGAAAATCAAAAAAAATTCCCTACTTTGTGGCGCACCATTTTTTTACGGCACTGCGTGTTTTCTTATTATTTTTCATAAATCTAACGATGGTAAAAATGCCGTACAAAAATATGCGAACAAAATCACTCACTCCTACCTGCACTTTTGAATTTTCACCAGCACTCAGTTGGATACCTTACAAGTGACGGCATAGTGCTGAATCTTATTATTGCATGGTCTTATATCCTACTATATACGTCATCTGGTGGTTCATATGACCCATCAATTTTTGAACATGGGCCTGCTGTAGTCTCATGAGATTATTGTTTGTAGCAGGGTGATAATCAACTCGCATTCGCAGCAACTACGGGAAGTAATAAGCGGAGTTACATGGCTGAACTTAGTGCCTTATTATTAACTACACATAATAAATATATTGTGTGGAAGTTATTACCTGCTTTGCTTGGCGTAAAATATAATGAAACAAACTACAACGTTTTTAATCCAGGATTAAATGGAAATGTAAAACTTTTTCATTAAACTTGAAGGAGCGAGGGTAAACCATTGGAGAAGTTTACTTATCGACTTTAGTTATTTCAGTTTCATTAGGTATGGTTATGTGGTAGTGACGCTGCCTCTTGATCGACGGTACCTGGGTTTGTTACCTGGTCTGGGTAAATATTTGTGTAAATAGCAGATGTTTTTTCCTGGGTCACGGCTGTTTGTGTCTGTCTTTTGTAGCTTCTGATTGTTTGTGTGGGCTTCTGAGTGTGTAACGTTTATTTTAGGTGCCTATTTATTTATTATACTGTTTTCGTAATACTTAATTTTAATATTTTATTGGATAATTTTCCACGTTAAAAACGTATGAGTCACCGACTTCAATCCCAACAACAGTTCGTACAAAGTAGATATCTAGTATTTTTGGACTACAATGCCTATTAGCAGATAACTACAAACAGAAATGTCATTCATTTATTTAGATGATGTTCTAGTTTGTAGTATTTTTTGTTTTTGTTGATTTTTTTTAAAGCGCTGAATCATTTTCGATAAAATTTATATGGGACCTCTTCAGGAGTATACTCTTTCGAACAAATAAATAATTTTGAAAATCGGACAACAGTTGGCGGAGTTATCGCGTAACAAATATACAAAAAAAACAAAAAAAAAACAGTCGAATTGAGAACCTCCTCCTTTTTTGAAGTCGGTTGATTATGAATATAAAAAGCGTAAGATATTATGTGGTTTAAGGAAATACTGACAATGATATTTGTATCAAAGTATTTATACTGTGATATGCAGTCTTTACCGTGATGGGACTGCGTATCACAGGCGTTGCTGACTGATCGGAGTGCTGTTCTAGAAAAATAAAAAAAGAAGCACGCAGACAGCAATCCGGGGCCAGGCGACATTCCTTGACGGACGTTCAAGTGTGTTAGGTGTATTAGCATACATGTGTAAATTTTTTAACAGCAGCTCAAGTTGTGTTAAAATAAATAGGTGTATATGTAAACTGTGTTTTCATATATTAAAACAGCGTGTCACGAGTTTAGAAGTTTTACTTATAAATACTTAATAAATATTTTTATAAAAAAATATTTATTGATAGTATACAAAAATAAATTTTACTGTGATAAAAAAATATTTTTATAAAAAAAATATTTATTGGTAGTATACAAAAATAAATTTTACTGTGATAAAAAAATAAATAAAAATAGAAATACATTAAAATATTTAATTAATTTTATTAAATAGTTTTTACATATTACATCATTTTGAAAACACAATTTTTTTTCTAAGGAGTTTAGGAGAAGGCCGCCATTAATTTTACATAAGTTATGCTTTTTTTGTCTCAGGTGTTCGATATCCTCTGGTCGGATCCTCAAAGCACGAGCGGGTGCGTGGCCAATGCTCTACGAGGGGCAGGCACCTATTTCGGGCCTGACGTCACGGCTTCATTCCTCCGAAAGAACAAGCTGAGCTTCCTCGTCCGCAGCCACGAGTGCAAGCCTGGTGGCTACGAGATTATGCACAATGACAATGTATGTTACACAGTCTATACATTTTATACAACATATTCAAGGTTTATTGAGAATTTATTTTCGATTTCTTGTTCTGATCTAACCTAACTTAACCAAACGTGTTTACAAAAAATGGAAAAAGGCACTACTACCTATACAAAATATTCCATATGACTCCAGCCCTTCGATCAAACAATAGCTTTCCGCTCAGGACTTCGTTCCCGTAGGAATTCAGAAATATTGTGTACTCAGAGTTAATATAGCATTTTAAAGGGAAAATAATTTTTGAAATCGGTCTAGTAGTATTTAAGTTTATTCGTTAGAAACACACAAAAATACAAACCTTTCCTTTTATTAATATTAATGTAGAATGGTGATAAAAACATGTTGACCGCTATGGTATGAGTAAAAGGTACTGAATAAAATCTAGCTTAGAGTTTTAGAGATGTTGTGTAGTCTCAAACCTCCTAGGAAACAAGTTTCATAAAAACCCATCCAGTAGTTTTCACGTGATACTCTTTCAAATAAACTCACAAAAAGAAAGAGAGACAGACATACAATCAAAAATTCTAATTTAAGTTGCCCTGGTTAATTTTTTTAAAAATATCTTCTATGTATAGACTTTTTGTCTTTAATTTTGTTATTGTGTAGAAATTAAGTTTACTGCCTGTTTCTATGTAGTGAAAAAAAATCTCACACTTTTCGAATGTCACATGCGTTATAAAAATACAAAAAACTTGATACCCTTCTAAAAAAAACTTGATTTGATTTTGAGTACACTCAGCCGTAGACAGTTGAAGTGCTACGCGTGAGTGCTCGGCCCGTAACAAAGAATTGTACAAAAAGTATGACAACTCTTGACTGTACGCATTTCTTAGATTTAATATTTTTCCCATCTTTTATCTATTCACCTGTTGTACCACACTGAATCGGTTTTGGTTTATTTATTTTTCTGTGTATTGTAGTTTAAGAAGAGATAAAATCTCTAAAACTTCTTACTCAAACCAGCACGGCACCGACATAGCGCATCCCGAATATACAAATAATGTAATGTTTACATTTTTTTTATGCAACGTGTAAACCGCAACTCTGAACATCTAAAGCGGTTCCAAGTACTGCAAACATTTTCAATATCCAAGTAAATTCAATATCGGTTTAAATTCTGTGACAGTATATTTGTCTGGGATTATTGCATGGTGAAAATCGCTTTCGGTGTCTTGTTTTGTTTACAGTGTAGCGTTTGAAATGACAATGATAGTATTTATTTACTTACATTTATGTTATTTCTTAATAGATTTTGAATGAAGTATAAGCAGATTGAAATTAAACTTATTTTAAGAGTTTATTTTAATTTTAATTTTCATTATCATTTTTTTAAAGCTGACTTATGAAAAATGGAGTCAATATCTTTTCTTTCAACTTAAAAAAAATGCTTTTAGCACTTCTAAATAATAATGTTTGGATTTTTTTCTATCACCTTGAAAAAATATATAAGAAAATTAAAAAGTTTTTAAAATGTTGACTCAGTCACATTTTATTATATTTTTGAAAATACTCGTAGTAAATTAATGCGAGCATGGCAAGTATTTTTATATTATATTACGTTGTTTATTTGTTTTACAACAGGTGATAACCATATTTTCTGCATCAAACTACTACGAGCTGGGGTCTAACAAAGGAGCCTACCTGAAGCTATGTGGCAACTCCTTAGAACGCCAGTTTGTGCAATACACGGCTGCCGTGTCCCGTACGCGACGGCTCACCTTCAGGCAGCGGGTCGGTCTAGTGGAGTCCTCGGCTATGAGGGAGTTACACAATCAAATCATGGTGGCTCGAAGATCTTTGGAAGCCACTTTCCGAAGCATGGACGTGGAGCAAAGTGGTAAGTCAATACCCATCGCCATTTCGTCGGGAAATCGTATAATTAAATTGTTTTTCTGAGAGCCTATCATTTCACAAAGCTATTTCGTGTTACATAAACTCAAATTTTGTTATGTAAAGGTTTTTTTGTTTCAAAGCTGACGTAATGAGATTGTTCTTAACTGTATTTGATCAAAATTGGTTCAGCCGTTTTAACGTTATAAGCAATCGAATGTCGAGGGTGATACAATTTTTTAATTTAAGAGTTATACGTAAAAGCGATGTGAAATGCCGACGCTAATTATGAAAGGAGGAATTACAGAATATACAAATAAATAATAAATCCTTATACATATTTGTAATTATATTTTCTGAAATAAAGGCTCAAAGTACTTGTTTATCATTTGATGTTTAGGTAAATACAGTATATTCGTATTTCAGTGAATAATTTTTCCAAATAAATCCGACTTCACAAATTCAATATTGAGTAGAAGGTAGGCGTCTTTGCACGTTAAGGAGTCATTCGTTCTGTAAATAGAATTCACACGGGCTCTCCCATTAATTTTCTGTTGAGTGTTCTGACACCACACTCATTCAGGCATTCATTGTGACAAAGTTACATAGACCCTCCGGAGATTTTCTTTACGCAAATTTCGGCTCATTTGTCATCGTGATCTTTTATACTCATGCTGCTTTACGTTCCATTCATCAAAAGACATTTGCGATAAAAACTTTAACCTCTGGCTTAAAAAGAGGGGTGTTAGGTTGACGTGTGTATCTGTATGTCTGTGGCATAGTAGGTTTTTTGTTTGAAAGCTGACCTAATCGAGATGATGCTTAGCGAAATTTTTGTATCAAAATCGGTTCAGCTGTTTAAAAGATACATAAGCGATGAATGTCGGATTTGTTAATTTTTTTGATTTATTTGAGAGTTAAAGTAATTTTATTTTGTTTTCACGCGAGGAGTACGCTTAACAATGTTCTTACGTCCTATAAACAGAACATCATGTAGTTATTAAACCACATAGACGGAGATCCCAGGGCCGCCAGACCTTACTTATTTTCTCATAAACCAAATGTGTGGGAAATAGTAGTGCTAGTACGTACTAGTAATGTATGAATACCAGCTAACCTGGGCCAGCGGCCAATTTTCAGCTATCAGGTTCTGAAGGTACTCGTTCTGAAGGTCCGAAAATTACTCATTTGTCTTGAAGTCTGGCTGCTGATGTCTTATAGAATATAATTAATTAAATATAAAAATTAATGTTCAACACCGCCAGATACTCTCCGTCGGCTGTAATTTCTGCCAGACGCTTTACAGTTCGCAAGCAAAGTATGCGATTATACCTACAATCTGAGCCGTGATTTTTGTATATGATGTTCAGGGAACTATGTCAATACTTTTTATAGCACCCAGACTTCAAGACAAGAGAGCAATTTTTGGAAGTACCTTCAGAACCTGGTAGCTGAAAATTGGCCGCCGGCCCAGGTTAGCTGGTATTCATACATTACTAGTACGTACCAGCACTACTATTTCCCACACATTTGGTTTATGAGAAAATAAGTAAGGTCTGGCGGCCCTGGGATCTTGGTCTAACATGACGCCATGTTTGACTTACGTTCTAAGCGTTGTTTAGATGGAACATGAGTAAAGGACATCATTCAAAACGTACCATAATTAAAAAGTGGCAGCCAAAAAATATTTAAGTTATTATTTCGAAAGGACACATTATTCTTAATTTTTTTTATTATGACAGCTAAGCTGTACAACCTTTACGAATTTTCTTCTTTTAAGGTTAAAAATCTAGATTTTCAAGCTTAAATACATTTTTAAATCTAGAATTTAAATGTTTAACCTAATACGAAAAATTTTTTGTATCACAATCTATTGAAACACTATTTTCTATGGCCGGAACATTTAAAATTCAGATTTATGAGTGTCAAAAACAAATCTAGTAATGGTCGTGCAGCTTAGCTATCATACTAAAAAATGTTTAGAATAATATGTTCTTTTGAAATAAAAACTTTACCTTTTTTGCGGCCACTTTAAAAAATTTGGTATTTTTTGTATGGGCCGTGAATGATGTCGAAGTGAGAAAATGACAGAAAAAATCGTAACTTCTGCCTTTGTCCATTGCTAATTTGTTTTTTAAAATTTCTACAGGTTACATATCAGTCAGTGATTGGTGTCAAGCTATGGAAGATGTCACCCATCTTGGCCTTCCGTGGAGAATGCTAAAGGACAAACTTGTACGAACAGACCCTAATACTCGCAAAGTTCGATACATGGACACTTTCGAACTTTCTTCCAATGTGAGATGTCAAACTTCTACTAAATTGTTTTGCCAAAATTATTTGAGAGGTAGGTTAGTAACAAAAGCTTTTAATATTACAGAGAAACGGACGCAAAGCCGAATCACAGACAGTTGTAGAAACACTTTACAAGAATAAAAGAAGTTTGGAGGCTATTTTCAAGATTTTGGATAAAGATAACTCAGGTACGCATATATTCTTAATTGAACCTTTTAAATTGTAATGAAATGAATTTTATTTAAAATGTTCACATTTTATAGGTTTCATTACTCTGGAAGAATTCTCAGAAGCTTGTCAGCTGATCGGAAAGTACATGCCGAATCCGATGACTCAGGAGCAATTGGTAGATATATGCCGGCTAATGGACATCAACAAAGACGGGCTGGTGGATTTGAACGAATTTTTGGAGAGTTTCCGATTGGCGGAGAAGAGTCTCCGAGATGAGGACACCGAGTACGACGATGTAAAAGCCACCTGACAAGAGCTTGACCGCCGCCCCAGCAGGACGGCGGTCGATAAAGATGAAACCGGTGTCGAGATTGAAATCCTTGAACTGGATAAAGGCGGTAAAAATACCGCTAAAAATGATAAGAACGGACAGGTTCATTTAATGGGTGACTGCGTCGCGGGGCGCTCTGAAGACGCCGATGAAATACAATTAATAGATTGTGAGGACACGCCGAAGAGACCCGGCTTGCTGGAGAGTAATATGTGAAGTCAGCTCCGACTTGTTTTATCGAGACGGCAAACGAATATGTAAAGAGAAGATAGTTTGTTTTACATTAATATTTTTTAGCGTAAGTAGAAAATATTTTGAAAATGTCTACACGTGTGCTAAATTTACTTTTGTCTTATAAATCTTATAATGTTTGATGTGTTCTTCTCTACTTGCATTGAGCCTAATCTATTTACTCGTACTTACTCAAAATTATACCTTATTTTATAGAATGCGACCTAGTCAAATACATAATTATTAAAATATAGATGCATTTTAAAATGGAAAGCATAGCGTTTCCCAAAAATCATGAAAAAAAATGTAGGAACTCTAGATACATAAATTTTACATGACAAAGTAACAAAGTGGTTTATAGTATACATAACTATTTAACCCTTTTAGCGCCAAGAGTTTTCGTCAAAAACGCCCACCATACGCCACGACATAAAAAAAAAAATGTCGTGGCGTATGGCAAACGCTTGGTGAACGATATTAAAGTAAAAAAAAAAATTTTTTGTCTGATAAATCAGACTTTGGCGGTGAAAAGGTTAAAAATTTTCAGTACTTCTTCGATTGGTGCCAATTTATTCCTACAGTATAAAACAAATCACATATTTTGTGCCGATGGTTTGGCTCTAACATACCTAATATTTTTAAAATACCTTTATTTTTTAACATTATGATTAATAATCAATTAAATTAACGAATGGGAACAATGACATTGAAACAGACTTACACATTATTTGGATTTGTATTTTTGTAATGAGAAACCATTCAATTTTAAAGGTATAAATAAAAAAACATGTAAGGTCATTTTAAATTAGTTAGCAAATAACAATAAAATTAAAAATATAGAATCACCCCCGACATTCGATTGCTTATAAGTTTTAAATGGCTAAACAAATTTTCATGAAACATGGCTAAGAATACTCGGGATAAAATTATCTATGACACAAAAAAAACTAAACTAAAATCGGTTCGTCCTTTTGGGAACTACGATACCACAGACAGATACACAAATACACAGATACACAGACAGACACGTTAATTTTATAACACCCCTCTCTTTTTACGTCGGGGGTTAAAAAGACTAACCATTTTTCAGAGGAACATGTCAAAAAAATTCGTCCCTCCATGTAAAGCCACTGCAAAACTTCGTGCTAGCTAATTTAAAAAAAACAAACTAACATATTATGAAAAAAAAAAAATTATAAACGTCAATCAAATATAATTATTTTATGTAGACATGTAAAAGTCTGTCTTCATATTTTATATTCTACTTAGAAAAAATAACTTTCATTTCAACGATAAAAAAACTATGCATGCCTTGAATGTAATATGTGCTATAAGACCATTGTCAAAATTGAAATGGGTGATTTCAAATTGTTAGGTTAAATTAGCCAAATTAGTAATAGAAACTGTCTAGGGAAAAAAATCTTCTTTGTAGAAATAAGTAATACTTAATACCCTGCCTTCTGTTGGACTTTATTAAAGTCCAATTTTTCCAAGAGGTAGGTTGATGTAATAGGTCTTTACCTATGAAATTGCCGATTTTTTCTCAAGCTTTATTTTATTCATTATTTATTTTATTGAATAGCTATTACTAAAATTGTTTTTTTATTTAAAACCTTGGCCATATAACGGAGATATTGAGTCAAAATAATTTACTTTAGATTTATTTGCTGAAAAAGAAGCTCAAATATAGCTCGTTTCATCCGTTGCCCGTTTCATTGCTTATTTTTGCTGTACCGTTGTTACAGTTACAACTTTCAATAAAGTAAGTATGATAAAAATTAACTTAATGTTGTCCAAATCTTCCCACAAAATTTTGCTAAATTTGGATTTCGCATTCCCGAGAAAAATCCAAAAACGTTAAAATGGAAAATTCAGTTTTCCAAAAATATTGTATGAAAAACGACTATTTCATAGATAAAGACCTATTATACAAGATGTTTCAAAAAAACCCAAAAAAATATTAATTCAAAATGAAATTAAAATTAAGCTTATTGCACAGCTCTAAACCCTGTTTTTTATTCTCAGAGACTAAATTGACAATACCTGGGTTGCCAGTTTTTTGCAAATCTTAAATAGTGATGTGCCACTAACGGTAACCGATGTTATCAAAATTAAGTGCCGGTTTTATATTACTTAAAGAGAAGGGAGGAAATACTTACTTTAAACGTAACGTAATGTCTCTAATCGTTTTTAGGGTTGCCGTATCAAAAATAGAAATTACCGTGTTTTACCGTGGTAACTATTAGAAATTACCGTGGTAACTAATAGAATAGTTACCGATAGATTTTTCTTTTTTTTAAGTTGTTTGCTGTTGTCATATTTAAATAAGTGCCGTATTTCTTAAAAGTTTAGTGATTTTGTCATAAATAAGAGCATGAATTGTCGTATTTTACTGTTGGGAACAACACTGTCTGTCTTTTTTTGTTTATAAGCATCAAAAGAGGTTTTATTATAAATTCATTTTGATAATAATTTTTAAAATGTTAATATCATACAAAACTAAGAAGCTAATCATCTAATAAAGACAAAATTATCATTATTACGTTTTTTTAAAGTTTCGATTCAAAAATCGACAATTTAGGTACAACACTATTAAAAAAAACTGGTAACATTATTTGTAAATTTGACATTTGCATATGTCAATTTAGTCTCTGAGAATAAAAAACAGGGTATATTACAAATTTACAAGTATGTCATATTAATTATATGAAACTTTCATTTTGTAAATGGCAAACCGTGCAACTGATTACTAGAGTTGCGACTATTTCACTATTAAAATCAAATTTTGGAAGTTTTTTTTTTTTGAAACACCTTGTATAAAAAAACACCTCTCGCATATAATGTGTGGATAAAAAAACAATTTTGGCAATTCTGTGTCATAAAGTTATTCTATGTCATAAACGGCTTCAAGTATTTCCAATTAACTTCGAAGTCACCCATTTTAATTACTATTTAAACACATACATTTACATAAATACATAAATAAATACAAATACGTTAAAATAAAATGTTTCTAGTCATATAATAGTAGGTGTACTCCTATTTTAGATTTTCATACATATCTTTGTCTTAATATAAGCATTCCAACTTATTCTATTAAAAGCCATGTTGATTTTAATAAATATTGAATTCAAAGTAGATTTCTGTCAAAGCAAAATATCGATATTTGCCTTTGATAGAAGATGCAGTACGCATTTGGCTACAAAAATATATGTTTCCGTTATAGGCCAGTAGGCTTAGAAATGAAATCGGATTTAAATCCTACAAGAGATCTCATTGTTTTAATAGCTTCATTTGTTGCCAAATTTGTAGTCTGTTTTATTATTATTAAATATAATTTTGTTTGGTTAATCTAACTTGAACAGTTTACAAAATATGACACTTTAAGTGATACCCTGATTATTTGACAGTATCCTAAATAAATCGAAAAAATAAGAAGATCGAGGACTGATATTAAGCAAAGAGTGTTATTAGGGCCTGCCAGTACACCACCTGAAAGAATGATCAAATCTGTCGTTGGGGGGCCACTCTTGTTCGTTTAGCCTGCCAGACCCTTTATCCAACTTTGATGAGCTGAAGCATGAGAACGGGTAGTCCAAAAAAATTAATCTAGTCTTATTCTATGCAGGTTTAAATGCCCTCCAACTTTTATGGAGGACAATTTTCGATATTGTAAGTCCTTTACCCTTTTGGGGTATATTTTTACCCCCCACCACTTAAGCACACCTCCGCCGAGGGGGAAAACCTTAGGATGGTCTCCTAGGATTATAAAGAAGAAGTAGAAGCTGCAGAAGGCGTAGAGCTATAACACCAGCTCCGCAACCCAGGACCAGGGGGTAGTTGCTCCCTGAGACGAAGCCCGGGAACGAGGGATCCCTCAAACCCCAAAATCCTTTGGCTAACTGGCCCAAAGATGACCAGATGATGATGACCTAGGATGGTCATATATAGCTATTAAAACAATAAGCTATTAAAACAATAAAATCTCTTGTAGGATTTAAATCCGATTTGAATTTTTTGTTTGTTTTATTCTATTACTGTTACTTATTTGTTTTCAAAACCTTTGATTAAACGTTGATGCATCGAATTGACATCTCTATAAATTGTTAAAAGTTAAAATTCATGCTTATTACTTCATAAACTTTTCTCTTAATTTTTAAACCTTAACTACTTAAAAGCAAAAATAAACAGAAATATTGTATAGTATAGAAGATGAGCTTTAAAAAAATAACAGGTTCGTTTTTGTAGCAACCTTCGCGCTTCATCTTTTATCTGCATATCTATTTTTTTCTAAATGCAGTTAAATAATATCTACACTTAGAATTAAAAGTTAAACACATCATATTTTAACAAAATGCAAGGCTTAATGAATTTCTTTAATAGAAATAAATAATAACATACAAGTGTATTTTCAATCTTGATGTAGAAATATACTATACCTGCTGTACTTTCAACTTATTGTCCATTAAATTGTGATATTATCGAGCATTTTTTTTTATTCCTCACAAAGTACAAAGGTAGGTTATTTAGGTACAAGAAGCCTACTTATGGAAAAAATATGATTAAAGGGAATTTTCTTGTCGAAGCGCACGCTCGTATATGGCCTGTTAAACCCTGCAATTATATTTTCTGAGGTAGGGAGAGCTCTTTGTCAACCTTTATCTTTTATGAGAGATAAATTTTCTTTAGAAATAAAGATTTTTTTACTTCAATATTTATTTTCGTGCTCAATTTAATTTCAATTGGAAATTTACTTTAATCTATTTTGCTATTCAGCCCCAATAAAATAATAGGCCTTTACCTATGAAATTGCCGTTTTTCATACAATATTTTTGGAAAACTGCATTTTTTATACTAACGAAATCCAAATTTAACAAAATTTTGTGGGAAGGTTTTAAGTTAATTTTCATCATACTTAGTTTATTGAAAGTTGTAATACAGCAAAAGTAAGCAATGGAACGGGTGACAGGTGAAACGAGCTATATTTAAGTTTCGTTTTCAGTAAATAAATCCAAAGTAAACCTTTATTAATTTCACTAAAAATCTCCGTTATATGACCAAGTTTTTAAGTAAAAAACCATTTTAGAAATAGTTGTTTAATCAAAAATAAATTATGAACAAAAAAAGCTTGAGAAAAAAACGGTAATTTCATAGGTTAGATAAAGACCTATTTTATTATTGGCAAAATTGCGTTTCAACGTGAAAGAATGGAGTTTAAGTATGTGTTTAATTGAAGAAGCCAACGAAATTCGAAAGATCAAAGTTATTGGTTTGTTTCAATTTTATTTTCCTGCCACCACACCATGCCAGCAAATAGCCTATAGAAGAGTTTTACGTATAATGCAAAATGTTAATTAGGATATCGAGTTACTAAATGCTACGTGCCAGTACAAATCAGGATTATGAAGCAGGTACGTAAGTAACTTACAGATAAAGACGGATTCAAGTAAGTATTTATTTGATTCTAACTCCCATTCCTAAATCACGAAAAAAATAGTATATAATGTATGAGTCTTAGGACTATTTTCACCAAAACTACAACCCACGGTTAACCCTCACTTACAGGTCTGTTAACTAAAGCTGGCGCGTTCAACACATTTACACATTCCGTTTGTGTAGTGTCTGTGATCTACAACGCACCCATTTTACTAAAAACCAACTCTAGTCTACACTTATGAATCAATTATTTGAAAATCATTTAGTTTTAAACATCCTGTATAGTGAAATTGCATAAGTGTGAGTACTGTGAACGCGCCAGCTTTAGTTAACTGACCTGTAAGAGCTAATCAGTTATTCAGTCATAATATTATAAATGCGAAAATAACTCTGTCTGTCTGTCTGTCCGTCTTTAACGCCTAAACTACTGAACCGTTTTTGATGAAATTTGGTACAGAGATAGATTAGAGCCTAGGAAAGGACATAGGCTACATTTATCCCATAGTTACGATATAACTATGGAATAAATGTTTATCCCATAGTAGGCACGATATAACCTGAGTCCACGCGGGCGGAGCCGCGGGCGTAAAGCCAGTCAGTCATAATGTAAAAAAAATCGAAACTGACAATATCAAATCTCGGGTTATCTTCTATCCGTGGTTTAAATATTGGTCAAAGGATGAAAAACGTGCGTGTAAGTTATTCAATGGATTTTGATGAAACTCTTGAAAGGCATGGTACTTATGGTATTTTCGAAACTTCCACAGATATGAATGAAGTCGCAGGTGGAAAGCTAATCTAGGTGGAAAATAATCCACAACTCATTTCCGTGGGAATTTTGAAAAAATTTGCAGCCTATGTGTTAATCATGGGTGTCAGTTACCTCCATACCAAATATGTATTATCAAAATTGATCCTGCCTTTTGAGCGTGAAGAAGTAACAAACAATATACACGCTCACAAATTTTCGCCATTATAGTATTGATGTAAAGTGTGATAGTGTGAAATTTAATGCGAAAGTTTCTCGGTCTATCTGTCTGTATTACACTATCCAACCGGTTTTGATGTTTGTTTGGGTAGTATAGTTTAAGATTTGATCCCGAAATTTTGAAGAAATCCTTTTCGTAAAGCCAGTTATTGTATAAAACATTGATGTTTGAATAAATTCTTGTTTTTCAAATCCAAAACAGAAAAAAAAGGAAAAAAAATTAAAATAGTCGAGGCGATGTCTACTGAGCAAGTAATCACAGCAATTTTAAAGTAATCGTTATGGATACATTTTCTTTCATCATTATTAAAGAACGGCTATCGGCAAACACCTCGCTCGTTCAAAAGGTCACGGAAGCTATTAACTACAACAGCGATCGAGTTAAGGATGAGTTAACAACTGTTCGTAAAGTTTCTGTTTTTTTTTAATTATAGCTATCGAAAATTAAGGATGCGAATCAGCCCACTATACTGAACAACTTTCCCAAGGGAATATAGGCGGTTAGCTGATTGCCTTAGTACGAAATTCGAAAGTTTTTTTCAGAATGAAAATAAGGTTTTCTTGGGGAAAATTGTTTAGTTCCATGAAAAGAATTAGCCCTTAAGTAAAGTGCCAATTAATTTAAAGTTACCACATATGCACAATATTGCATCACTACACTGAGGTAAAATTTTTATTTTATTTTATTCAGGAAAATAAACAGCAATAATATACTTACAATACAATACAATACAATACAATACTCTTTATTGCACACAAAAAAAACATAAAACATTACATTAAACAAAAACAAATGTTCAGATGTAGTGTACAATCCGGCGGCCTTATTGCTATAGAGCAATTTCTTCCAGGCAACCGGGGGGTGAAGGAACCGATACTTACATTATCTAAATAACAAAAACTATGATTGATAGTACAGCCAGCATCGTTTTCCACATCTAAATATAAACTCTTAAGAGACTTTACACTCAGGTTTCACGGACAATCTAAATATATTATTTTAGATAGATAGAAACACTTTTTTTAAAACAAAACAAAATTAATTTTCTAGCGCATGTTTAAAGCATTACATAAGAACTCCTAGAACATTACATACTTTATCTTAAAATTTTTTTGATTACTTAGTAAGGTTTAATACATGATCTTTTTAAATGAATAACGGGACAAAGAAAAAATATCTATATGAAGTAAATTATCATTATATATGTTCAAAGTGCGTTGAAGCGGGAGACTCTGATATGTTGAAATTGGGTGACATTAAATTAGTTAGCAAAAATTAGTGAATACCCAAGAAACAAAGGTCGAAATATGACAAACGATTTCGCTGCTCTATACAACTTGGGCGAACTTAAGAAAAGCTTATTTTATTTTTGAGAACTTCGTACGGTTTCCTTGGGAAAAGTTGTTCAGTTTCATTGAGAGAATCTCATCTCTTAAAATTAAAGATATGATTCATGTAAAAAATATTTTCACCTTTCCATATAACTTGCGCGATCAGCTGATTTGCTTTTGTATGGGAAATCAAAAATTTTGTTTGAGAATTTCATATACAGGGCTTTAGGTATCTCTCTTGCAACCTCTCGGGTGGTAAATTAGTCCATGAAACGGAACAACTTTCCCCAAGGAACATAGGAAAAAAAATATTTAACCTCCCATACAAAATGCGCTAAAAGCTGATGAAGTTTGTATAGGAACTCCATTTTTTTTTTCATATTTTGACCTAGGTTCCTTGGGGAAGTTGTTTAGTATCATAGACTGATTTACCTCCCGAGAGGTTGCAAGAGAGGTACCTAAAGCCCTCTAGATTCCTTATGGAAAGTTGTTCACTTTCATGGGGAGAATCAGCCCCTAAAGTTTCGCTAGCTAATTTAAATCCACCCAATTTGTACTAGCGTAATACCAATGTTAATATAACTACGTAGTAATCTTAAAGAAGATTAGTATTAAATAATTATTATTTATGTACAGTAGAAAAGCTTCAGTTTTCAGCCAGCCAATTATTATCACAGAGGATCAATTAAGTTAGGAAAGTTTTTCGTAAGTTTGTACAACCTAAACCATTTAAAAAAATCTCTTTTTCATGAACTTAATGATAATAAATACGGTTTTTTCCATTTTTAGGCGATTTCTTTAATGTCAGCAGAAATTTAGAGACATTTCAACTCTCTTACTGAGCACTTTAAAGGTGTAATTACTGGGTCCTTGAAGGGTTTTCAGTTAAAATTCCTTTTAATTATTTCTCCAGAATTTCAAGGTTTTGTCAGTTCTACGAGTGACAGGATTTTGTATTCCTTTGATTTTAATTTATGTTTCTTTGACAGCTTGTTCCTGTGCGCAAAGAGGGTTCAATCAGTACGTAGATTTACTGGGACCATTGGGTTGGTCGCAAACTTTAATTACCAATCAACTATCAAAACCTTTATGACATAAAAATATACTGTCAAGTAGACGATATTTAGTGTTTACACAGAACTATGGCGATGGCGGTGAGCAGTATCTCCTCGGCGATCTTCGTCGTCACCAAACGGAACATGCAGTGCTTGGAAATAGTTCCATAATTATGGAACTATTTCCTATTTCCTATTGGCTGTAAATTATTTTGTAAGTAGTTTTTCAGAAATTAAAAATTTGCTCATTTTTATATTTTATATCATTATATGTATATAATAAAACTAAGTTAATAAAATGTGCGTGCCGATAAAACTTAAAAAGGAGTCCCGTCACGATAAAAGGGACTTATATAGTGTGATAGCCTTTGATAGCCCTTTATCCCCCCTCGAACAAGAAAGTTCCCGTTTTAACCAAAAGGGCGTGTTTTTAAAGATATAAGGGCTTTTCTAACCCTTCAACTTGGAAAATATTTGTAGTGGCGCCATCTGTTGTCGAGTATTTGAACTTCAGTCAGAACAACGATTATTTGGGTTGCATTTCGAAAGGCGCTGCGAACAATTGCAAAAATTATTTGTTACTATAAGACACACTGGATTAACACATAGGCTACATAATTTTCCCCAAATTCCCACGAGAACGAAGTCCCGGGCGGAATGCTAGTTATTTATAAAAATTTATTTAATAACGCAAAAAAATACCAGCTGATTTGACTAGCAAGTTAGAAATATGGTTTTTCATATAACGTAAATAAATGCAAATTAATCTTTTTTTGGTATTTCCTCGGGTATCGTTAATACTCGTAACTACATACAAACGACTTTTTCACTGGTTGTATTGTATGAAAAATCTTAATCTCTCAGCAGGAGATCCGTGACACTTCCCGCTACGAGATACACCGCTAAAATGTGGTTTCACCTTTAATCCATTACGTCGCAATCCCTTTAACTTACATAGGTATACTCAAGTAATGCAAATTCTCTTCCACGCTGGACTGGAAGTGAAAGAAAAGCTTAGAATGTGCCAGCTCAGTAAGAGTTAGTAATTGAGATGAAAAATTAAAAAAACTTTTATTTATTTTTTATTTATTTAACAATTTATTGCACACATGAAAATTAAACAGATTAGTAGAAGAAAAGATAGACGACACAATAGGTATAGCTTATTTCTATTTAGAAATTTCTTCCAGCAAACCCAAGGATAGGAAATGTGAAACATAAACTAGCAGAGAGTCGTGCGCGAAATACGAAAACCAATTTAAAAAAAAATACATAATAAGCAAAAATATATACATATATAAACACATATATAAATACATATACAATACTTAAACCTAACAGTCATTACAAGAAGAAAGATAATACTCCCTAACTCTTCTTTTAAACACAGCCAGCGATGGGCTGTCTCGGACAGTGTGAGGGAGAGAGTTCCACAGTCTTGCCGCGTGCACCGTGAAGGAGTAAGAAAAGAAATCCGAGTGATAGAAGGGTCCTAACATTTGAGCGACACGGTTTATCCTGACAACGTGAAAATTGAAAGCGCTCACGTAGATAACTAGGAGCAAGTGGATTATAAAGAATGTTAAAGAGACAGGACAGTATGTGAGCGTACCTCCGAAGACGGATGGGGAGCCACTTGAGCTGCTTCCGAAATTCAGAAACACGGTCATACTTCCGTAAGCCGAATATAAATCTGATACACAGGTTTTGAAGCCGCTCAAGCTTGTTCAAGAGCTCCTCAGTGGCATCCAGATAGCAACAATCAGCATAATCAAGAATAGGAAGGAGTAGGGCTTGGACTAGAGAGATTTTGGTGTTAAAAGGTAAAAAGTTTTGAAGGCACTTGATGGAATGAAAAGAAAAGTGAAGTTTTCTGCTTACCTCATTGACATGAGCAGACCACGATAAGTGAGAGTCCAACATAACGCCTAAGTTTTTAGCAGTGTTAGTGAAGGCAATTGGAGTACCGTTGTAAATAATAGAGGGAAGAGAAGTCTCATCCAGTTGCCTGCACATATACCGCCCACCAATAACCATCACTTGCGACTTTTTAGGATTGACTAATAAGCCAAAGGACTTGACCCAGTCGCCAATGCGTTGTAAGTCACAATTCATGGCATCAACAGCGGTCGAAACATTATCGATGGTAAAATGACGGTAAAGTTGCAAGTCGTCTGCATAGAGATGGAAATTTGAAGATATCACCGGTGTAACGGTATTAATGAAAATAGAAAACAGCAACGGGGAGAGTACGCCACCCTGCGGTACCCCCGTCACAAGATCACACCAATCAGAGTAGGCCTCGTCAATGCGGATCCGCTGCGAGCGACCACGAAGGTAAGATTCGAACCAGGTAACAGCTGAAGAGGACAAATTAAGGGAACGAAGAACAGCGAGAAGTATTTCAAAGTCTACGGAATTAAAAGCACTACTAAAATCAAGTAAAGTAAGGATAGTCAAAGACTTGTTTTCCATGGCGAGACGGAAATCATCAGTAACTTTTAAGAGAGCCGTTACAGTACTATGTGCAGGTCGAAAACCTGATTGAAATGAAGAAAGGAGGCAATTCGTAGAAATGAAATCAGCCAGCTGCTTGTGGACAATGTGTTCAAGGATTTTTGAAAGGAAAGGTAAAATGGAGATAGGACGGAACTCGGAGAAGAAGGATGGGTTCGGAGTCTTAGGGAGAGGAATAATATAGGCACTTTTCCATGCCAGCGGAAACGAACTACTTGTCAATGAGAAGTTAATAATGTGGGTGAGTATAGGCAAGAGTTCTGGAAGGATAATGGTGATCATACGGGAACAAAGGTTGTCATCGCCCACAGCAGTGGATGTTATGGAAAGTGTATGTTTCTTAACGTCCTCTTCGCTGACATAACTGAAACAGAAGGATGGGCACGCCGGCAACGGCTGGCTCGGAGACTGGCAATGGTTTTCGCTCTCGCCCTGTCGTCAAGAACAACCGGTGGCAGAGAGAAATGCCTATTCAGAGCGTTCAAATCCACATTCCCATCAAATGAGGCTGAGGATTTGCCAATGCCAAGCGTGCCCAGAAACTTCCAGATCCGCAAAGGGTTACAGGAATCAATGGAGAAGTTTATGTGGCGTCTTTTAGCATCCCTACACAAACGACTGCAACGATTTCTCAGGTACTTATAACGAGTCAGATTTGCTTCTGTTGGACACCTTCTATACCGCTTCTTGGCTCTATCACGCCTTCCCATCATGTCCGTTATGGCCGGTGTCAGCCAGGGCGCTGGGGCATGCCTGACTTTCACCCTCCTCACTGGTGCATGAGCATCAAACAGTTTCAAAATAAAATCCCTGAAAAGTTTAACCTTTAAATCCATTTGATCTGCAAAAATAACTGGAGACCAATCGATCTCGGACGCGTCTTTCCTCAAGGCCTCCAAATCAATCCCCTTATAACTACGCAAGAAGAGAAATTTAGGTTTACGGCGAGGCGGACGAATTTTATAAGATAGATAAACCAGGTCATGCCAGGAAAAGTTTGCAGGAAACTGGCCGTGAGTAGCGACATGATTTGGTGAAGAAACAAGAATGAGATCTAAAAGAGAAGGATTACAGTTAGGAGAATGATGGGTAGCGGAAAGAGGTAGAATATGAAGATTAACCGAGGATAACATAGATTTAAGTTTATGAGCACGTATATCATCTTTGATCAAGCACGTATTGAAGTCACCCAACAACAGAGTGTGATCGTAATTTGGACAGTGAGTACACAGTAAGTTTTCTAGCGAATTGAAATAGTCAATGTGCAGAGAAGGGCTGTAGTACACACCAAGCAGGATGCGTTTGTGGTGAAGGCTGACCTCAATAAATAAGTGCTCTGCTGATTTAGTATACTGACTAGGAGATTCACTGACGACACTATGCACAATATCAGCGCGAAGATAAATAGCCACGCCCCCACCTCCTTTACCCGTGCGGTCATTCCGGATAAGTTTGTAGCCAGGAAGTGGAAATTGAACAGAAGGAAGAGATGGTTTCAAGAAAGATTCGGAAATGAGGATAGCATCTGTTAAAGCACTTTATTGCTTTAACAGTTGATATTTACATTTTGTGTAGTTGCTGTGACCTTCTATTATGTGTAAAAACACCTGTGCCAGAAGGTGGGAGGAGATGGGAGGATTTTGTTGTATTGTGAGCGAAAGGCTAACAACCTGTCACCACAATACCTTTATGTTCCATCTACATCTCTACCAATATTATGAAGAGGAAAGATTTGTGTTTTTGTATGTGTGTAACGAATAAACTCAAAAACAAGTGAAACGATTTTTAAAAAATATTCACCATTTGAATGCTACATTATCCCTGAGGCTACATAATTTTGCCGGATTCCACGGGAACGAAGTCCCTAGCGGAGAGCTAGTAATTTCAAAATATAGATCAAACGTGGCCTATCCCGATAATATGGATATAAAGCGTGAATGTATTTTGCACAATACTTGTGTTACTGTAAACTTTATCCGAATTCCTTTAATTTATATCTGAATGACCGAGTTTATCTGGGCCCCGATTGCATAGTTATACTTTTTTCGTATCATACTTTTTATTATTAGGTACCTGTACTTACTGTTTATCGCATTTTTGCTATTTTTAACAAAATTCGAACTTTACTTCGAAAATAGGTGTAAGGGCGAGTTCACAGAACGGCTGCATTTATACTTAATTAAAATCACTTACTAGAAATATAGAAAAAAATAATATTTTCTATAAATAGGCTAAATAGTCTTGCCCCACACGAATGGTAAAGCAACAAGGCCAACTATGTAATGTAGGTCTAAAATTAGTTACTTACTTCGATTTTTTCGCACCTAAATAAAGATTGGGTTTTGCTCTACTGTGGGCGAAAGGCTGTCAACCTATCACCACAATGCTCATATTCCACCTAATAACGCTCAAAATGTATGTCAAATGTGGCTTTAAAGTGGCAATAGAACCACATGATGGTATGTCTACCCCGAAAGGGATAATAGACGTGAGTGTAAGTAAAAGGTTATCAATTGTTAAAAAATATGTAATATTTTGAGTATTTACCATTAAGTATATATGGCAAACAAAATTAAAAATTCTTACTGGCAAGCAAACGCGGCGTCGCGCCGTCGCGCCCTCTATGATTTTTCGTTGATACTATTACAGACTACAGAGCGCACAAACCTTACCAACTCCAACTACAGACACAAGCCCTGTGGTGGTGGTTATAAGTACAGCACAAGATCCAAAGATGGCACTACCGTACATGATTTTTGTGCACCTGTAACAGATGGCTCTGGATGTGGTATTTAACTTATTTCTATGTCTATGCTCTGGATACAAATCTCGTGTTATAATGTTTTAGTTTTTTTAAAGTAAGTATAACTTTTTTTTAGTAATTAGATTTTTTACGTCTCCTCATCGTATCCTGCGAGCTGTATTCGACATTTAACGGGAGTGTATGTTGTTGTTCTGTATGATACAGATGATTCCACTCAAGTTAAGAGGTCCTGTGGTGCAGCTCTCTCCAGTCTTCTGAAGGTACGAGTCTCTCCAGTCTCGTACCATGGAGCATCCACTATCATCCGTAACATTTTTGATTGGAATCTTTGTAATATTTCTAAAGTAGTAGACTGTAAGTAAAAAATACCTGAAATAAGGCAAAGTGTAGTCCGAAACGGGACTAAACCAATACAAAGAGAAAAGGCTTTTCTTAGAAAATTTGTAAAATGCTAAAGTGCACATGTGCAAAACTGAGTACTTAGGTAATTCCAGCAAGCCAAGTACGATAGTGACAGCGCTGCGACAACACCGCGGTCCTATGTCAAAATGTCAACGCTAGCAAGCCTTTGCGCGGGACCCTCGCGCAATCAAAGTGAAGTTTCAGCGTGAGCCGAGCGCGAGTTTGTCGTTATCGTGCTAGAGCTGCTGCTAAGTACAGACCCTACAGTACACATATTACTTTTAATTAAATTAACAACGGAATGGCTTGACTCTACATAATTATTGATTTGCCACCAACATATGGTTTTCCTTTCCATGTTTCAAATTATTAGGTATATTATAATGTCAAGGACATCTAATAGTCGAAATAACTGCCATTTTGAGGGTTAAATTTTACCACATAATAGTGTGTTAGAAATATTAAAGTTAAAAGCCAAATTGTGGAAAAGATGTATTTAAGCTGATCGCCTCATAAGCAATACTAAATAACACACTTGCTAATGTTTTGACCCGTCTTCAGAACAAAAAACGGGTTTAGTTTGGAAGAGGATTAAAATATGTATTTGAGACGATCGTTCACCGGCTAATAGTTTACAGCTATTAGGATAATTTATAGCCGTTTAATATCGACCGAGCCCGCAGAGATTTCATTATTGATGTAAAATATGATATTTTTTGTAAACAAAGACGCCGGGCATCGCGTGTCGCGTGCTTCTGACGTCTTTTTTTCTTTATCGTTTTTGGGGGTGTAACACAAAAAATACCATAACTGGCCACTGACTACCGGAATATAATTTTTGACAATTTCATAAATTATACGGCCTATCAGCTAATAATGGGCAGCTACGAGTATGTTTTATTGTTGTCGGATAATTGACGGTAGATGTTAGAATGGTACCCTGCGGTCATATGAGCAGGGGATTCGTTCGAATTTATTTGTGGTATTCGTGTTCGTGTATATTATGTATTATTTATTACAATACAATATTTGCGTTACGGGCCCGTGGAGCTACCGATTTGACCTACTGGTAGGACCACGGTGTACCACTATGTACCCGTGGTCCTATTGGACTAGGGCTTACTACATAGAATATCGTAGAGTTCATATAATAGTAGGTATCAACAGTCTACTATATAAATAAAAATGAATGTTGCTAAGCGCAAAACTCGAGAGCGGCTGGACCGATTTGGATGATTCTTTTTTTGTATATAATTTGTAATTTTTTACAAAATTACTGTAGATTTTTTTAGGAGATGAAGAAAGAGTAAATCAAAACTAGGAACACATTTATGAAAGAACTGCTCAAAAGCAGTTCTTTCATAAATGATAGAATTACGGAATAGAGGGCATCACAGCAATGAAAATGCGCAGTAAAATATTCACAAAAAAGTAGCTTCCCGAGTACTCCCCTAGTTTCTTTGTCGACAGCCGTTATGGCGGATTTCTTGACCAAATGTTTTATTTTCCAAATGTTGGTACACACTATTGTTTAAATGCTTTAAAGTAGTCAATAAATGCGTGCATGCCTATTGGTGCGGGAAAGTGACACCTCGAAGATAGTTGGACATTTTTGTAATGGTGAGGAGCTGGTTGTGCTCGAGAAATTGCGCGCTCGCGCACACCGCAAAACTTGACGCCATTAGAACCAGCAATATCACATGATAATCCAAGCTCATGTTTTGAGTTTTCCTCGGAAAACCTTGTAATAATAGTTAAATTAGCAAAGGAGTTCTAATACCTACAAAAATTTACAATAAGACGTATTTCCAAAAGCCGTGACAAGGCTTGATAATTACATTATTATAAAAAGGATTTACAAAAGCAAAAAAGAACTGCACTATTTAGCGTGCGAATTTTTTAAGGCATGTTATACTACACAAAAAGTACATATTTTTTCAAGCCAGATAAAAAATTTCAAAATCTTGAATTGATCATCTCATCAAGCTGTTGGGCATGGGTCTCTCTTAAGACTAATTGCATTCTAATCTGACACAAGGCTCCGTCGTCCGTTTACTCGATCTTTCTATAATTTTCCACGTCAAAAACGTAAGAGTCACCGACTTTAATCCCAAATAATTTTGTTACAGAGATCCCATACTCCTAAACCATTCATCATCAGCTTCATCATCAGCTCAGCAACATCAGATGGTGACCATTAGATGCAAAAATCTACATAGATTAAGATAATTTCTGATAAACAGTGTATATGCCTACAAAATTTGAGGGTTTCCCAGGATCCCATCATCAGATCCTGACCTGGTGACAATGGGACCACCTCTGACGTATGACCTACCAAATAAAAAAAGAATTATTCAAATCGGTTTATAATTGCCGGAGTAATCGCGTAACAAATATACAAAAAAAAATACAGTCGAATTGAGAACCTCCTCCTTTTTTTGAGTCGGTTAAAAAAAACTCTTTCAAATATTTATAGATTAAATTCAGAATGCTAGAAAAGTCATGATTTTGTGTGTGAGTGGAATTCCCCGGGTTCATGCGATCACATTTCGAGGCGCCCGTCCGTCGCCCGCCGTGCCCGGTAGCCTAACCAAAAGTTTTTGTCTTCACTGACAGATCGAATTAAAATAAACGCTCGATAACGCTCCTATAATATTATCATCCTGTATTTGGTTACGTGACGAGCAGTGGGAACGCGGTAGGTGGGAGCCATCCGTTTTTGTTCTCTATTTTTTTTTCCATCTTTTATTCGAGTGATATCAACGATCTATTTTGATTGATCATCGAAATAAACTTTATTTTGCAAAGATTGTTTCTTAGCGGAAGGTTTGTTCGTCTAACAAATAGGTAACAAAATTAACTTTATTTTACTTGTAATATCTTTCGGAAATTTAATATGTTTTTTGTTTTCTTATGAAAGTTGGTACATAATTTATTTACCTTTTCAACATTTTTTAATGAAACGATATCTTTTCTCCATGCTAAAATCTTTAATTGTACATTTTTTGGACAAGGAAGAATTAAGTTTATTCTTTCAATTTTAGTTTCTGTAGAAGCTTACTTTACCGCCGATCCATAGAGAAAGAGAACCTTTTCGTCGACTGTTATTGAAGTGAAAACTTCTTAAGCGGCGTTGTGCACTTTGAAGTATGGGTAAAAAATGGTAAACTCGCGTCAGGGTCACGTATCTGTCACGTGACCCTGATCGAAATTCCGTAAGGCGGAGGGGTGTTTAATAAATAGGAAATTAAAACTGCAGCTCTAGCACGATAACGACTCGGCTCACGCTGAAACTTTACTTTGAATGCGCGAGGGTCCCGCGCATAGGCTTGCTCGCCCTATGGCGTAGTCAATGTTGACATTTTGACATAGGACCGCGCTGTTGTCGCGGCGCTGTCACTATCGTACTCGGCCTGCTGCAAAAGTCAAGATGTCACGAAGGAGGGGTGTTTGATAAATATAGGAAATTAAAACTGCAAAAGTCAAGATGTCATCCGGTGTCAGCATAGAAAATATTAAATTAAATATTAATGCAAACGTTAATATTAGTTTTCACTTCGGCCGGGACTCCCGGAGTGCAACCCGTTGTTTTTTTTCTTTCAAATTTTTTGTCATAAAACTGCTATTAAGACAAAACAAACTCAATGGGGCGTAGAGCTACTGAATTCACCGGAAAGGTTCGCCGCTTTTCTGGCAAACCGTTACAAATCGCCAGATGGTCTATTTTTTGTTCTAAAGACATATAATTACAGTTGACACATATGATACATGCTTCAGTAGTAATTGGGAATTCAGCGGTGAAGATCAGAAACAAAATACGCGATCGAAAAATAACAAATGGGAGGTGAATAATTATGTTTTTATGGCTAATCTAATGCCAGGTAGATTGTACTGCTGTAAGTACCATTATGTAAGTACTTAGGCGATGTATCAACGGTCATTCTACTTATCTTTTAGGTCCGTATTACAGAACGCGACTCAGACTCTGGTCTATACTTGAGTAGTAGTCGTTTTGATAGAATAGAATAGAAAAAATCTTTATTTTATAGGACACTCAGGATGCCACTTAAAACAAGTCAAGATTACATCGAAATATATACAAACTTACATTTAACGATTAAATACATAGGTACATAGAGAAAGAGACAATCAATACTTAAGTATAGATCAAGACTTGAGGCCCGTATTACAGATGGAGACTCAGGTCTTTATCTGTACTTAAGTATTGATTGTCTCTTTCTCTCACTATCAAAATGAATAAGACGGCTGCTACTAAAGTATAGATCACAGTCTGAGTCGCGTTCTGTAATACGGACTTTGAGTCTCCTTATGTAATACGGGCCTTTAGTGCCCTTTTCATCGATTTTCGATCTTCCCCGCCTCATATCAGAAAATATTTTTACTCAGAAACAAAATGAGTTCCAAGGAATCCTTAGCAATGTAAACCTAATATTGTAAGTGGGGCTAAAATCCAGTAGCCTGTTCGCTTGCGGCTAGACCACTGACACGCATTCACGCGCATTCGTGGTGAAGGAACACCATCTTCTTGTATCAGAATATACGATTAACATCAATACATAGAGAATTTATTTTATACTAGCATTCCGCCCGGGACTTCGTTCCCGTGAGAATTCGGGAAAATTATGTAGCCTACGTCCATCGGGGATAATAATAGCTTTCTAATGGTGAAAGAATTTTTCAAATCGGTCCAGTAGTTTCGGAGCCTATTCAATGCAAACAAACAAACAATAAAATCTTTCTTCTTTATAATATTAGTATAGACTAGCTTTTTCCCGCGGCTTCGCTCGCGATAAGAACTCTCTTAGTCACTCATTTCATTCTTGACCCCTCAGGGGATAACTTTCGAAAAATCGCGAAACACGTATACGTTTATTTGCTTCAAGGTATATCTTGACGAAGTTTCCGAGTCAAAATGTCAAAAAAATTGTTTTCTCCATACAACCTTTGAACCCCCATTTTACCCGTTTAGGGTTTGAGTTTCGAAAAATCCTTTCTTAATGCTTTATAAAAGCATTAATTATAAAAGACACCTTTTTGCCAAATTTCAGCTTTCTAGGTCTAAGGGTTTGGGCTGGGCGTTGATGAGTCAGTGAATTAGGACCTGCAATTTTATATATAAGTACGATAAAAAAGCATTTGCATGGCACACAAGAGAAATCAGTTCACTTTGTACACAATATAATTTATTGTATTAGTACTTACAGTTACACAATTGTATTTTTTTCTGTGTTTAAAACAACTCAGATACATTAGTACTTTACCTGGTCAGTAATTAAAGATGAAACAATTAATTTTATGATGTTTAAAACTTTTAAAAATATGCATAGTTAGCAACTTTGTAGGGGGAGATTTTCCCCAAGGAACATAGGTCGAAATATGAAAAAATACACACATCAACACAGTCTAGGGATATTGCACAATTTTTTATACAAAAAGAGGCCTGTTTGAGAAGCTGTAATAGCATACACGAGATACATGGAGGGCTATAATTTTTAGACGAGCAAGTGCTAAACCTGAATTTTCAATTCTAGTCAATAAATTTTGTTTTACTTGAAATTTGTGAAAACGTGACGACAATGAAAAAAAAACATTGCGTAAATTCGACCATTTTCATACAAAAAGCAGACAAAAAGTGCATTTTCGTTTTCCTTTCCGTTACGTTTTCACAAATTTCAAGTAAAACTAAATTTATTGACTAGAATTGAAAATACAGGTTTAGCACTTGCTCGTCTGAAAATTATAGCCCTCCATGTATCTCGAGTATGCTTTTATAGCTAGCTTCTCAAACAGGCCTCTTTTGTATGAAAAACTGTGCAATATCCCTAGACCGTGTTGATGTGTATATTTTCGCCTCCCCATACAACTCGTGCGATCAGCTGAGTTACCTTTACACAGGGCTTTAGGTATCTCTCTTTCAACCTCTCGGGTGGTTAATCAGTCCATGAAACTGAACAACTTTCCCAAGGAACATAGGTCAAAATACGAAAAAAAAATTTGAGTTCCCATACAAACTTCATCAGCATATAGCGCATTTTGTATGGGAGATCAAAATTTGTTTTTTCGTATTTTGGCCTTTGTTATTTGAGGAAGTTGTTCAGTTTCATCTACTGATTAACCACCCGAGAGGAAATACCTAAAGCCCTGTATACGAAGTCGATTTTTTTTTGAAAATTTCACGTAGGTTTCTAGGGCATAGTTGTTCAGTTTCGTGATTTACATCCTCAATTTTTGCTGACTAATTTAAAGTCACCCAATTTATATTTCAAGTTACGATTATAAGTTGACAGGTAAATCGCAGGAAAGATTAAGGCATTATCTTCAGTTTCTCATAAAATACACGTTCAACATTAAAAATACTAAAACAAAAGCAATTTCATCTTAATCGTACTGAATACTCGAGCGGAGGCAGAGCGATATCCACGTTATCGAGTTACCTAGGCTACTGGGCATCGCATTGGACACCACAAAATGCATTAATATTAACAGACAAACTGAGAAAAAGAGTTCTAAGTCCAGTGCATAAGGTTTATAATCGAACTTGAGTACCTCGTCACATAAAACAATGCATGACTCCGAAATAATAGTCGCTTCGGTGAGTTTATGGAAACATGATATCGTGTTGGCCTCTCACAAAAAGAAAAAGCAAGGCTCGCCCGAAATTGTTTTAATCGTCGGAAGCCGCACGGTACTCGAATTATTTTGTGTAATTAAAATGATTATGCAACACTTTTCGGAAATTGGTTTGCGACATGAATTATATTAAAATAGCTTTTCACCCGTAACTTGGTTGTGTGTTCCGTGAAGGCAAGACAATTTTTTAAACTGTTACACCTATTATAACCTTTAAGGTACCTAACTTATAATATTAACGAATAATTGAAATTCTTTTAATACTATTTTGCTACAGTTTTTGATTTAAACTTTTATTAAATTATTTACTGGAAATATAAGTAGATATGTATTGCAAATTGTGATTTTAGTAGACTAGAATCTTTTAAAAAGAAAATATTTCTATTCATTTTGTACTTAGTTTTGATAGACTTTTCTACGGTAAAAATTCAGAAAAAATAACCTATAAACTATCAACAGTAACTACTATTAAAGCCTGTCTTCAAATTAAAAGTCAGAGTTCACTCACGTAAAAAGCTTGACAAGATAGGATGGGACACCGTACGATTTGTTTGAACTAACTTGCGCATGAAATCTCGGTCGGAGGCAGCTACCGATGGTTCGCTGGCCGCCTGCTACGCCGCCCGCGCCGCTTTAACCACAGAAAAAATCGTAGTCTGTCTTAACGCACCCAAATTCCTTTGAGCCAAATACTCAGTGTAATCACTCGAAACGATTTATTAATTCGGCGAGAGTTCAACGTCAACTGGAAAGTTTTATCTCATGTTTCTGCATAGGTCGATTGAACAATGACAAAGGATTATGGTTTTAGTCATCAACAAAATGTGAAGTAGGTAAGATTTGCCCTAAGACGGCCTCCGCGACCCGCGATCTCCTACCTGAGGTTTCCGTGAAGCTCGGATCGCGTGTCAAGTACAACCGCGAACATTCACGAAGACCTTTAATGACTCCACATAACAAACCTATGCTACCAATACTCTGACTGATCATTACCGTAAACATCGTGCCTTTAGTGTACCATTCAATTATCTGTAATCATTGAAACGGTAAAAATCGCTACCGTTTTGAAAAGCATCTTTTTTCTGCGAAATCGACGACGCGAAGCCGTTATGGTTTTAGAAACGGAACCGCTGCGTCATTAACTTCACAAAACTTTCTTTTTCTGTTTCAAAACTGACAATGTGACAGAAAGTGTAGCAGGTGACAGCAAACAATGGCTCAATAGATCGGCTACGTTGACACTCGAGCGTTAAAAACCCATCGAAGTTTTTTTGCAAAATTTCGGAAACCGCAATAAAACCACACTAAACGGTGTGTCGCGTGGCACGATGCGGCTCGAATACTTTTACCGAAACCTTTTACCATGAAATTACCCTGCGCCATTCAAAACATTTAGCACAGATGTTTAGTTGGTGTAAAGACGTAAAAATATGGTAACAAGGAGTAAATTAATAACCCTAAAAGATTTTTTTGCATTGGTTCTTGCTACAGTAATAATTGTCTACAATGCGTATCAGCAGGTAATAAAATCAAAACGTCTGCTAATCATAGCTTGATTGAGTTTTTTGTTTTTGTTTTTTTTTTTAAAAAGCTCTGAATCGATTTCGATAAAATCTATCTTTCGAAAAATTTGAAATGTTTTGAAGTCGGTTATAAAAACAAATAACTAGAGGTCCCGTAACACCAACCCAATTGGTGCCTGTTCACACGTTTATTGTCACTATAAATAAACATGTGGAAGGGACTAGACTATAGAATCTCATCAAAATCAGTTCAGATTACAAAATGATTCTCAATCAAGTGCTCAATTTATAATGGGCAATAAAGTTGCCACTTCTTATCCATAATGAGGTGTCATTAAGCGACCTTTGTTGACTTTATAGATCAACATTCTATTTAATTAAAGTTATACATGAAATGAAAGCTAGATGTATGTGTAAATAAAATTTTATCGAAAAAGATAAGACCAGTTTTTTGGAGATAAGTACCTACATATTTATTTTACTCCATAAAAATATTTTTCTACGGGGCTTTGCATATTAGTAAAGAATTTATCGAGATTACTAAAAAATAAATTGTGTATCGTAATATTTTGTTTAAGAATGAACTTACTGAAGACAAGTGTTTATACCTGGATATAACTGGTTGCCCGAAAATAGCATAGTTCAGTAAACATTTTCAACTATATATTTTTTTCTAGAAAATCAAAGTGAGTACTCGCTGATCTGATCCGATCACGGAGGCAGGGAACCTGATGGGTGACCAAAGTGAGCTGTAGTTTGACGGAGGCGCTTACGCACCTGCGCGATTGTTATCCCCGTTTCTCGAATAGCCGCCTCGCTGTAAATTCTATGTAAATGATGGATTGGCGGCCACTTAACGGAACCCTCCTAATATAATACATTCCTCTTACTACATTAAAAAAGGAAGAGTGATTTGTAAATTTATTATAATATTTATAGATGGTTTCAAAATTTCTTTTTATGTAATCCTTACTAATATTATAAATGCGAAAGTAACTCTGTCTGTCTGTCTGTCCGTCTTTCACGCCTAAACTACTGAACCGATTTTGATGAAATTTGGTACAGAGATAGATTAGAGCCTGGGAAAGAACATAGGCTACATTTTATCCCACAGTTGGGCACGATATAACCAGTAGTACATGCGGGCGGAGCCGCGGGCGGAAAGCTAGTATACCATAAAGTTTAAGGCATTTCATATCTCTATTTAGTTAATAGAGAGGTGTAGCCAATTGCTACACCGACAAGAGTGCGGCTCTTAAGATTAAGAAGATTTGGTTACTATGGGGTGCCTTTTAATAAGGGGAACCTTAGAGGGTGATTTTTTCCATAAAACTTTTATCCATGAAAGTATGGAGAGGCGAACATTTTTTTTCACATCCCGATCCATGTTCTTTGAGAAAAGTTGTTCAGTTTAGTGTGCTAATTGTTGTGCTAGCTAATTTAAAGTCAAGCGGTAATAGCCCAGTTGGTAATAAGCCAGACTTGTAATCGGAAGGTTGCGGGTTCAATTCCTGGTGTGGGCCTAAAGCACTAAATTTGTCTTTTCGGATTTATGTACGGATTTCTAATTATCACTTGCTCAACGGTGAAGGAAAACATCGTGATAAAACCTGCCCGTCCAAGAGAATTCATTTCGAACGATGAGCGGTCCATCAACCCGCATTGGGCCAGCGTGGTGGACTATGGCCTAAATGCCCTTCGTGTTTCGAAGGGAGGTCCGTGTCCCTCGGTGGGGACGTATATGAGCTGGTGAAAAAAAAATTAAGTTATCTAATATGTAAGAAAAATAAGCTAACTTATTTAAAGTCAGCCCATGTGTGCGTGTGTGTTTGTATTATTCCAAAACGTGACAGGATTAAGGTATCCACGCGACGTCTCGGCCAATAAGCTGGGTGCAGTTGACGCGGGCGATGCATCAATTGCTCACCGCGAGGGGTCAACATGCGTCTGCGCAGCGCTGCGGGATGTGCATTAGTATAAGTGTTTTATATACTGTTTACTAATTATTAACCTTTTATAAACTCGATTAAGTAATAAATTATGAAATATTTTCAATTTCGGGATTTTTTGTAGGCTTTTTGTATGCCTGCTTTTATATCCCTGCTAATGTAATAAAAGCGAAAGTAACTTTGTCTGTCTGTCTGTTACACTTTCACGCCTAAGCTACTAAACCGATTTAGATAAAATTTAGTAGATAGATACATTAGACCTTGGGAAAGGACGTAGGTTACATTTTATCCGACTGTGGGGGACGTATTGACCTGTAGTCCACATGAGCGAAGCCGCGGGCGGAAAGCTAGTATACACATAAAATTGAAGGGCCTGACTCACTGACTCATCAACGCCCAGTCCAAACCCTCGGACCTAGAAAGCTGAATTTAGGCACAAAGATGCCTTTTTTAACGTAGGCAAGGAATGAAGAAGGATTTTACGAAGTACCCGTGGGAACGAAGTCCTGGGCATCCTGTTAGTCTATATCTATACTAATATTATAAAGAGGAAAGATTTTATTGTTTGTTTGTTTGTTTGCATTGAATAGGCTTCGAAACTACCGGACCGATTTGAAAAATTCTTTCACCATTAGAAAGCTACATTATCCCCGATGGACATAGGCTACACAATTTTCCCTAATTCTCACGAAGTCCCGGACGGAATGCTAGTTTTTATATAAAAGCGCTGCAGGCTTACAAACTAATTAAAATTAGAATGATATTCTGTCATCGGTTAGTCTCCAAATATGCTCGGATTGGTCGGTGTTTTAGAAGCAAATACGGCTTCTGCCAAGTAATTTGTTTCTGCACTAGGAGTCGTAGATAATATGTAAAATAAATGAAAATATCTTTTTGGTAGGATGATACGAGGCTTAAAATGTAAGGCTGCACCTTTGTGAACAGATATAGAGTTAAATTAAAAGAACAGAATGTAATTCAGTATAATGGAACAGTTTAAGTAACATCCTAGGGGGGGCTTACAATATAAAGGTAACCTTACTTGAGTAGAAACAGAAACAAAGCTATATAAGAAAAAGGGACAACGCTCTACAAGTAACATCGAAGCAAATTTTATTTGACGTGGTAGTAGCCCCTGAATGTTCTTTGATATAAAGTCTTTTTGAATTGGACTGAAATTTTATCGACATTCCCGTATTGCCATTGGCACATCTCTTCAAGACCCTGCTAAGACGTCGGAGGGCTCTTAAGCTCTGTTCGTGGAAGCTAAACCAGCCAAACGTCAAATTCCCTCCGTGGAGCATGCGCAAAACACGCCGACACCGATTCAGATAGATCCTCGATAAACCCCACTTATGACATGAACCATGCCTTTATTCCAACAAATTGATTTCGAACAAGACGATATAAGCTTATCTCCGATTTCGATCGGCTTCTCTGTCGGAACAATGACAGTGTTATCGTTTATAAATTGACACGTATCTTCAGACCGGTATACCACCGTAAATACTTCGTTGATCGATCGGCGGGATTACTTTTGTTGTATGTTGTTTATAATGATTATTTTTAATATTTATATATATTAATTTATAGGAACACCAACAGTACATATATTAAATCACAAGCTATATTCAGAATCAACGTAATACATCAGATATATGCATCAATTACAGGTGTACACAACATTTGCAAATTAACTATTAATTTAACACAAAAAGAAAAATGAATTTAATCCAGACAGTTGTAGCAGATATAAAACAGCTAAAATTTTATTAACTTCTGAATTTTCAGTCAAAAACACACAACCCCCTCTGCACAGGCGAGTAGAAAAGGTATTCAAAACAAAACCTATTTAATTGTCTAGCAAATACTTCAAAAATTTCCCTTTTACATTAAATCACATCACACAATTAAAATTAATTTAAAAGATGTCCTTCTGGAAGTGAGCTCAGGAGCTGCACGAGCTCATTCTGCCTGCCTCTTTCTTCTACCGGACGTCCATACGCACCTTGTTGAGATTCTTCGGATCCGTGTTGAGCACTTCTTTTTATCTTTTTTACTGCGCACTCCTAAGGAATGGAATTTTCTGCCTGCATCTACATATCCGGGCTTATATAACTTGAATCTTTTTAAATTAAGCATCTTGTGGGTAAGCTTGCTATACATCCTCGACCATATCTACACTCCTGGGCTAGATTGTTGTCGAGAGCAAACCTATTATCTATAAAAAGTATTCATTTGAGAAATATCAATAGATTTCACAACTGTATTTAAGAAACTAAAGAGTCGCTTTGTCGGAATGTTTTTTGTTGGAATGGTGTTAGGCAATTATTACCTACGCTAGCCGAAGCGGTGATCAAGATAACCGATTATTAATCGCCACTAATTACTGCTGGTGTTAGTTCGACCTCTATCTGGACACCATTTACCTACGATGCTAACAAAAAAACTACAACAAAAACCGTGAAGAAAGGTACATTTGTAATTTTGTACCCCTGTTCCGGCGGTCACATTTTCACCTGTTCATTGTTTGCTGGCGGCTGCTACAAACAAAAGGGTTCAAATATCACAGTTTTCGGAGATAATAGCCGTCAATGCAATAAATTTTAAAGGTAATAACTGCACTTGCAGAGCCTTAGATTATCGCTTTAATATATGGGTAGAGATTTAACTTGTGATTTATTGGATTGATATCCTTAAGAAGTTACTCTTGCACTCTGTGCACATCGAGCTTGAGATAGTTTGTGTAAGTAATCTGTTCACATTTTATTGTGTCGTTGAAACACTATTACTATCTTTGCATTAGTTGGACTGGAAGTAGCTACTAGCGGTTTTGATTTCCGAGTTGTCTGAGATGGGTTTAGCAAGTAAATGTAAGACTTCTCACGGTACAGGTAACTATCGGATGTGATATGTATGTTGAAGAAGCGAGGGGCGAGAGGGGGCGATAAATCCCGCGTCGCCGCCGGCGCAGGTTTCGGGAGCCATCCGTCATCTGCGACCAGCTACGTCGCTGGAGGTTGCGCGCACGCAGTGTAGAGTACTGTGTCGGAAAGAGTAAGTACTTGTGCCTTACTTTTTGTAATACGAGGTGCTGTTATTTTTTCTGACATATGGAAAGCAATTACAATGATTCTTTAGTTGTGTTAGGAATAGTATTAAAGCCATTTAAAGCTATGAGTATTTTACATTACACTGAATATGTTAATGTATTTTCAGGGTTTTATCTATCTTAGTTAAGAAACTTTGGTAGTAGTAGAAAGTGCTTCCCAGTTTCGTGGAAGGAATTGCTCGAAAGCAATAAGACCGCTGCGTTGTATGCACCTTATGAGACAAGTGGTCTTCTGTTTAAACCTTTTTCTTAAGGAAGAATATTCTACCTATTGTATTGTATGTATAGTAGAGAAGAGTACCAATTCAGCCGCTAACTTGATGAAAATTTATTTCTTTTATTCTAGGTATTTTAAACAGCGTAACTGATTAAGGAGCCGTTTTCAAAAACATTTGAAACAATCGTTAGAAAGTTTTAATTTAAAGCTATATTAGACGGCTGCAGATACCCCCGGAAAAACACCCGGGAAATAGTTTTAGTTAGTTTTATTTTATTTTGTTTAATTATAATTCATATGTATGTTAGGTAGTCTGTAAGGTATTTATCTATGGGCCTTAGATGTCTGATAATAAATGATTTTATTAATTATTATTATCTGATGTATCTTAAATATTATTATTATAAATATTCTTACAAGTTAAAACTGGTGCAAAAACTCTACCGAAGTGTCATAGATTTTAGGAGTGGTGTGGAGATCCAAATACCTGTCTATAAAAACCATATTTTACATAGTTCTATCTCAAATTCTACTCTGTAAATTATTCTAACGACTTGTTATTAAAAGCTAAACCGCTTCGGAGCCCGTCAGATGCGATCCTTGATACATGATAACTAGCCGCCAGTCACATTAAATCAACCACCCTGCGCCTGAGACTGCGTCCTGACGCGTAATTCGCTCAATTCACTTACCGCGCAAATTGGCGTAATAATATCTTATTAGGGTATATAAACATTATTCAATCTTTTATTCAGTGATTAATGGGAAATAAAAAGTAATGGACCGTATAGCAACGTCAGAGGGAGTGTCCGGTATGGCCGGACGAAAGGGAATGTAGCAAATATTATAAACTTTCAAATGGTTAAAGTATTCTTTATTGCACTAAGATTACATGAGATACAATATTTAATTTTTAAAAAAGGGAAAAGTTTACAAAGGCGTAAACTTTGGGAGTTAATGACTAACAGCACCCGATAAAGGCAGCACACATAGGAATAGTGCCATCTCCGTCTCTCAACAGGCCTGGGCCGGCAGTGCGAACAGTGTCGATACACGAAGTTTACGGACTATGAAAGCGTGCGTGCGTAAAAACATGTTCGAAAGTTAGAAAAATGAGATTTTATGGAACAGTAACAGCCTAAATCGAAAAATGCGTTAACTACTTATCGAGAGTGTTCAATTACGAACATTTTGATAGCAAATTCAAGTTCCTTTGTGCATTTTACTATCGTTTTTACAGCTTATTAAAAGATACACAATATTGGTATTTAGAGGTGACTTTGTGAGCTTTTTCTATCGAACCAAAAGTGCTGAATCATGTTTTCAGCAAACTACGTATCTAGTTTATGTCCTGAATATTACCGTAGTATTTTTTTCTTCGATTTAATGCAGTGCGTCATGCTTATCTACGCATCATAGAATCGTAATTTAGGTGCTCTAGTCGCCTAGAAGCATACCTAGACGTTGAACCAAACGTGGCATCAAGTGATTTTTATAACCACTGATGCTCTGCCTACTCCAATAGGGATTATAGGCGTAAGCGTATGTTTGTGTAAAGCATATTGATATAGTTCACGCTGCCGAAGCCAGAGAGGAAGCCACGAGAGAAATGTGTTAAAATAATAAAGTTCAACCTGTTTCTAATTGAAGCGTTTATTAATAATCGTGAAATGCAGCCGGTGACAAATACCTACATAAAAATAACATAAAAAAAGTCCCAAGGCCACAAATGGTTGAAACAATACCACGCACTGATTGATGGATTGATGGAATTAGTTGTTGTGTGTGGGAGCTGGGGTGAATACCATGGTGTCTAGAATTTTGAATGACAACGCCATCTAGCGGCGTAATTAGAGAATACCTAATATTATACATAATAGAATACGTAATGTACAGTAGGCACTCGGTAATCCGGCGCTCGTAAGTCCGGCACGCTCAGTAGTCCGGCACTCAGCGACTCAGGTAACCCGTTTGATAGTCCGGCATTTTACACAGCCGAATGCCGGATTACAGAGCGTTATTATATATATTGTGGCGTTGTGTAACTATTTGTTTCGCTCGGCAGTCTGGGCCTAACCTTGATAGTGAAGCCACATGTTTGTTTTGCTTTTCGTGTATCACCACTTTTAAATAAAAAGACCTAACCAATAATATTATAGTCTTTTATTGTGGATCTGTAGTAGGTCTCCCGCTTACTTCTTATACAAATCTGATAATCCGGCAGTTCCGATAATCCGGCATCGGCGAAAAAATATGGGTGATTACCGAGCGCCTACTGTAATATTGTGATGTGATGTGAGGTCGCTAGAAGATGTTCTTTCTTAGCTAGGTGAACGTACTTAAAGATTACTGATGAAATAAAATGCTTGGTGAATGAAAAGTCACCAGTATATTACCTGTGTCTAAACTCTAATAGCATATATGACATAACATGAATCCTGAAGAAGCAAAGTAGACCAGTGTGGATATAATACTAACAGCAGGCAATCATCGTTTCAAAGCGAGTTGATAGAACAAAAGGTAATACAAAACTCATTACGGTCAAGGGATCTCTGTAAAGAGTGCGATTTGTAAGCTTACGTCTCAAACAGGCTTTTGGTGTGCTTTTGATTGATCTCTGGATAATACTTACCCACAGGACATTCGATACAACATACTGTTTTCAATCAAATTTCGACTCTATTTCATCTCCTCTAAGCAAACAATTCCATTGAAATGATTTACATAATTAATTATCCAACAAAAAAGCAAATGTAGTCGCTATTCCGTGAAGATAGGGTTGGAATTGAACTGATGGATGCAATGGACTGTCAGGCGGGTGTGAAATCAGCACAAGCTGAAATGTTAGCCGCGAGCCGGCGATTAGGGTGTGGAAGCTATGAATTCGGTTTTATAGCCCATGCAAAAACCAGACAGGACCATTAAAGTAATGAGTGAACTTTAAACTAAGGAACTTATACGAAATACCCCAAAAATATTTTTGATATTAATTTTAGGCTCTATTAGTAAGTCGTTATTTATAATAATTTAGCCAGCACCTTATGCTTTTCTTTATTTTTCAATTTTTTTTCTACTCAAAGGTTACTTGGTAAAGATTACCTTAGCAATAAGGCTGCATTTTTGTACATTTTGTTGTCCTTCCCTATTTTGTATGTAATATTTTGTGATATCTATGGTGTGCAATAAAATGTATGTGAATGTCATACACTGATTAAATTCAATACGTTCTACATAGCAAGCATGGCCGGCGTCAAACACGCGCTTCAGGTAACTCCGATGATGGTAAAACAGCACTTTGACTGCGCAAGAGCACCGCGTAAAGCCCTCTGGCGTTGCAATTTAAACATTTATTTGACATTTGACCGCATTGTTTTCGCGTTGTGCTTGAGCATTGTGCTTGAATACGTCTCCTATCACAATTCTTGACAAGCTACCACCAAATGTCTTCAAACCGCTCTTCTAAACAAGCGTAGTCAAATAATATTTCCGATAGCTTGAATTCCACAAAAAGTACATATTTTGAATAAGTCCTTTATTTAAAGCACTTCTAAACATTTCTTTGGTTAAACGAACTTTACATCAGTAGAGGAGTTACCTCGTGGGCTTAAATGTGTTTGTTATTTTGTCCTACAGGCACTTATTAGAGGCTCTTTGGCGGTGCGCCGGCGGCGGAGGTGGTCGCGGATCGTTTACCTACTGCACTCTATCACGGGAATTGTGCGAGCTTAAATTCCTAATGCGGTCATGGATGCCTTCGAAAATAAAACAAAGCAATTTTCGAGTATGCGTCAAAGCAGAATCGCTTGTTGACTCTGACAAGTCGACTATAACTCTAAAATACAAAAAAATAAAAAGTTATTTGAGTAATTAGTCATGAAATACCTACAATATAAAATGCCTCAAACCAAAACATATACACCTAAGTATGTGAGTAAATGTTACGGACTCTGTACGTCGTCGTATTTATCTTAAAAAAGACAAGTTTTCTATAATTGGTAATTCTACCTACAGATATAAAACTTTCTTCCCGATTGCTGTATCTCACGTTTATTATTTAGAGAAGTTATGTCAGTAACAGGACTTGGAGGGTGGGTCGGTTGAAATTGTAGCACTGCGTTGTGTAAGACCGATATTATAGCGGGCCCGTAACAGATAGAGCAGTTGGCTTTTGAACCCGATGAGTGAGCCTTCATCGGCCACTTTGAGCGTAGTGTTTGGAGATGCCATATCGAAATATAATGCGATAGTACATTATTTCTAAAAATAAATAATAGGACTTAACTTTTTTAAGTCTGCCATTTCGTCATCTGTCTAGAGGTAAAATTTTACCAGTAACTTTAATTATAAGATACGGGTTAGCCCTTGTTTTCATCTTACCCCCCCCCCCCCCCATTAACCCTAAAATGATATGGTTATACTCATTGCCTGTTACTCTCTTGCTGGTCAAATAGAACCGAATAGTTTATATTGTCATATTGATTGATTACATTTTAGATATTTCTTTATTTCTTAAGATTTTTGTTTTAATATAAGTATATTTTGCCTTGCTATTTAAAAAAATGTTGTGTGTGCTTTTAACTGACAAACATACTTTATAAATTTATCTATTCATAAGTTTTAATTGTCAAATGTCAATATGTCTTGCTGTTAGTACACCTTAAATAAATAAATAAATGAATTAATTTGAAGTAGGTTTTTCTTATGTGCTCTTTTCCATTTTAGAATCACTAGATAATAAATATATATATTGTATTTTATCATATAATGTAACCACATATAACAAACATGAGCATGTATGTGGTACATTCATATGTGGTATGTAACCACACCTGACATCATAGTCTTTGTTTAGAAGGTTATTTGATTTAACTCATACAACTATTATGGCAACATACAAACCACCGAAAATCATTTTTTATACATAGGTTTGGAAAACTATGTTTCAATATTTCAATATCGATATAAAAGATCGATAAAGAGTTGATCCAGCATTGCAGATCGAATAATAATACGATTAATAATGTTGTAAGCAATCGCCGATAGATGGCGGCGTGCAAGCGTATAAATCGCGAGGCTAGGTCGCAGGCGCGGCCGCGCGGGCGCACATTATCCTGTCGATACTTCAACTCGTGCGCACGAACATCACTGAATTATACCAACCTTCGCCGCTCCTGTCAAACTTAATTCCTCACAAAGTTCATTCCTGGTTCAGCCAATCTTTGTGGTCTATTGTTATTAATGAGGCGCCGATGTTGAAAGATTTTGCTGCAGTCTTGTTCATATTTGTAGGTCCTTACACGGTCACCTAAAAAGATCACACGGTGGCGTTTAGAAGTTTACTTACAATACAGGGTATAAGGGACAGCTTAGCAAAAACTGAAATCCTGAATTGAGACCGTTTTATTCTAAGTAGGTATTGGGGTGACTATAAATTAGTTAGCGGAACTGTAGGGGGTGATTCTCCCCATGAAACTTAACAACTTTCCTCAAGGAACCTATGAAATTCTCAAAAAATAAAAACATCGACTTCCCATTCAAAAGCAAATCAGCTTGTCGCAAAATTATGGAGAGACCAAAATTTGTTTTCTCATATTTCAATCTTTGTTCCTTGGGGAAAGTTTTTCAGTTGTTCAAATCGTTAATATTCGCTAACTTATTTAAAAACACCAGATATACTTAGGTGCGCACAAGGAAAAAACCGTCCGACAGAACAACAATCCTTCCAAAGAATGCCAAGCAAATGTTTGAAAATAGAGTTCTGGATATGCAGAACCTTTACCTACTAATAATTCTCGAGCGTTTTCTACTTTCTGTTAATAACACACCTTAACTTTATTGCATATTAAGTAGCTTCAAACGCCATGATTTTACAAAGCCTAGGCTGTGGTCATACAACACTCCATATGCGTAATATTACAAGAATGATTCAGTTAATGACAATAAGATTAAGAAAATGTCTTATTTGTCTTAGTTGGATTTCTTTGAGGTATAATATCAGACGCTCGGTGAGCTCGAGTGTGAAATGGCGGGTTGTAAGAGAGTGATTAGTTGCTGGTATAATTTAGGCTTAGCGTCAGTTGTATCGACGCTTGTTAGCCTCACTTGTTATGCTCGCGCTCACATCAGAACAGATTATCGGCTCTTTCGTATGGAGAGAACTTCCCACTAACAATTTAATTTTTAAATTAAATTCGATGTTATGCTCATAGAGGAGTAAATGGACTCATAGTCACGACTTACTTTACTTTTAATTTTCTTAAATATCCCAAGTACTAACTTTCCGCCCGCGGCTCCGCCCGCGTGGACTATAGGTTATATCGTGCCCAACTGTGGGATAAAATGTAGCCTATGTCCTTTCTCAGGCTTTAATCTATCTCTGTACCAAATTTCATCAAAATCGGTTCAGTAGTTTAGGCGTTAAAGACGGACAGACAGACAGACAGACAGAGTAACTTTCGCATTTACAATATTAGTAAGGATGTTCTCAAGTCTGGTATTTGATAAGTATTTCGTTTATCACATCACACTAATTTTATAAAGGTGAAAATTTGTGAGTGTGTGTGTATGTTTGTTACTTCTTCACGTTCAAACTGTTGGACAAATCACCAATGATAAAATTTGGTATGGAGATAGCTGACACTCGGGATCAACACAAAAGTTACTTAATTTTCCCAAATTTCCACGGGAACGTAGACCCGGTCGGAAAACTAGTATAAATTAAAATATTTTAATTTTTATTAAAAATGTTAATTTTGGCCTTGGGAATTTTGAGTTAAAATGAATTTCATGGATTTTAAATTGTCTGACTCTACACTAAGTTAGCAATCCCAGACATTAATATATCGTTGACCATTTATTTACATTAGTACCATTTCATTATCAGTTTATCATCGATTGTCTCGAGGTTGTATTGAGGTGCGTGCACACAAGTGTGTTGATTAATAGCCGTTGACTAAATGTAAATACGATTGAGCTTTTGTTCAGCGCCCGGCTCGCAGCTCTGAGTTTGTTTGGCCACAAGAACCCAATTGCTTGATGCTATTTGTAATCACTCACTGCGTATTTGAGAGTTTCTGACAGTCCATTTATTGATGACTCGAAAACGTGCCAGCAATGAGAACATCTTTGTGGTGGTCTTAATGCTAGTAATATACGCGAGAAAGTGCCAGCGGCACGCGCGTTTTTGAGGTTGATTTATATGAGGCATCTAATCATGCGTTCTTTCAATCCTACATCGAAATTTAAGGCAAGAATTTCTACGCTTTTTGTTACATATCAGTCTGTTGAGAACTTTTATTAAATTATTCACAGCAATTGTCATGTCTGCGATGACAAAATTATGAATAGCAAAAGAATTATGATAGGCAACCCTTTGACCGCGGACACGGTGTATTATAAGGTGGACTTCATTCAGTCGCTGCCACCACCGTGCAGTGGTCTTTTGTGTCCTATTAACTGCTTCAGAAGTTCATAGTGTTTTTTATCTGCACTCAGCGGCGACATCCATTGTTAGCTTGAGTTATTAGTGGGTTCTTTATTATGAACACCTCGACCGTCGTTTTGAGCGTTGATCGTATTATGCTGGAGTATTTTGACACATCGCTGTGTTTTGTTTAGAATTTTTTAAGGTCGTAAATTATTTTTGGGCCGCTTGTTCTCTGGATGAGGATTCGATTGTGTGATTTAGGATTAACTTGATGGTATGATTTATGAAGAATTCTTTTGTCACGAATGTTAAATTTACATACGATTCATTGATTTAAATTTAATTTAAGGGTAGAGCAAAGTTACGAAAAGAGAAAAGCGGTGATAACCCAGTTGGTAATGAGCCAGACTTGTAATCGGAAGGTTGCGGGTTCAAATTCGTTTTTAATATTTTCTGTTATAATATTTTTATTTATAATGATTGTTGAACCCAAATACTACGTGTATAGTGCATATTGGGCTCTGTTAAACGATAGGAAACACAGTATATGGAGCATTTTAAATTACCTAGGTTTTTAGTCGTCAAAATGGTTAATTGTCTAGTGTTAAACTATAAAAATATCATTCAAGTTCCTGTTGCATTGTATGGGGGATGTGTTAACACCTGAGTGTAGACACAGATGACGTTATGAGACGCGACGCGAGGCGACAAAGAGTGCGCGGTGCTTTTGACAGCCAGCGCAACTAACGAGTGTGATAATCAATTGACAGTGTCGCACCGCACAGTAGCGGGCTTCCGCGAGCCAGCACTGCCTCTATGAACTATAAACACTCTCAGAACCGGCAAGATTAGTAAAACATTTACATGTCACGGTGATTATGCTAGCCTAGCACTTATAACGCACGTAAACTTCAAAAGACTACACACCTGGGGCTATGTCTCGAATAATATGTTTTATTATTTACTACTTTACCATCCAGGACTTTGATCCCGTAGGGATTTAGGAAAATTATGTAGTTTTATGTTATTCTGATGTCTGAGCTATATCAAAACATAGTTTCATCAAAATCCTTTTAGTGGTTTTTACATGAAAGAGTAACAAATATCCTTTCATCCATTCTCACAAACTTGCACGTTTTATAATATTAGTAAGATTATAAATGAAGGTGTTTTTATTTTAATACGTGTGTATAAATAGAATCCAAGGGAACAAAGTAGGTAGTGGATGTCGGCAAACACATTTTAATCAGTATCTTTGGTATTATTTTTGGTTAAAAAACTACTTATGACTTGTAAACACAAGTCTATGGCTACTGCGTCAAATCTGGACACAATAAGTTATGGCGAGGCGCACATAAGCCACGGTAAACAATTAGCATAATTTAAAACAGTTTTCTTTGAAAAAAGCCGACTGCAATCTTAGACCGGTACTACTTAGCTGCTTCAAACCAGTTATAATAGTCTATTATTCAATAGTGAGTTAAAAAAAAAATTGAGTGCTAATTTCGCAAACGAGTGACTCCTGCCTTTGCACGAACTTTCTCTAGTATTTGTAGAGTTCATTTTTTTTAAAATGTTATTTAGGTATCTATATTACATTAGAATGTAATATAGATTAACTTCCTGATGGATATAGCTGATCAGGTAATTTAGAGTGGAGTGTCTTTACCCTGACCTCAACTTGAAGGGATTGCAGCGTGGTTTAAATGAGTATCTGTATATGTACGGATTTCCTCGCAATGTTTTCTTTCATAGTAAGTGTTACAGTTACAGACAGTCTGGCCACCACGCCGTGCTCTTTGGTTTGGTTTTATTTTAAGGTGACATTGTTGCACTGGCACTGTTTAGTCTTGTGTCTTACTTTTGTATTTTTATTATTAAAACCCAGTTTATCCTATAACTATTTCTCCATTACTTCCCCCCTTTCCTTCTAGTAAGATTATCAGATTTTCTATATGCAGAGAAAGTCAGTTTAACAAATTTTCAGGAAAATCGGCGTGTATGTCTTTATTTAGCGAGCAATTGTAATTAATGTTTGCTTTTTTTTTGCTCAAAATTCAGCTCTTCTGAAGCCATTCGGTTTAAACATGGACCATACACTTTGACCACAAAGCATGTAATGTTTATGAGTACATAGTTACTCGTCCCCTAATGCCCCTAATGCTCAGTCATTGGCGAGCATGCCCGCTGCGCCGCCGCAATTAGCTTTTATTGAGGCCAACTTTGCCCCGCCCTCGGACGAATCCTCTTTAGAAATTCACTTGCTCGAGTAAATAAAGTCGAGGGTATATAAGTACTTGGTTGCTTTGAAAAAAACGCTGTTTAGCAATAAAGCCGTCTATTGTGCATATTTTTTCAAGTTTCGGTGGTGTGCCGTTTTTGACGCAATTTGTCATCGTGGTGGACAATGGCCTTAATTCCCATCGTATTTTGACCGTGCCCCTCGGTGGGCATCATATTATATGGATTATGGGCTGATTAACTTGTTAAAGTTTATTATTATATCAAATTGGATTCAAGTCAGAAGAATTGGATAACGATGTAGAGTATCAATTTCAAATACATTTAGTTCATGATAAGAAACTTGTAACGTAGTCTTCTGTCTCAACTTTCTTGCAGTAAGTAATACGTGCATTAGGGTGGGTCAAAAATTTTTTTTCTTGATTCCTGTATTCTAATAGCGGCAGAAGGGTGCAAAATGTACTAGAAATGACATGTTTTAAATATTATAACTTTTGCATATGATTAACTGCCTCCGGATTTACTTCAAAGTTTTTGAAATTATGGTTATAGGAGGTAACTTCTAGAGCTTTAGTTAATTAATTATACTCAGGATTTTAAATATTTTATAATGCCGTGTGACCGAACATATTGTCATTTTGCTAACTAAGGTCAATAAACCTCTTGTCGTTAGCTATTTGAGGCATGAGGGGGGGTCACCGATTGCACTTAGCGCGACACATTTCTTGCATCAGTAACACGGAAGCTAATGAAGTCGTAGGTTGTTTTTTGCTCGTTGTTACTATGGAACGCACTCAACAATCGACGAAATGTCCCCTGTTTGGTGAAATTTGTGACTTGAAAGAAAATATATTACCTTCTTATGAGGATATAATGAAGTTTTATGCCACTACATATCGCCACTACAAGTCAAGCTAGGAAATCTTTGAAAAGGAAATTCCAACAGCAAGAATCTTTGCGAAAATATCAGGAAGTACATAAAACTAGGCATCTTCTGTGCCACTTGATGCACTTTCTACTTCTTTTTATTCCGGTGAGTCTAATCACAGCAACAGCGAGCTCGCATTGCATGCAAAAACTGATCCAGCTCCGCGGACTGGACTGCTACCGTTTCCATGGATTATTGTACTTGTGACAGATATGGAGTATCAAACAGAGCAGGGGAAGCTATTGCATCAGCAGTTTTGCAAGCCACTAACTCGACTGTACCAGTAATTGATCCCAATAAGCTACGCAGAGAACGAACGAAAACCAGCTGTTACAAAAGGAAAGCTACCTGAAGATTTAGCCAACAAATCCCCAGGTAAAATGTCTCATGCTAGATGGCTGACTCGAGCGAATCGTGTTTTTCGTGTATACGTTTCAACGAAAACTCCATCTGAAAGTTTAATAATATTAGCAACCTATGTTGTTAAAGTTTACGCTCCGACTTGATTCGCTATCAACACTCATCATACTTACAAGGATGGAGCACGACACCTGTGAGAGCTGATCTCTTCATCTAGGTACCTGTCAGCTGAACTTAAAACCAAAGTCGATCCTGTAATTCAAAGAAATGGTTGTTTCGCCCATCCCGAGAATTTATTATTGGTAATACTGACTGATCCGCTAAAACACATTCGTGACTTAGCTGCGCGACGATTACTGAAAGCTCGTCCCATTACATAAAACAAAATCCATCTATTTGAAGTTCTGCAGATAAACCTAGATGCATCTTCATACATAGATCTGATGGATTGGCAGCAAAATATCACCGAACCACCGATTCTAAAAGAAATTAGTGACGAAAATTTACATTTGATAGTTGATCAAAAAGGTGAGGATGAATAGCCTCTGCTACGTCTTCCCTGTCATACCCAAGCAGTAGAAATGGCAGTTAAGACTATCACAGAAGCTTCAAATGCTTTGTGCGGCAAATTTGCAAGAGAAGGCTACATTAAAAACCAGATAGTGTCTCGCAAAGATATGCCAAAATTTGACAGCAAGAAGGATTTTTTGGTGAATTAAAGACAATAAATTAGATATAATTAGATAAGGTACGGTATTTAATTTTCAAAATTAAACAAGTATGTTCTATAGGCTAGTGTTTTATTACAAAATATCATATTAAAAACCAATTTTGATACTCCTTAAGGGAATTTCCTAAAAACCTTTTTTTGTATCTTTTTCTTAATTTCAAGGTCAATCCGGAGGTTGAAGATGATATCTGATCGTAACCATTTTTCGCATATATAAAAATAACGCATTAATACACCTTTTTATCACTATTACGTTTTAATATAAGAAATTTTATTTTTCTCCATACATTCGTGACCCACCCTAACGTGCATACGGCAGAAATATCCAGTAAAGTTGAAGCAACTTTAAAAATCATTTTTAAGTCTTTTAATCTAATAGATATAAGAATGATTAGCTAGTGCGATTAGGTAAATGCTCTCGAAAAGAGTAAATTTTTTAATTTTATTTAATTTTACTAGTAGTAAAATGATTATCTACAGTATCTAGGGAATCATACTAAAGATCTTAATATGAAACCCGTTTCCTCTAATGATGATGACGGAGGCTCTTAAACACATTCATTAATTAAAAACGAATCACATACGTAAACCGTCATATTTTAATTTCTACCGGAATGATTTTTTTTTCACATCGTTTGTAAGACAATAGCTAGCGACTTGCTTCGTTCTCTTATCTCCACATCGATAAATACCTTTCCCTTGAACGTTATATAAAATTTTAATAACAGTATGGCAATTTTATTGAGACCTCCGTAGTAAGTTAGTTGGTCCGAGACCGTATCAGGAATAAGGAAATTCGTAGAAGAACCAAACTTCCTGACATAGTATTAGTGGTAGCTCAAAGAAAATGGAAGTGGGCAGGTCACATATGCCGAAGATATGACCAGAGATGGGGTAAAAAAGTGTTAGAGTGGAGACCTCGAACTTGGCGTGGAAGCGTGGGCAGACAACTAATGAGATGGGCTGACGATCTTGCCAGGATTGCAGGGAAGAACTGGATGCGAAAGACTCAAGATCGAAGAGAGTGGAGTACAATGGAAGAGACCTACACTCAGCATTGGGTGGCCATAAGTTGAAGAAGAAGGAGTAAGTTATAAAGTATCGTTTCTATAAAACAAATTATGGATTATTTACCACCGGTAGCAATATTTGTGCAAAACCCTTCAGAAAATTCGGTTAAATTCCCATTCTTTATAGAATAGACCTAGAATAAACTTAAAAATTTTTTACATAAAACCTCCGTAATTTCACAATACAATAAAATATAGGTACTTTATTGTACTCCAACACAAATAAGGTACTGTTCACATTTTTGATGCTTTTAGCTGTCATTTTCACCACAAAACCAAAAACGAATTCAATTCTTCAGATAGGTATAAAATAGTCCCTCTAACATATGTTGCAGCCAGTACAAAGTGCCTTAAAGATGACAAAGGAACGTTACCCCGCTGCAGTCCAGAAACTATTAAACAAAGATAATCCCAGGTTAATATATGTCAAGGCTCAAGTTAAATTGGACTATCTAGTCTCTAAATAACGAATGCTGAAGTGAAGGAGCGGGCAGGTACAGACAATTAGATATGGGTGCGATCGTCACGGGGATGGAATGATGGGGTTTTAATTACGTTAGTGCAAACACCCCGCCTTATTTAGCCGTCATAGCACAAGATAAAATTTCGTTTTTTTAAAGGTTTTATTGGTACTTTTTAAAATAATAATTATAACTGGTTAATACGCAAAGTTTAAATCGCATAATATGATATCTTTATAATAAAAACTGTAACTCTCTGTCGTATCTAATTTGATACGTGAACTATGCTTCACTCATATATTTCCCTTATCGTCAATCGTTAAAAGGTTTTAAATATGTTTATTTTCTCGTTATATTTTTACCCCAGTCAAGTACACAACTAGTGCTATGTGCGAGTTTGACGTAGTATATTTTTTAAAGTATTTTTAAATACAATTTTATTCACTTAAAATTAGTTAGTCAGTATATGAAACTGGCGTTTTATTTGGATTGTAGATCAAAGAGCTAAAGACACCTGTCCATACTGTTTAGTTTGATTCTTTTTAGTAAAACTGAACCCTTCAAAATTATACCGTAGCTTTAGAGTTAATGTTTTAGAAATTTAACATTTCGGCATCCAAGTCTCGCAAGGTGCGCGTTTGAATATGATTAGCAGCTTGTCAAAACTGACTTAGAGGCTAATGTATTCAAATTTATTAAGCAAAGGGTTGTACACATAAATTTGAAAATAATTAGTAGGGCTCGTGCCTGTTACTCTCGATTTTTAGTTGATTTATAGATCTTTTGTGTAGATAGGAAAAGTGAACTTTAATTTTGACCAAATACGTCCTTTTTGTAGACCTTCAAACTGTCTGTATTTGTTACATTAAATGATAATTTAATGTAACAGTGAATAAATACATTTCAAATTATAAATAGTTGTGCACTTAGAAATAAGGAAATTATATGTAACTAGTTAATTTGTTGTGTTCTGGATTGGTAAATAAATGGGATTTCAACGGGATTTCATAAATTGTTATGTGTATTATAACTTTAACTTATATGTATTTATAAAGTTATCAACCTATGTCTAATAGAAAAATAAAAATAACGAAGTTACGTTCAAAAGCTAGTTAGATTACAATACACGATAAAAGGGACACCGTAACGTTAAAACAGTTAAGACAATTAAAGCGACATAAAACAAACAATTACAAATTAATTGATGGCACTTTACATAAACTGTGTCATTACGAGTGCTGCCGACTGTATCGATGTAAAGGGAGATATTTGTGATAAGACTGCCCTCAAGGTACAAATGATAGGGGTGCTAAATCGTCTTGAACCGTATTAACATATCAGTTAAAGAATTTGTATTGTCTGTTGAAATGTTTGGGGTGTCTTCATTTGCATGTATTTATTTTTAATGTGATGTTAATAGCAATCCTTCCATACCTGACTGGGAGTAAAAGAAAAACTTAGAATGTGCCAGCTACCTAGTCTTCACAGGTATACAACAAAAAAGTTTGAAAGTGGGATCCGAGGGTATTGCTGTATAATGAACGAAAGGCCACCTCTCACCATTATACAACCTGTTCCATGATTCCATCTGATAGCCCTCACAATTTGTGTCAAACGTGGCATCGAGTAAATCGCTAGAACCACTGACGCTCTGCCTACTCCGTTAGGAATTATAGGCGTGAGCGTATGTATGTATACAGGGTGTAAAAGATATCTTAGCAAAAACTTAAACCCTGGAGTCGGACAATCATTCTGAATGATTTTCCAGTGGAATTTATCTCCGGAAAATTTTAAATGTTTTTTTATGTTTTTTAATATTTTCTGCTTACCTACATGTTTTATTATTTAATCAAATACACTCCATTTTGCAATAAAAAACAATCAGAACAACGTAAACCACGAAAACTAGCAATGTACATTACACTCCGATAGCAGAGCGCGCGCGGGGCGAGGTTTTACGATACATTGCGTAACGCCAAAGAAGGTAAATAATGAAAACTCCTTAACAAGACGTTTCCGGGATTTTTTTTACTTAAAGCTGATGATAGTTATGGGTAGATTCCACCATTTAAGTATTTGCTAACCTGTCCTTTACACCCTGTATATATTAATAGCAAGTATTTTCAGACAAGAATATAAATTCAGGAAGCTATCGTTCACTAAGTAGTCATAAGATTGAAAAGGAAAAACCTTTGTAAGTTAAATTTTTAAACAGCTAATAGCTGAAAGTGGTGTTCACAAAGAATATAAATGATAACTGCAGCAATGATGTTATATTATTCTCTTTTCCACTATAAAACACATTATTATGACGGAATATCGACTGATTTTTTTTTTGTGAAATAGTGTCGCAAAATAAAACAAACGAAACAATTGCGGACACATATACAAATAGTAAAATATCTAAAGCTTGGCACGAAGGGATCAACAACTTTAAGTTATGACATGACAAAAAACCATGAAAAAATTACCTGTTAAATACCTTTCATATATGTTGTATATACATATATGTATTCTCGTATATATGTTGTACGAGAAAAGTAATTTGTAGATTGTGGTTTCACAATCTACAAATTATGTTTGTAAACTGTTAAGTTTACAAACATAAAATAATATTTTTAAATTTACATTTCATAATAATAATAATAACGTTTATTGTACACACAGGACATAAATTACAGACATAAATTGTATGTACTGTACATACAAAAAGGTTCCGCTTATTTCTAAAAAGAAATTTCTACCAGCAGACCTCATTAATGAAAGATAACATTAAGAATGCTAGTAACATTGTCACTGATGTGACATGACAGACGATAACATTATTTGATAAAAAATCATGTTGCGATAGACAAATTGGGCGTCCGATATCCTCAGTTCGTTATTAGTGCTATTACACAATTTCAGAATATATTTTCATTTTTTCTGTCGGAGGATGGAAGCAGTCCTGTCATTACCATACAGCGGAAATGG
>OX465243.1:3513705-3783135 GCA_949987775.1 Aproaerema taeniolella | reverse complement strand
CTGATATTCTACCGTGTGTACTGTGGTATGCAGACCTTCATGGAGGATCGGGCATAGCGCAACTTCTTTCTCATTCGGTCATTTCGAAGAAGATAATTCGAATATCACTTTAAAAGGTTTAAAATGGTATTCGATGTCAACATTCGAAATGATTGAAGATCTGGTCTTGCGCCATTCATTGTAGAGAGCTCGCGGAATAAGTTCTTGTATGCGTTCATAGGCGTGCAAATAGCACTTTCCTAAGCGTTATATAATTATAAATAACTGTGTATACGTTTACAATAAACAACAAGTGTAATAAAAGTGCCAGTAATTATTTAGAAATATAGCACCTGTTAGAAGAGCTACCTACATGTTTCATTCCTTGCCCCAAGAACAGGTGTTACATCGATGTACATCAGGGGTTCCCAACCTTTTTTTGTCTACTGCCCACTTTAAGAATAAATTATTTTTTAACGCCCCCCTTTTTAAACATACTTAAAAACCGCTAAGTACTTATAACTGATTATTGAAACGCAACTTTATAGTATTCGGACAGAGTATCTTTTGAAAATAAAACAAACATAATCAATTCTTATATAAAAACTAATGTGAAGGTTGAATCTGATGCTGTTCAATAAGTTTGTTGATATCAGGTTCCAATTTACTCAAAAACAGCCGCAAGTCGCCACGTTCGGTAACACGCAAACGATTTCTCTTTTTAGTAAGCAGCGTTGCCACAGCACTAAAACCACGTTCACACAAATATGACGATGGGAATGCTATCAAGAATCGTTGAACAATTGACCACAATCCAGGGTACAATTGCAGGATCGGTTTTTGAAGCCAAAATTCTTGATATCCATTTTTGAACTTGATTTTTATTTCTTCGTTTGTTGTCAATTCTATAAGTTCTTCTTCCAGCTGAGGTGACATTGCTATGTTGACATTTGAAAACGGATCCAACAACCAGTCTGGTATTAACAAGTTTAAAATGTCCTGGTATCGTTCGGTGAAGTCAATGTGGAGGTTTTCCAAATGTTGGCAGTAGGCAAACAAGTCGTCGTTACTCCAGGATACTGATAAATTCGGAAAATTGTGAAACTCACGTCTGCCCATATTCTTTTTGTGCAGAAGCAGTTTGGCTGCGAAAGCAGCAACGACATTTTTTGTTTTAATTAAATTTAGTTCATCGCCTTGCAGTTGGAGGTTCATGTCGTTGAACAATTTATACAGGTCTGTCATGTAAGCTATATCATTCTTTGATGTTATGAGCTTGTTGCGCAGTTCTGTATCTTTAGTTTCCAAGAACTCTATCACAGAGTCAAACAGGTTGTAAAATCGAATCAGACAATTGCCTCTTGACAGCCAACGAACTTCAGTATGAAGCAATAAACGGTTGAAATCTTCGTCATTAGTAACACAAGCTGATGAAATAATCTATCATTCAAAGAGCTGCTACGGATTTTATTGACTGCTTTGATGACATATTGCAGTGATTGAAATAGTCGTTCACTTAAGTTTCTAGCAACCAAATTTTGTCTATGAATAACGCAATGTATAGCAAGGACATCTGGAATTTTATTTTTTAAGTACGCTATGAAGCCTTTATGGCGCCCTGTCATAGCCGGAGCGCCATCCGTAGCAACTGATATAATATTTTTCAAAGGAATCTCTTTCTCTTCACAAAACTTTTCCAATGTATTGAATATGGTTTCGCCTTTTGTATCTGTCTCCAAATTTCTGGCAAACAATAGTTCTTCACGTATTTTCTCATCTTTAATAAACCTCACGTAAGATAGCAACAACGCTTCATTAGTTGGTAAAGTGGACTCATCGAGCTGAATTGAGAATTGACTAGTCCTCAGATGATTGCACAATGATTCTTCAATGTTTTCAGCCATTTCATCAATTCGTCTTTGCACAGAATTATTACTCAAAGGAATTTTTCGGATAATATCTGCGGCCGGTTTATGAAGCACAGTAGTTATTACTTCCTTTATTGCTGGCAAAATTAACTCTTCTCCGATGTTGTGTGGTTTGCCTTTTTGAGCAATTAACAGAGAGATATTGTACGAAGCTCGAAGTCCGTCGTCATCTTGCTTAGCAGCCGCCGAAAATAGTTTTGATACACTTGGCTGAATATTATGCTTCTTCTCTAGGTCTTGAAAATATGCTACATTCTTGTCTTTCTTATCTGGATGCATTTTATTCAAATGATCTTGCAGTCTTGAAGGCTTCATTGCTTTGTTCGAAAATGTTTTTAGACATAGAAGACACAAAGGCGACGACGGGTTTGTGGGATTTTCAATAAATTCGAATTTAATATATTCCGCAGAGTATTGCCGTCTCTTCTTTTTTACTTCCGACATTGTTTTGTTTTGAGAAATACGTGTTATAATGAAGTACTGCTTATCTATTATGCGCGAAACCGCAAATGAAAGTAAAATAAATTTACGTCGTTTATATAGGATTGCATAAGCAGCACGCATCAACAGGAATAAGACAAACGTGCATAAACTCGTTTATCTCATTCGACGCCCAATCGTACTCGACAAGCAAGAACAAGTATTATAGAACCAGCCGATTGATACAGGAATGTACAAATCGGATTATTTAACAAAAACATGATTGCCCGCGGTCTATTATATCGAACCGAGTTTGAGCTATATCTTAATTAATATTAGTTGATGTTCACAAGATGTAGTCGAGAGTCGAGAGCTCAGTCGGTGTCTAAGAGTCTTCCTAGCTAGGTAGATGAAATTATAAATCGACCCCAAAGCCCTACACAACGCCCCCTTTTTTTTCTGGGTCTCTTACCGCCCCCCTTTAGGCCTGCAGCGCCCACAAGGGGGCGTTATCGCCCACGTTGGGAAAGACTGATGTACATCGATGTACATGTAGCTAATTATTTAGAAATATAGCACCTGTTAGAAGAGCTACATGTTTCATTCCATGTTTCATTCACACACAACCATACACCAGACTACACATGTTGACGTCCACATCGTCGCCCTTATCGAGTTTGTTATAGTGACAGTTTCTGTAGTGCCACTGTATAACTTGAAAGTGCTTTCGTCTGTACTTACCTACCAACCTATGTAAAATGTTTTTGTAATTTTCAAGAGGAAAACGAAAGTTCTAGTTTTTTGGGCCGACTTGCAGCAAATTGGAAAATTCCAATTTTATTTTAACCTATTTAATTTAGCTCTAAATTCAAATTAACTTTGACGTTTTTTGATGTTTTGGACATTCTCAAGATTAGCTTATAAATCAAGTTTATGCTAGAATCGAGGTTAAATTCTATTACACGAATCTCAAATTCATCGCACTTCTTCTTGGGTCAGATTTTATGAGACTAATAGACGAGGACCTCAATGGTACTCGGTTAACTGTAAACAAAACTCAGAGCAATTCGCTAGGTGTGCCATAGTATGCACCAGTTCCCCAGTCACACTTAGTGTACGTACTGCTGGACTAACTACAACTTGAGTTATGAGCCTTTTTAGGATTTTCCAGATTGCCTGATGCTCCTTGAAACCTGGAATTTCGTTTTCCATGGGAGGGAAAAGATGGGACTGAGGGGTTTTCTTGCCAAAAGGTCGCATCGGACAGCTGTTGGGTTTCCATAAAGGAAGCTTTTACAGCTGTCAAACCGGTTCGGGATCGATGAGTGGCCATAAAGTGGGTAGCTGGGAGTGACCCTAGAAGCCTCGTAGAAAAAAAGGGTGTGATGTGTACGTTTATATCCTATTTTTTTTTGTAAAATGGGTTTAAAACAGCTCTTCGCATACCCGATTATTTAGCCCGTCTATAAAGTGCAGTTCCTGAGCAAAATCAACAAAGCACTATAAACCTGCATTAAACTCAAAGGTCTTGTTTCTATTTAGAGTCTGACATGAACCTACATAAATTTCAGACAATGAAAGAGCCAAGTGTTATTCTCACGGAAGTGTCGTTATTAAATAGTTTACATGATATCTTTATAAACAACCTTTGCATTGTTTCAAAGGTAATTTTAAAGGCAAGGACGGCGTTGCTGAAATTCATGAAAGAACTACGATAGAATGTAAAAGGTACGCTTGTGATGCAAATCCTGCTAAAGGTCAGCTGACTGCGAAGTTCATTGCAATCAATTAGTTAACAAAAGTCGAGTCTCGTAATTACCAGAGGTAGAGCATGCGAAGTCGCGCGACCTAGAGCGTAGAGAGGCGTAGCGTGAAGTCGACTGCTACTGGTAGTCCGTTTCCAACGGCCGACGGACATCGACGTCGCAGAGATACAGCGTTGCATCTCAGAAACACGGACGTGTTTTCCAGTTTACAAACAATTTGTGTTTACAAAACATGGGCTCAAAAGTGTGCCCTATATTTGGGCCAGTGTAGAAAGTGCAGTGTCTCAGGAAAATTGCTATAGTATATGTGAAATATCTCGTCGGTTTAAAGATACTTGGAAAAGTATTTCGAAAAAGAAATTCGACAATTTTTAAATAAGTGTTATTATTTTTTGTCAATAGGTATTTTGACAAACCATTTAATAAAAAGGATCGAAAAATACTTTAAATGAACAGTTTTGTGTTTTTATAGTGAGGAAAATTTTACAAAAACTTTGTGTGAACTAAAGATTTTTACAAAGGAGATGAACTCTTTTTGTTTTCGAAGAGACACCCGATATCAAATCATCTAAATCATACATTGAGGTAAGTGACACAATATTATAAAATCTGATAAACCACTAACAGCTGTTTAAAAGTAACTGCAGTTTAATTGTATTCGTTATCTACATCACATTAACTGATTCAATATTATCTTTATTACTGACACATGTCGATTGTAAACTCACGCTGTTATTCCCATTATTGGGGTAGGCAGAGAGTTCAGTGATTATGAAACCATTAGGTGATAGGTATGTTGTGTGGTTTATTTACTACTAGCTTTCCGCGAAGCCGCTCTGCCGGCGTAGACTAAAGGTTATATCGTGCCCAACTGTGGGATAAAATGTAGCCTATGTCCTTTCCCAGGCTCTAATCTATCTCTATACCAAATTTCATCAAAATCGGTTCAGTAGTTTAGGCGTGAAAGACGGACAGACAGACAGAGTTACTTTCGCATTTATAATATTAGTACGGATGGATTAAGGCGACTACAGCACCCGATAAAGGCAGCACACATAGGAATAGTGCCATCTCCGTCTCTCAACAGGCCTGGGCCGGCAGTGCGAACAGTGTCGATACACGAAGTTTACGGACTATGAAAGCGTGCGTGCGTAAAAACATGTTCGAAAGTAAGAAAAATGAGATTTATGGAAAGGTAACAGCTTGAATCGAAAAATGCGTTAACTACTTATCGAGAGTGTTCAATCACGAACATTTTGATAGCAAATTCAAGTTCCTGTGTGCATTTTACTATCGTTTTTAAAGCTTAAAAGATACACAATATTGGTATTCAGAGGTGACTTTGTGAGCTTTTTCTATGGAACCAAAAGTGCTGAATCATGTTTTCAGCAAACTACTTATCTAGTTTATGTCCTGAATATTACCGTAGTATTTTTTTTCTTCGATTTAATGCAGTGCGTCATGCTTATCTACGAATCATAAAATCGTAATTTAGGTGCTGTAGTCGCCTTAAGGGAAAACATAGATTACCTAACTACTGGGTTTCCATGAGAATTTTGTAAAATTCTTCCTTGTCTACATTGTTTAAAATACCTTTTTGCAAAGTTAAAGCGTTCGGTCCAAGGGTTTGGGCTGGGTGTTCATAAATCAATAAGTCAGGAGTTCAGGACCCCGCATTTTTATATAATACATACATCAACGCGATCTAGGGATATTGCACGATTTTTCATACAAAAGAAGTCTGTTTGAGAAGCTATAACAGCATACTCGAGATACATGGAGGGCTATAATTTTCAGACGAGCAAGTGATAAACCTGAATTTTCAATTCTAGTCAATAAATTTTGTTTTACTTGAAATTTGCGAAAACGTGACGAAAACGAAAACGAAAATGCACTTTTAGCCTGCTTTTTGTATGAAAATAGTAGAATTTACGCAATTTTTTTTTCATTTTCGTCACGTTTTCACAAATTTCAAGTAAAACAAAATTTATTGATTAGAATTGAAAATTCAGGTTTAGCACTTGCTCGTCTGAAAATTATAGCCCTTCATGTATCTCGAGTATGCTGTTATAGCTTCTCAAACAGACCTCTTTTGTATGACAAATCGTGCAATATCCCTAGACCGCGTTGATGTGTATATTATGGGTAACTATGAAATGGTTGTTTTTTTTTCAAGTTATAAATTTTTTCTTACTGTCTTTGATGCAGCATATATTTCCAAAGTACCTAATTCTTGATTTTAACACTGGGTTACATTTTAGAGATTTTGGGAACAGTTTGTAAATTTTTGTTTTAGGTTTTAAATTGATGACCAGGCTCAAATGCAGCTAATTTGGTAGGACATCCGTTTCAATGCTTATTTTTGCTTTAACTTTTCTACATATGTCACTTTTTAGTTAATTAAAATTTTGTATAGAAAACAGATAGGAGGGACCTAATATTAAGATAGTAGTCAGTACATCATTAAAATGGCTCTATAAAATTGTAGGTATCTCTAGTTCCAATTTTGCATCATCGATAGAAATCCTAGCCTTTGTCTTGACACTTTAACGAGTTTTCAATCAACGGGGTACAGTCAGCAGACTATATTAGCACCATCCCAGGTGTTTAAATAACTTTACGCTTCTATTAAGAAACATAATCCTCGTAACTTCATTGCACTCATTCAACAAATATTCATAAGTAACCTAATTAAACATTCATTAAACTGCGGGCGATATGTATAATATGTATAATTATATACATTCTTTTTAACCCCCGACGAAAAAGAAGAGTGTTATAAGTTTGACGTGCGTATCTGTGTGTCTGTCTGTGGCATCGTAGCTCTTAAACGAATGGACCGATTTGTATATGAAACAGTATAAAACAAAAATACGGGTCTGTCAAATTTTCATGAAGTTTACGTAAAAAAAAAATTGGGTACTGATTAAAAAATAATGTTTGTACAAAATAAATAGTGTGTAAAATATTTTAATGAAAGTGCGGGCCCGCTCAATCTAAATGCTCACAACCGTTAGGAAACTTTTGTTTTAATAGTCAATCTAAAAGTGAACTTAACCGTACAGTTATTTTTGATGCTGACTGTACTTAACAAGATCATTGCTTTGCTTCCAATTCTAGTAACATGATATTTTAACTGAAGGAGACCTTGAATGTTTTTTTAATGTCTTAGTTTCGTTAAACGAAGCTTGTGCGTAATTATGCTCATGATAGACTTGTTTCACTTAATAATAATAATATTTTTTTTATTTTACTATGCAGCACAAAGATACAAACATTTAGACGATCACAAATGACTTAAAAAAACACAAATTTATAATTTTCCACGTTAAAAACATATGAGTCACCGACTTCAATCCTAACAGTTCGCAAAAAGTAGATATCTGTATTTTTTGTGGACTACAATGCTTATTAGCACATAACTACAAGCAGAAATGTCATTCATTTATTTAGATGATGTTCTAGTTTGTAGTATTTTTTGTTTTTGTTGTTTTTTTTAAAGCGCTGAATAATTTTTGATAAAATTTATATGGGACCTCTTCAGGAGTATACTCTTTCGAACAAATAAAGAATTATTCAAATCGGTTTATAATTGCCGTAGTAATCGCGTAACAAATATACAAAAAAATAAAAATACAGTCGAATTGAGAACCTCCTCCTTATTTGAAGTCGGTTGAAAATAAACAAAAACACAAACAATAAAAACAGATTAATTTGCGTATGGATGCTGCAGTGAGTAAAAAGGCCTGGGCTCAGCGATTTTTGTCAGTCTGTATTTCAGACCGGCAACACTGATTTTCAGCCCTTGCGTAATACCTGCTTTAATATACCTTACTAATATTATAAACGCAAAAGTTTGTATGGATGTATCTCTCAATGTTTGTTACTCTTTCACGATCGTTTGATGATCGGTTGAGAATAACACCAAACCATCTCTTTCCGAGGGTGTCGTAAAAGGCGACTAAGGAAACAAAAATGAGACCTGCCTCCTAGTGAACCATCTTAGGCAACGGAACCTCAGTTTGTTTTCAATCTGAGGTGGCGTCCTATGGTCTCATGCGGTGTGGTAGGCTCTGTAAAGGGCCGTCTGGTTCGCGACCACCCTCCTACTGAAGCCCGACGCCAAACAGCTTGCTGTGTTCCGTCGGTGCGTGGAAGTACCAGTGCCTTAATTGGCATTTTCTAGGTTAACTCGCTCCATCCTCGACCTCATCTATGACCTTTGTCAAGATTGGGATCAAGATTTAACCCTTTTTTATTTATTTATTATAAGATGGGTTAACTCTTGACCTCAATCTTGACCATAAGGTCAAAGTTGAGGTCGACGATGGAGCGAGTTAACCCAGAAAATGCCTATAAAGGCACTGGTACTCCTACGCACCGACGGAACACAGCAAGCTGTTTGGCGTCGGACTTCGGTAGGAGGGTGGTCGCGAACCAGACGGCCCTTTACAGAGCCTACCACACCGCATGAGACCATAGGACGACACCTCAGATCCAGAAAAAAATGAAGTGTCGTTGCCTGGGATGGATTACTAGGAGGCAGGTCTCATTTGTGTTTCCTTAGTCGCCTCTTACGACACCCACGGAAAGAGATGGGGTGGTGTTATTCTCAACCGATCACCCCATCTCATAATAAAAAAATAAAAAAACTCTTTCAGCCTCAAACGGCTGGATCAATTTTGATACAATTTGGTATGGAGGTAGCTGACACTCTCGATAAACATATAGGCAAACATCATTTTCCTAAATTTTCACGTGAACGAAAACCCGGGTGGAAAGCTTGTGCTCAATAATTATCTATCGAATATTTGCAGTTAGGAAGAGTTTACTTCCTACTACTTATTAAAAATTATATTCAGTGACTTCAAATTAGTAGGCATGTGAAGAAAATCCAACTGAACAACTTACCCCACGGAACTATGACAAAAAAGTTCACTTTTCCATACAACTTGTGCTTGCCTTTGTATGAGAACTCAATTTTTTTTGAGACTTTTCTATAGGACTTTTCTATAGGTTTCCCGTCAGGTAAAATAAACTCCCGGAGGAAATAACGGCTGCTCTGAGCATTACCACTTTTAAAAATAAATTAAAAAACTGGTTGATCGAACAATGGTTGTATAGTTTTGAGGAATTTTTAAATTACAAAATCCGTATATAATGATTTATCATCTTATTATTATTCAAATTAATCTTTTATCTATATCTATCTATATCTTCTATACATATTATAAAGAGGAAAGATTTGATTGTTTGTTTGTTTGCATTGAATAGGCTCCGAAACCGCTGGACCGATTTGAAAAATTCTTTCACAATAGAATCCTACATTATCCGTGATGGACATAGGGTACACGATTTTCCCGAATTCCCACGGGAACGAAGTCCCGAGCGGAATGCTAGTTGTTACAAAATTGTATTAAACTTTAAAATTGACATGTAATTGATATTATGAATAAATGAATTGAATTGAATTGGTTTTTCGGGGAAAGTAATTCAGTTTAATGTGGGGAAACATGCCCTGAAGTTTATCTTATTATAAGAGTCTTATACATAGTATTTTTTTTATCACTATCCAAAGTTTTCTTACGGTGTCAGTGACGTTGATAGAACGGAAATAAGGAGGAAATATATTTTTTTCCAAAATTTTCAGATTTTGGTACCACTTCTTAACGTCTTAGAGAATGAATTTTGTAAAACGCAGAAACACCGGTGTCACAAATTGTGTTGAAGAGTACTATTACAAAGTTTCAAGTCATTTGGACGATGTTTTTTTTTTCCATACAAAAATGTTGATTTATTTTCATGCTTCAGACGATCTAGCTTGAATTTACTTTTATGAAACGCAGAAACAAAAAATACGGGTCTGTTAAATTTTCATAAATTTACTTTAAAAAAATTTGGATAAGTACTGATAAAAAAATGACCCTGTATAAAGTGAACCCCACACTTAAATTTTTTGGTCATTTTTCTTTCCTGTGGGAGTTTAGTCGTACTAAAGTTTGTTTTCATTGGTAAGATGTAGCTTTTAAAAATTACTAGCTTCCCGCCCGGGACTTCGTTCCCGTGGATGTTTTGGAAATGAATTAAAATTAGTTTATCGCGTTCAGACAGACAGACAGACAGAGGGGGCGGGAGACTTTGTTTTATAGTACAGTACTAACTTTCCGCCTGGGACTTCGTTACCGTGGGAATTTGAGAAAATTATGTAGCATCTGTGTTAATTCAGGGTGTCAGCTACCTCCATACCAAATTTTATCAAAATCGGGCCAGCCGTTCTTGAGTTATAAACAAACCCGACTTTGTTTTATACAGGGCTTTAATCTCTTTCAACTTTTCGGGTGGTTAATCAGTCCATGAAACTGAACAACTTTCCCAAGAACATAGGTCAAAATACGAAAAAAAAATTTTTGAGTTCCCATACAAACTAACATAACAACATAACATAACTAACATTTTGTATGGGAGATAAAAAAAATTTTTTCGTATTTTGACTTAAATTCCTTGAGAAACTTGTTCAGTTTCAAGCACTGATTAGGTAAATCTCTTTCAACCTCTCGGGTTGAAAGAGACTATATATATATATATATATATATATAGATGATAAGAAAGTAAAAAAAATATTTCTACAAACAGTAAAATATCTACAAGTATTGTTTACTGTGTAAACAAAAAACCACAGTTTTTATGAATCTGTTCTGTAGGCCTTTAAAAGAAAAAGGAAGTGAATAGTACATATATACAATAAAATGTATAGAAAATTGTGAAATACTTATATACCATTATAAAGATATAATAACAACCGAGCTAGATAATGGCCATATGATTAAAAAGAACATAATATTATCTATGAAATAACTACTTGTTCAATAATTATAACATTTACAACAATAAACATTATAGTATACGTAACCTTCACGTACTGTTCACGTGTTAGGTTTTTAGTACCAAAGTTTTAAGTTTAAAAAGTTGAATAAATCCTTTAAAAAAAAACAACGGATATTCGTAAGGGAAAACTTACGAATTTTCGATCAGGTCACGTGTCCGGACAAGAGTTTAACATTTTTTACCCATCCCAAAAAGTGCACAACAAAGCTTTTCACTCTCCCTCCGTCTTACGAATTTTCGATCAGGGTCACGTGTCCGGACGCGATTTTAACATCTTCTTATATATATATATATAAGAAAGTCGTGTTTGTTACAACACTTATAACTCGAGAACGGCTGGATTGATTTTGATCAAATTTGGTATGGAGGTAGCTGATACCCTGGATTAACACATAGGCTACACAATTTTCCGAAATTCCCACGGGAACGAAGTCCCGGGCGTAAAGCTAGTTTTTTAATACTTTTAAGTGCACAACGCCGCTAAAGAAGTTTTCACTTAAAAAAAACCGGTTCCAAAGTTCCTAAAATACTTTGATTTTGCGTAAATATAATACAACAATTAATTTCTAAAATTATTATCGGTGCTTTACGTATGATTGATCACAATTAAAAAAAAAAATTAAGGCACGATAGCTCAGTTGGTTAGAGCACCAGGAGATCTAATCCTGGGGTCGTGGGTTCAAGTCCCGCATTTTTATTTTCTCTAAGAATGGTTTGTGAATTTTCCTCACGCGGGTAAGCGTTTTAAAAATATAAGTACTTATGATTTTCCAGTTCGAAAAACATATTTTGAAAATGTACAATTTTTTCAACTTTTTTGAAGTCTCGCAGACTCAAATATACAAAATCTGCAAGGAAGTACCTACTTAAGAATTGAAACCCATTTCCGGGTTTTTCGGGAAATCCGAGTGGATAGGATAGGCCTCTTTGGGTATTCCTGAGATTATTGGTTGAAATATTAAGTACCTAGGCACACTTATAAAAAAAAAGAAAAAAAAGCTACACATTCAAAGGCTCACAGTAAGGTTTTCCCTTGTGTCGTGGGTCCCTTGGGACACACATAAAGACAAACACAAACACCCATGACCCGAGAACAAACATCTGCTTTTTACACAAAGGTTTGCCCCGACTTGGGATCGAACCCAGGACCGCCGATCAAGAGGCAGCGTCGCTACCACTCGACCAAACCGGCCGTCGAATTTTTCCAAAAACCTGTCAGATTTTCCAAAAACCTGTATTGTATACGAGATGGAAACGGGTTCTTTAATAGTGTGAAAGTCTTGCTAATTCGATTTGCATAACTGCGGTCAAGCTTCTCAAACGCTTGTTTAGAAAGAAAGTACTCACTCGTAAGTTAACATTCATTCATTGAGCTCACTCTACAGAGGATTAACCCCCGACGATAAAAGAGTGGTGTTATAAGTTAACGTGTGTATCTGTACATCTGTGAGTCTCTCTGTTGCATCGTATCTCCTAAGCGAATAGATTTTGATGAGGTTTTTCAACCGATTTTTTGTATGTTTGTTACGCGATTACTCCGCCAACTGTAGGCCGATTTTCAAAATTCTTTTTTTGTTCGAAAGATACTCCTGAAGTGGTTCCATATAAATTTTATAGAAAATGATTTAGCGCTTTTAAAAAAACCTTCATTTAGTTTATTAAATATTGATTTAGTTTAAGATTTAGATTTTACAAACAAAAGTTTTTTCCCGCTAACTTCCGTTCCCGTGGGAATTTTGCAATATCCTGTTGCAACTAAGCTTTAAGTTTACTAAGGTACCTGCATGCCAAATTTCAAGCGTCTAACTTAAGCGGCTTAGATTTTTCATACAAAAGGATTTTCCCGCTAATTCCCGTTCCCGTGGGAATTTCGGGAATTCCTTTCTTAGTGCACCTCTACGGTACCTAAGCTACGTCCCTTCCAAATTTCAAGTGCCTACGTTTAGTTTAGCCGTTTAGGCTGTGCGTTGATATGTCAGTCAGTCAGTTTCTCATTTTATATATTTAGATATTAACATAAATAATTTTCCACGTTAAAAAAACTTATGAGTCACCGACTTCAATCCCAACAACAGCAGGCCAAGCACGATAGTGACAGCGCCGTGACAACACCGCGGTCCTATGTTAAAATGTCAACATTGACAACGCCATAGGGCGAGCAAGCCTTTGCGCGGGACCCTCGCGCAATCAAAGTGAAGTTTCAGCGTAAGCCGAGCGCGAGTTTGTCGTTATCGTGCTAGAGCTGCAGTTCGCACAAAATAGATAACTAGTATTTTTTGTAGACTACAATGCCTGTTAGCGGATAACCTCAAACGAAAATGTTACTCATTTATTTAGATGATGTTCTGGTTTGTAGTTTTTTTTTGTTTTTGTTGATTTTCTTAAAAGCGCTGAGTAATACTCTTTTGAATAAAAAAAATTTGGAAATCGGCTCATAATTGGCAGAGAAATCGGTGAACATACATAAAAAAATACATACAGTCGAACATAGAACCTCCTCCTTTTTTTGAAATCGGTTAAAAATAACGGCATCATTCTAGGTAGGTAAACTATTACAGAACTTAGGGATATCCCCAAGTCAGTCTTACTCATAAACATAACATTACATTTAGTGTTAATTCGTAATGACGTAATGAGGTAAAAGGTGTTCCCCGGAGGAAACCAAACATTATGTTTGTTCTTCTAAGTTCAGTGAAGTTTGACCTTGATAAGAAAAGGCTCTACCGTCTGATAAGAATGACCTTCCAAAATGAATAATCATAATACAATACAATACAGTAATAATTTAAACGGTAATTTAATTTTGCTAATATTTATACACATTGGTAACTGTACTAGGTTTGCAAATGTTTTCCACCTCCTGTTTAAACTAGAAAACCTGTAATTGGCTTTACAATTAGACCTAAGCTAGCTATTAATTTTACATGTCTTGTAATTAAGCTGATGGTTTTGTACAATAAATAAATATATAAATAAATAAATATTATGTACTACGAATGTGCATTATATGGAGAGGTTACGGGTCGACGAATCGGGAGCCAATTAAGTTTTTGTCTAAAAGCGCGATCATATTTCCAAAGATTGAAAACGAAATTTGCCTTTTCGGAATTTTGTACGGATTTTTAATTATCACTTGCTCAACGGTGAAGGAAAACATCGCCATGGAACCCGTCCGTCTAAAACAATTCATTTTCGATAGACGAGCATTTTCGTAATCCGGGCTAGCGTGGTGGACTATGGCCTAAATCCCCTTCGTGTTTCAAAGGAAGGCCCGTGCCCCTCCATGGGACGTATATGGCATATATAAATTATATTTATTTTTATTTATATTTAGTTTCGTAAGTATAATGTTTATAATTTATTATTTTATCTTTCACCTCGGATGAGGTGTGCACCTACCACTCACTCTCACCAATCGCCCTAAGGTTGACTGGTAGATAATGCCATTGGGCATTAAGTCCGCCCTTGTACTTTTGGTGCATTAAGTTAAATAAATAAATAAATAAATAAATATGGGCTGGTAAAAAAAGGAAAAAAAACAACTCAGCTAAACTGTCCCTAAGCAACCTCTATTGTAGGTGTTCCTAGCTTTCTGTACGCGACTTCGTTCGCGTCGTGGAAAGTAGAGCGTAGAACTCTCTCTCTCCCTCCATTAGCAGCCTGTACCGCCTTCCTCAAAATAAAAATCACTCCCCTACATGTATACTTAAGAGGTAGTATTGGTAGTGTTTGAATTGAATCGGGAATGGCAGCAACATTTCCAGCTTTTCCGCAATTTCCTTTTCAAACGGAGGACAGCACTTCGTTTTGAAATTTCCTCATTCCAATCCATTGAAAAGAGGCTATTGAATTGGAAATATTAAGCTCAAATAAAAATGTATAAAAACATCCAATCATTATCAAATTGGTGGGTTTAATTCTGGTTACATTTTCTTTTTCTTTTTTAAACCCTAACGCAAAAAGAGGTGTTATAAGTTTGACTGTTAAGTGTCTTTGTCTGTTGCACTGAACTAATTTGGTTGCGGTTTAAAAAAAATTTAAAGCAGTTTTTTTCAGCTGTGGTACTTAGACATGTTTTATAGAAAATGGGCGGGTACAGCCGTTTAAAAGTTATAAGTAATGAATTTCGCCGCTTGACTTGTAGCACGGTGGCTAAGTTGGTTAGAACTCCAGAAGATCCAATCATGGGGTCGTGTGTTCAAGTCAAATTTTTTTTTCCGTAAAATTATCATTCAATTACATTAACAAGTTAACCGTATTCTTTATGTAATCAAGTGTAGGATATTCATAAGCAAATTCATATGAATGATTACATCGTCCGTGTGTCTACCATAACCTCAATTCTCCAAGACACTGCTTCTGTTGAAATTAAATCATGAATTGTTAAACAACTGTGCTTCAGAGTTATGAAAATTCTCGTAAAATAATGCTGAATTTTGCCTGAATTATAAATTACGTACTTTTTTATTTCTACTGTTATTTTATGTATTCTTTGTGGGAAAGCAACTTCGCGTAAAGTGGCTATAACGCTTCGAAATAAGTTACTACGCTGATATAGTATTTCACAATCGCGGAACAAACATACAAAGAGATGAAAAAACGAACAGTCGTATTGAGAATCTCCATTGACTTTATCGAGATTTTGATCGAGAATTGAGATTTTGTAGCGCGTCAGAAATGTTTGCGAATGCGAGAACTGACGATTTCTTCGCAATTATTAGAAAAAGAACGTCATCTCTACTGACGCGCACCCGGAACAGTTCCAATAGCATCTTGAAGGTGCTGAGCGAGAAAACTGACTCCCCACTATTGGGACACTTCATCAAGATTTTGGTCCATCACAACCAGCATTGAAATAGGACATAAGATACAACTAGGGGGCTTGGAGTGGGTATTGATGCCATTAATATTGAATTAATTTAAATGTTATTTAATCATCTAAATCATCATTATTAGTAAGTACTAACATAATTTTAAGTTTTTAGACTATTTTACTAACAAATGAGCCTATGTTGCTTGAAATAAAGACATTTATTATTATTATTAAAAATAGTAAATAAATAAATATAAATAAACGCTACACACTCAAAGGCACACACTAAGGTTTTGTGTCGTGGGTCCCTCGGAACACACATAAAGACAAACACAAACACCCATGACCCGAGAGCAAACATCTGCTTTTCACACAAATGTAGTAAAGTCAATAACCAAGAAATAAGACATGCAGACGAAGTCGCTGTTAGAATATTGAAACGCCAAAGGACCTGGATCCATATTTGTAAATTTGTCATTATGGTCTCCACTTTATAAGCCTGTCTCGTAGTCAGTGGCGCCCTCTTTTCACTTACACATTACCTCGATTCACGTTCGCATCCTTTGTCTGCAGCTCTAGCACGATAACGACAAACTCGCGCTCGGCTCACGCTGAAACTTCACTATGATTGCGCGAGGCTCCCACGCAAAGGCTCGCTCTCCCTATGGCGTTATCAATGTTGACATTTTGACGTAGGACCGCGGTGTTGTCGCGGCGCTGTCACTATCGTACTCGGCCTGCTGTAAGGTGATTTCTTGTTTCATTGCCACGCCTTCATTCCGCCCATAATATACTTACTGCGCATGAGCATTTAGCATCTAATTGTCCCCTTTCCGCGCACGCGCCGTGTCTCGCATGTCAACTAATAAATTACAGCACATGCCCGAGAACAATCACTTTCTATTTCAACCGGTTGCGTATTGTTACTTCACATAGTACGTGAAGACTACGTGGCATACTAAGTTAATACGCCGTGAACTGATTACTTTATGTCATCTATATTATGAAGTCCATGCTCTTCTTCTTATATTATTTATTTATTTATATAATAGTTTATTGTACACAGGTCAAATTACAAACATTTATACAGACAAGTAGAAAAACGAACACAAAAGGCACAGCATATTTCTTTAAGACATTTCTTCCAGCAGACCTGGGACAGCGAGAGGCGTAAAATATTTAAAGACAGACATAAACATACTATAAACTACATATAAATACAACTACATATATATTTATACAAATATAAATATCTAAATATATAAAAGGAGAAACTGACTGACTGACTGACTGACTGACATATCAACGCACAGCCTAAACGGCTAAACGTAGGCACTTAAAATTTGGAAGGGACGTAGCTTAGGTACCGAAAAGGTGCACTAAGAAAGGAATTCCCGAAATACCCACGGGAACGGGAATTAGCGGGAAAATACTTTTGTATGAAAAATCTAAACCGCTTAAGTTAGACGCTTGAAATTTGGCATGCAGGTACCTTAGTAAACTTAAAGCTTAGTTGCAACAGGATATTGCAAAATTCCCACAGGAACGGGAGTTAGCGGGAAAAAACTTTTGTATGTAAAAATCTAAATTAACACGCAAACGAAGTTGCGGGCATCAGCTAGTACAATATAATGCACAAAAATAAAAAAATTAGCATTCTGCCCGGGACTTCGTTCCCTGAGAATTCGGGAAAATTATCTAGCCTATGTACATCAGGGATAATGTTGCTTTCTAATGGTGAAATATTTTTTTAAATCGGTCCAGTAGTTTCGGAGGCTATTCTTTGCAAAAAACAAACAAACAAACAATCAAATCTTTCCTCTTTATAATATTAGTATAGATTATTACTCATTACTCCAGAAGGGCAATTCCACTAATCAATGGCGTCTCAATGGCGGTGGAATGACAATGGTCGTCATTCTATTCGTTCAAGTGGCGAAATGGAGAACTATATATGTCACCGGAAAATAATAAGAATCGTAAGTTGATCAACTTTCGAGGTAGTTTATCAACTATCGGAAAATCATACACGGCAGTTGAAATGTATTATTTATCGTATACATTTCCGGTAATTGATCAATTTACGGCGTCTCGCGGTAAAATGATCCGACGAACGCGATGTGTACGCGGATTGGTTGAAAACTTGAGGTGTTCGCTGCTTGGTTGAATGTCTCACTTAGAACTGCGACAAGTAGGTTTGTTAGTAGCCGAACCCACTTAGAACTGCGACCCTCAACGCACGAGCCGAGCGAGCGTAGCGAGCGTGCCGCGGCAGCGCCCGGCGAAGTGCCAGAAACGACTCGACCGTGGTTGCCTCTTAGGTTGTCGCATCGACCAATCAGATAACAGTATATAATGTTACGGCTGTCAGTTTAATGTAAAAATGTACACTGAGCAGCGATTGGTCCATTCGTGTATGGTTTGACGTGTGGCAAAATCGTTACTTGATAAACTTACAGCCAGGCAGCGTAAGTTGATCAATTAGCTAAAATTTATTGCGTTAAATAATACATTTCAACTGCCGTGTATGATTTGCCGAAAGTTGATAAACTACCTTGAAAATTGATCAACTTACGATTCTTATTAATTTCCGGCGACATATACATTTGATGACGGCTGCTTTGACTGACGGCGCCACCGCCAACTGAATGCCAAGTTGCTAAGAGTTTACAACATAACGTTCCGTTCGCGGTGGCGCTGCTAGTCGGGGTGGTTGTCATCAAATGTATGAAGTTTAGATAGTTCTCAATTTCATCACCTTAATGGGTAAATGGTCACCATTGTTATTCAACCGCAATTTATTAGGAATATACCCAGCTCTAGACATGGAGCAACTGTGGTAGCGCTCTCCCTTCAAGGTAGAGCATAAAGCTGAGCTGAAACCGTTTTTTGTCATTGCAACATCTATTGGTAGTTTTAACTTAATCAAAACTTTTGCTTACCTTCTGTGAAATGTATTTGTATCTTCTTACCCAGCCCATATACGTCCCCACCGAGGGGCACGGGCCTCCCTTCGAAACACGAAGGGGATTTAGGCCATAGTCCACCACGCTGGCCTAATGCGGGTTGGTGGAGCGCTCGTCTTTCGAAAATGAATTTTATTGGACGGGTGGATTTCATCACGATGTTTTCCGTCACCGTTGGGCAAGTGATTATTAGAAATCCGTACATAAATCCGAAAAGACGAATTTGATGGTACAGGCCCGCAGCAGGATTTGAACCCGCGACCTTCGGATTACAAGTCTGGCTCATTACCAACTGGGCCATCAATGTATTTGTATGCTGGACGGCTTTGCCGTTAATTAACGGCGTTTCAAACGCGGTGAATAAGCTGTTTTGCCTTTGTATAACAAATCAAATGTTTTATTAGTATTTCATATGGGTTCCTTAGGGAAAGTTGTTCAGTTTCATGGAGAGAATCACCCCCTAAAGTTTCGTTAACTAATTTAAGGTCACCCCAATATAAATACTAGCTTTCTGCCCGGGGCTCCGCTCGCGTGGACTACAAGTAATATCGTGCCCAGCTGTGAGATAAATGTAGCCTATGTCATTTCTCTTGGTCTAAATCTATCTTTGTACCAAATTTCATTAAAATCGGTTCAGTACTTTAGGCGTGAAAGCGTAACAAACAAACTTACATTCACATTTATAATATTAGTAAGGATTTATAAGATTGACCATAGCATATTTACAACTTATTTTTTGAGAAAACTCAACATCTAATTTTGGAGCAACATTCTGAATTTTACCTAATGAGAAAACAAGCTTTAACTACCTTGGCGCAAACTAGGACCAAGTTCATCTGCAGCACAATGCCAAGAGCAGACAATAAAGTCAATTAGTCTAGACCAGGGTTTTTCAAAGTGGGGTAGATATTGTGGTAAGCAGACCTTCATGGAGGATCTGGCATAACGCAACTCATTTCCCAATCGGTCATTTCGAAGAAGATTATTCGAATATCATTTAAAAGATTTGAAATGGTGTTTGATGTCAATATTCGAAATGATTGAAGATCTGGTCTTCCAACATTCTTAGGAGAGAGCTCGCGGAGTAATTTCATGTATGCGATCATAGGCGTGCAAATGGCACTTTTTCAGGCGTTATAAATAAAGTTATTCGTATGTGATTAATTATATAAGTGTAATAAAACGAAATTGTATGGAAGTGCCAGTATATCATTCATAAATATACACCTCACAGAAGAGATACGTCTTTAACTTATATTGCCCCCTGAAGAGGTGTTATAATATTCACTCATCTTTGGGGTACCTATATAGGTTGCGCAACGAAAGGGCGAACGTAGTACTCTAAAAATACTTATATTTTGCATTTAGATTGTTTAATATATGTTATATCATGTTCTGACTTTGGAATAAGAAAATCGATTTCAACAACAAGAGGAATCAATCGATTGCACCTTTATTTTTAAAAACGAAATACCGGTATCTATTTAATGTTTATAAACGTCCCCTACAAGAGGCACGGGCCTCCCTTCGAAACACGAAGGGGATTTTAGGCCATAGTCCACCACGCTGGCCCAATGCGGGTTAGGCCCGTATGATCCTTGATTTGAAAAAAATAAATCAACTCCATTTCTGACTCATAAGCCAGTTCGCCAGGCATATGACTCTGTAATCTACACAACTCATTTCGATACCAACTATCGGAAAAGCTCAGTGCATCTCTCTTAATTTTGCGCTATATAGATGACAGTGATATATAATACAGTCTTATCGAACATCGGAGGCTATTTGAATGAGCCAAATAATGGGGGGAAAGCTATAGGGCCTTTTTATAATTCGACTCATGTCACGAAGAATATAGGGGGGGCAACGGTTATACAAATTAGGCGTGCCATTCCATTCCGTTCAAAATATAAATGGTCCATAAGTTTGAGTAACTCTGGTTTATAGATACTAGAGAGGCAAGCTGTGTTCTACACTAACTAGGTTAGAGTAAAATTCAGTTTTCTCTTGGCGAGGTCGCTGCAAACACAATGGATTACTTTGAAATCTATTTAGCCTTGCTCTAGCTGACACTTAGTTAGATAAACTAAAATATTTGCAGACATTCGGCTCTCTAGGTATGAATAGCTTTCCGCCCGTGACTCCGTTCACGTGGAAAAGTTGCCCTGAGTAAAAAATAACGTGAATTCAAAGTCCAAAATCGTGATTTTGCTATATTAATAGAGAATAGCGGAGTTGCTAATCTCAAGTCGAAAGAAACTCTTTGAGGGTTGTAGTAAGTCAGAGCCTCGTCCGTTGATTAGCGGGGTCCACCTTTACCAGGTGAGGATGACCATTTTGGAGCACTAAGATCTTATGACCCCACATGTCGATCTATTGCTCATGTTTGACATATTGGCTATCTTTATATACATTCACGCATATAATCCCTTTCAAGTTAGGCAGAACGTCATTTTGACATGAAGCATAAATTATCAATTTATTAAGCCTCTTTAAAAAACTGATAAACTTACAAAAACAACTGCATTAAAGGCATGATTGTGTGGATGTATGGAACTGCATTGTCTCGCCTCAGAACTCTTAAGCATTGGCGTATCTAGGGATATTTTTCAGGGGGAGCCTGGCCCCTGACATGCCGTGGCCGATGTGATGAAGCAGAGCTTAAGGCGACTACAGCACCTAAATTACGATTTTATAACGCGTAGATAAGCATGACGCACTCCGTTAAATCGAAGAAAAAATACTACGGTAATATTCAGGACATAAACTAGATAAGTAGTTTGCTGAAAACATGATTTAGTACTTTTTGTTCGATAGAAAAAGCTCACAAAGTCACCTCTAATATCAATATTGTGTATTTTTTAAGCTGTAAGAACGATAGTAAAATGCACACAGGAACTTGAATTTGCTATCAAAATGTTCGTGATTGAACACTCTGGATAAGTAGTTAACGCATTTTTCGATTTAACCTTCCCATAAATCTCATTTTTCTAACTTTCGAACATGTTTTTACGCACGCACGCTTTCATAGTCCGTAAACTTCGTGTATCGACACTGTTCGCACTGCCGGCCCAGGCCTGTTGAGAGACGGAGATGGCACTATTCCTATGTGTGCTGCCTTTATCGGGTGCTGTAGTCGCCTTAATATGCTGTGCATTCAACGGTAACGAAATGGTATTTACTGTGTTATGTAATATTTATGCGTCCATCGTAGAATTTTGAATCGGTAAGCCATCATCCAACATCGCCCCCTTTTATATACGCCTATGCTCTTAAACGCAGTGAATCATTGTGTCTTCTTCAGCCTTGTGAAAGCTACTACATACTTAAGCAGTTAGGTACTTAGTGAATTAAACCACAAAAAATGTTACCTTTGTCAGTCCGGTGGTTGGTTACTTATATAACAGGCATTGTGTTGGATTCTAGTAAGAGTGAACTGTAATTTGGTTGACAGTCTAAAATGGTACCAACTTTGAATTATTTATTTGGAGAGTTGGTTTATAATAGTTTTTTTGTCTGCAACTTCTTTCTTCGTTCGGATTCTCGGAAATAAAATCGGATTTATAGTGTTTTTGTTATTTTTGCCAAAAGTTATGTATTTTTTGCGTGATAGAGTAATAAATATCCGTCAATTACATACCTATCTATTATATGGAGTGACTAATAGTTAGCGAAACTTTAAATAGAAGGTTTTTCAACTTTTTCAACAACTTTCTCAAAGGAACCCAATTAAAAAAATCGACTTCTTATGCTAAGGCAATAAGTCAAATCGTATAAGTGTGGCATTTTATTTTCGCTTATCCATACAACTTGTTCGATCAGCTCATTGTCTTAGCTTGATATGTCAAACGGTTTTGTTGACAAATTCATATGGGTTCCTTGGGGAAAGTTGTTCAGTTTCACGAGGAGAATAACCCCCTAGAGTTTTTCTAATTAATTTAAAGTGACTCCGTTTAGTTAATACAATTAGTCATCCTCATTGGGAAGCAAAACATTTCGGACATTAATTCCTTATATACAATAAGGAAATGTGTAAATCCGTCATTGTATACAATTCCTAGGAAATCTATACATTTCCTAAATAACAATCGGAAATGTATAAAATACCAGTATTTGATTTTCATAATCATTCGACTTCTTTGTTCGATTGTGATAGACGGAACTGCGACAAGTAGGTTTGTTAGTAGCCTAATCCAACCAACTCGTTAACACACATTTCCTTACACATTTCCTAGGATGTGTGTATTAAAAAAAAATTAAAACAATGTTTTATATATTTCCTAGACAGCCTCGAAATTGTATACATTTTCTAGGAATTGTATACAATTCCTAAATTTTTTACATTTCCGGTAACATACAATACATATTAATAACTAGTATTCCTCTCGGGACTTCGTTTCCGAGGGAATTCGGGAAAATTATTTAGCATATGTTACTCAAGGATAATGTAGCATCCTAATGATAAAATAATTTTTGAAATCGATCCAGTAGTTTTTAAGTTTATTCGTTACATACAAAAATACAAATCTTTCTTCTTTATAATATTAGTGTAGATTGAGTAGGACCTTGTTGGTGCTCATTCCATTCAACAAAAGTATTATCTAAATATATAAAACAAAGTCGTGTTAGTTACACCACTTATAACTCAAGATCGGCTGGACCGATTTCCATGGTTTTTGATTTGTTGTATTTCTCTCCGTCCCGAATAGCAGAATAACTATAAAAACATTGGAAAATTGACGATAAAATTCCCACTGGAACGAAATCCCGGGCGGAAAGCTAGTTAAGAATAGAGATTTTCAACTTTTTAGTAACAACATTTGTTCTTAAATTAATTCAATGATGTCGATATTTATTGAATGAATATTTAGAAAAAGTTGAACAATGGAATAGAAACACTTACCTTTGTGGTAAATGAAAACTTTTATTGAAGAGTTCATAATAGGTTCATTTTTGAACGCCCTGGGCCCAGGAGCCATATATATATATTCTTTATTGCACAAATATAGTAATTATTAACAATTAGAAAAAAAATGTACAAAGGCGAGCTTATCTCTAAAAGAGATCTCTTCCAGCCAACCTAACTAGTGAGAAATAGTCTAAGTAGAAGGGGTAGATAGATTTGCGCACAGAGTTTACAGAAAAAAACAATAATAATTCTAAATAAATACAACAATAATAAATAAATACACAAATATATAATACATATATTAATAGGTCTTTACCTTTGAAATTGCCGATTTTGTCTCAAGCTTTATTTTATTCATAATTTATTTGATTGAGCAGCTATTACTAAAATTGTTTTTTATTTAAAACCTTGGCCATATAACGGAGATATTGAGTAAAATTAATACTTATTTACTTTAGATTTATTTTCTGTAAATGAAGCTCAAATATAGCTCGTTTCATCCGTTGCCCGTTTCATTGCTTATTTTTGCTGTACCTTTGTTACAGTTACAACTTTCAATAAAGTAAGTATGATGAAAATTAACTTAATGTTGTCCAAACCTTCCCAAAAAATTTTGCTAAATTTGGATTTCGCATTCCCGAGAAAAATCCAAAAACGTTAGTATGGAAAATTTAGTTTTCCAAAAATATTGTATGAAAAACGGCAATTTCATAGGTAATAAAGACCTATTATGTAATACCTACATATGGGGTGACTTTGAATTGATTAGCAAAACTTAAAGGAGTGGTTCTCCCCAAGAAACTGAACAACTTTCCTCAGAGAACCTATGTTCAATTCTCAAAATAAATGTTGTTTTCCCATACAAAGGAAAAAAATTGATCACACAAATTATACGGAAATTTTGACATTTCGCTTCTCCATTTCACGAAAAAGTGCGATCTCCTTATTTCTCAGTGAGTTCTGAAGATATGATATAAAAAAATGCTCAAAAGACGCGTATTCACGAGAGATGTAAGGTGCAAAAATAATTATTCGAGAAAGTCAAAAATTTTGGCGCTCGATATTTTGTAAACGAAGAATGATATCAAAAATTTGAGTAAAACTCCTCTGGACAATTTAGTCAGCTACAATTTGAGTCTAAAACAAAGACGATCAAGTTTACCCTGTAACCTAACCTTTTTAAAAAAAAGTCAGAATAACATTTTTTCGAATTCCGTAGATTCATTTCCAATGTAATGTGCCCGATAGTCGTGTGAGACACGAAATCTGTTTTTTTTTCATAGTTTGACCTACATTTACATCCTAAAGTTTCGCAAACTAAATTAAAAGTCACACAATCTACTTACATACACTTAGCATGTTCAAAAATGTGGTCATGTAACTTACCAAGCTGACCTAGCTTATTAGGTACAATCATGGAATTTTAGAGCTCAATTAAGATTCACACGCTGGAGATTTTATTTTATGATGCACATTTTACCACTTTTATTCCGTATTAGTAAGAGATAAAATTCATATTTTCTCCAGTATGAGTTTTTAAGATTGCATATACTATACAGAATATATCTACACTAATATTATAAAGAGGAAAGATTTGTACCTATTTTTGTATGTTTGTAATGAATAGGCTCAAAAAGTACTGGGCCGATTTAAAAATTGTTTCACCATTAGGATGCTACATTATCCCTAAGTACGAATGCGTATGTATGTATTTAAATCGTTTAATGTATGTTTGTATCATTGTAATCTTGACTTGTTTTAAGTGACATCCTGAATGTCCTATAAAATAAAGATTATTCTATTCTATTCTATTCTAAGTAACATAGGCTACATAAATGCTAGTAACCCATAAAATAGCCCTAGCATAACCCTAGCATAGCAAAGTCATTAAAATAACCCTAGGACTGGAGTTTTCAGAAAATGTTTTTAATACTTACGTATATAAAATTACGACATTCTTCGTCTTACACAATTTTTGTCGCTAAAGATGGTATTGAGCAATAAAAATACAAATACGTTCATCTTAAAAACTAATCATCATCAGCTGGAGTGTACCAATAAAAAAAAAAACTGATGCAAATGGGCTCTACAAGGGAATAGAATTATCGAATTTTAAATTTAACCCTATGTTATTGGGTCACTTAAAATTAGTAAGCGATAATTAATGATTTGAATAACCCCACGAAAACTATTTTCCCCAAGGAACATAGGACAAAATTTGAAAGGATTGAAAAAAAAATCGCTTCCGCACAGGTTGTGCAATCAGCTGATTTGGATTTGTATTTTTTTTTAAGTATTAGACAGGTTAACTCTTGCCCTCAATCTTGACCATAAAGGTCAAAGATGAGGTCGACGATGGAGCGAGTTAACCCAGAAAATGCCTATAAAGGCACTGGTACTCCCACGCACCGACGTAACACATCAAGCTATTTGGCGTCGGACTTCGGTAGGAGGGCGGTCGCGAACCAGACGGCCCTTTACAGAGCCTACCACACCGCATGAGACCATAGGACACCTCAGATTCAGAAAAAATGAAGTGTCGTGGCCTGGGATGGATTACTAGGAGGCAAGTCTCATTTGTGTTTCCTTAGTCGCCTCTTACGACACCCACGGAAAGAGATGGGGTGGTGTTATTCTCAATCAAAAACTATTTTTTGAATTCTATACTGTTTAGTTACATGAAGAGAATCATCTTCTGAAGTTTCGTTAAAGTCACCACATACTTTATTTGAAGCATGGCATATGTGACTGTGAAAATGGAAAGGTACAACTTTTGTGATACTCATTAAGGTTCACAATTAGTGTGATGAGCTATTGTAAATAGCTCTTATTGACTAGCCCGAAAAATTTACCTTTTACTAAATACAGTCATATATAATGTTGCCATATTGTTTTCTTGAACAATGAAGATATAAACAGCTGTTCATAGTGTTCGTCTTTGTCAATGTCATTGTTATTGATTGGAAAAATATTTAAATGGATGTTTTGACAGCAACAGTTGGATAGTTCAATTGTTTAAGTGACGCATATATGCGTATTTTTTAAAAACAATCGCGGACTTTTAAAAATTGTAATGAGAGCCAATTACAAAAGCTTTTTATTTTTACCAGCCCATAAACGTCTCCACCAAGGGGCTTTCTTCGAAACACGAAGGGGATTTAGGCCATAGTTCACCACGCTGTCTCAATGCGGATTCGAAAATTATTTTTCTTAGACGGGCGGTTTTCACTATATTTTCCTTCACCGTTGAGCAAGTGATAGTTAATTAGAAATTCGTACCAGGATTTGAACCCGCAACCTTCCGGTTACCAGTCTAGCTATCACCGTTTCTCTGGGCTTCTTCTCTCTTCTTATCGTGTAGGTATAGTCAAGTGTGTGGCGAACTTGGCTAACCCTGGTTTCAGAGTTTTCAAACCGCACAATGGCCTCTGACTTGGTTTTAACTATTGTAGTCAATCGACAACAGCTGGGACCGATAGTTTAACGTGCCCTCCGAAGCACGGAAACACTCGTGATAAATTGCCACTTTGGTCACCCATCAGGTTCCCTGCTGGGCTATAATAGCTATTCTTGAGGTGTTTTGATAAAAAACAACGCAACTGTGCTAACATTTTTCTTGCAACTGTGTAAATATTTTTGTCAATAGGTTGAAAAACAGGTTCAGTACGCTGCGCTGCCAACATTGATAGTTGCTTTCAATTGAAAATGAAGTACATTAATTTATTTTTGTTTGTTAAGATTAACCCTTTTGGGAAAGGCAAAAGAATAGTATGTACATACAGCCATGTTTTGCATTAAAATTTGATCTACACTTTCAGTCAATCAATTAATCAACTTTTTTCAAAAACAATTTACACTATTTGCGAAAAAATAAAAGACTTTAATGTACTGGGTGAAAAAGAACCTCCTAGCTATATTCAAAATCCTGAACCAGTATCACTCAAAGAACACATTTATGAAAAAAAAAATTTTTTTAGATATTTTTTCAATGGGAATAGTTCATTTTTTGCCTAAACGTAGACATTACTCCTACACCAGGCACGCGAGGGGTGCGGGTAGCGCTCGGGGGGTGCACCCGAGTGGTGTCTACGTTTAGGAAAAAAAATCCCCCCCCCAATAAAAAAAATAAATAAAAAGTGTTCAGTAAGTGATATTGGTTCAGGATTTTCAATAAAGCTAGGAGGTTCTTTTTCAACCTGTATAATTAATCTTTCTTTTGACTCTACTGATTCTACGCCTATTCGCAAGGTGCAGTCATGCATTTCCTTTATATGGGTTGACTTTAAATTAGTTAGCAAAACTATAGGGAGTAATCATCACAATGAGACTGAACAACTTTCTCCAAAACTGAACAACCAACATAAAATTAAAAAAAAAAACTTTTCATACAAAGGCAAGACAGCGTTGTATGGAGAGGCGAAATATAATTTTCATATTTCGACCTATACATGTTTTTTGGGGAAAATTATTCAGTTTCATGGGCTGAATCACATCCTTGGAAATCCCCTGATAGGACAACACTAAGTTTACAACGACATGATTTTTTGACAGTTTTTTTTGGATATCCAAGCCATTGAGAGTGTCATTACTTAGTGTAGGTTATTATATACATTTTTATCTTTACCATACAACCTTACTAACTGCCCCCCACTTTTGAAACTGCACCTCAGGTGAACTAGAGGGCCATTAAGCCTTCGGGTCTACCAAAATTTTGCCTAACTGCCGACACGATAGAAAAATAACTAACAAAATTTTCTTGTACTATATGTGTCTCGTTCTATCACATAGCGACAGTAACAGGCAGAAGGACATGAACATGACAAAATGGCTGACTCGCTACCCGGTGTTTACATTTTTTAACGCTAAGTAAATATTGCTCAAGAGAATTAAAAGTTAATGTTGTTACCGCTGTGCTGACAGTTGCCCATCGGCATCCGGCAAGTTATTAAGTTAGCAATTTAAGCTTAGCGTTAAACTTGATCTAATTTCACTTTCCCACGGCACTATTGCTTACCTTATACTAAAAAAAATACAAACATCAACACTAATATTATAAAGAGGAAAGATTTGTATTTTTGTATGTTACGAATAAACTTAAAAACTACTGGATCGATTTCAAAGATTCCTTCACCATTAGGATGCTACATTATCCTTGAGTAACATTAGGTTACATAATTTTTCCGAATTCCCACGGTAACGAAGTCCCGAGCGGAAAGCTAGTAACATTATAAAGAGGAAAGATTTGATTGCTTGTTTGTTTGCATTGAATAGGCTCCGAAATTACGGAGAGATTTGAAAAATTCTCTCACCATTAAGTTTCCAGCTCTTATTATTATTTCGTGCCCTACTTAGTGATCTGTTTGAAGTCAGTGCGAAGGCGGCCTATCATTTTTTGAAGTCGGTTTAATTTTTATATTAAAAAGTTTTTTATTTTACCATTTTTTGTGTAAATATTACAAAGAACATGAGAAACATTGTAAGTACTTAATTAATTCAAGGCTTTCCCTTTATTTCCATGGGACTCCATCATCAGATCCTAACGTGGTGACAATGGGACCACTTCTGGAGTATACTCTTTAGAACAAAAAAATAATTTTGGAAATCGGTCCACAAATGGCGGAGAAATCGGTGAACATACATAAAAAAAGATACATACAGTCGAACATAGAACCTCCTCTTTTTTGGAAGTCGGTTAATTAAAGGTTCACAGCAGCGTCTTGTCACTTTAGGAGTAAACTAATTTTATCTCAAACTACTTTAAATTTTGCACGGCTTTGCATTATAAGTAGGTACATTATTTCAATTAATTTAGATAAGAAAAGCAACATTTTTAAATGTATTTTTTTTTCTTTTTTTGTACAGAATATCATCATTTTTGAATCATAAAACTGAAAGTTATAACAGTTTGTGAAGTTTTTTGTATGTTCGATCAAAATCTTCACAAACTGGGGACGATCACGCTAAAACTAGGGGTCGGATTTTGATGAAACTTCGCAGTAATATAGCTTAGGTAGACATCAGAATAAAACATAGGTAGGCTACATAGTTTTCTGAAATTACCTTGAGAAAAAAGTCCCGGGCGGAAACCTAGTTAAGAACCCCTAATATCTGATTTATCTTTTTTTTTTATCTAGCCTACAAGATCCCACTGCTGGGCAAGATCCCAGTGATTTATCTTACTCTCAAAAAATTTGAACATAAAGAAACATTAACACTAACAAAATGCAATTGCAATGAAAAACAAAAAAATTGCCCAATTAGTATTTAATGTTCAGAAAACAGCACGTCAGGTTACCCATTTGCACTACGAAAGTCGGCGCTATTACGAGCGAGATAAGGGCGACGGCAAGGTACATGCATAGCCTGACGTGCTGTTGTGTGTACCTGTCTCATGTAAATGTAGTTTAATTATATTGAAGAGATCGTAGTCCAGTGGCTCTCGCTGATCTCAACCGATCATCTAGGTTAAGCAACGTACACAGAGGCAGGGAACCTGATGGGTGACCAAAGTGGCAATTTATCACGAGCGTTTCCGTGCTTCGGAGGGCACGTTAAGCTGTCGGTCTCGGCTGTTGTTGATTGACTACAGTCGTTAAAACCAAGTCAAAGGCCATTGTGCGGTTTGAAAATTCTGACACCAGGGTAAGCCAATTTCGCCACATACCTACTGGACTATACCTACACGATAAGAAGAAGAATTACATTTGTAAATGTACAGTGGTTTGAAAATGTACTAAGAAGGGTTCTGTATGAAAATTCACAAGTTTGAAGTGAAATCCCAAGTGGTATATTTTAAACACTTTGAAACTCCGTAAAGAAGGGCCTAACTGAAGTGGCTTGACACTGGCAGGCGAGAAAGGCCGGAAACCGCGGGAAATTGAGTGCTGTGCTGTTATATAAGCAAATATCGTCGACTTGATGGTACAGTCTCGAGCATTATAGTTATTTGTTCAACAAGAGAGCAAAGTTGGTTTTTGCTACCCGAGTGCAATATTTAAATCGCGAGCCTAGTGAGTGATTTAAACGCACGAGATTTAAAAAACTTGCTCTCGTGTAACTTTTCGTGTAAAACATAACTTCTCACCTCTAGATTGTTTATTACACTATAAAAACACATTTTTGTAATTTTGATTTAAATAAAAAATATTTATTTTCGATAGGCCTAAATTAGTTTCAGAACAAATCACCGCGCCAAGTCATTTCAAAGTTAGTGTCCAAACTACAAATCACTTTTTCTCTCGCTCAAAAAATGCAGTGAGAAAACAACGATTTTGCTCTCTGATTTTGACAAACCAAAGCTCTCTTTTCGAGCTGGAGAGGTGAAAACATATACATATAACATTTTCTAAAATATCTTAACCCTTACCATTCAAAAAATATGTTAACAACAATTTTTTCTAAGTTATCTCACCTAATTATAAGACACAGCTTAGCATATTTACGTATACGATGTATTGTTGCTACCTACGTCAATTTGAATTTTAAAGGATTTTTAAGGTAATTTCAATATCATAATATATATGCCTGGGTTGTTGACTTCAACGACAAAAGAAATAAGACCTTAATGGGTGCAAAGTTCAATAGTTAGTCCTGAAATTCATTTATAACAACATAAAATATTTTATAACAATCTTAAATATAATTTCTTCTTATAACTTAGGATAATTTAAACAGTTTAAAAGTCCGTAAAGAAGGGCCTAAACTGAAGTGGCTTGACGCTGGCAGGCGAGAAAGGTCGGAAACCGCGGGAAATTCAGTGCTGTACTGTTATATAAGCGAGTAACATCGACTTGATGGTACAGTCGCGAGCATTAATATATACATTGTCACATTTTCTAAAATATCTTAACCCTTAACATTCAAAAAATATTTTAACAACAATTTGTTCTAAGTTACTAATTATAAGACACATCTTAGCATACTTATTTATACGATGTACTGTTGCTACCTACGTCAATTTGAATTTTAAGGGAATTTTAAGGTAATTTCAATATTATGATAATATATATGCCTGGGTTGTTGACTTCAACGACAAAAGAAGTGAGTTTAAATGGGTGCCAAGTTAAATGGTTAGTCCTATTTTATTACAAGTTTAAACATATTTTTTTCTTGTAACTTAGGATAATTTAAACACTTTAAAAGTCCGTAAAGAAGGGCCTAAACTGAAGTGGCTTGACGCTGGCAGGCGAGAAAGGTCGGAAACCGCGGGAAATTGAGTGCTGTACTGTTATATAAGCGAGTAACATCGACTTTATGGTACAGTCATGAGCATTAATATATTATTGTTATATATTCTTTTTTTTTTAAATAAAGATATTAGCATCCACAGACTTGATGCCCGTGCCCTTGTCTAGATTAAGTGTTTTCTTGTTAATACTTGCTTTTTCTTTTAAAAATATTTTACTATACTTTTCATAGTAGTTTACAGTTGATAAATAGCTATAATAAAAATATATGTTTATATATTACATAATGTATTTATCTAAACCAGTGACGGTTCCCCGCTGTTGCATCCAGACCTCAAGGCATCCATGACGGCTCTGTCTCGACTTTTGATCGCCATTTTGAGGTTGTAATTGAGCACTTTTTCCCTGCCTGTCGCCTCTGCTTTTTTGATGAATCTTTGTTACATATTCTAAAAGGATTAACCTTACCATTCAAAAAATATGTTAACAACATTTTTTTCTAAGTTGCCTTACCTAATTATAAGACACTGCTTAGCGTAGTTATTTAAACGATCTAATGTTGCTACGTCAATTTGAATTGTAAGGGTAGATAAAATGAGATACATTTTTATTCAGCAAAAAATAGCTCGACATAGAACATACAATTTATATTGACTGTCGCCAATACATAACATTGAAACAAGAACAAGGTAAAAACATGGATACGGGTGTTTCTATGTTTTTGCCCGTGACTGTACCAGTCACAATATACAGGGTGTAAAGGACAGCTTAGCAAACACCTAAATGGTGGAATCTACCCATAACTATGAGTAATTTTTTTCCCGAAAATGTCAAGTTAAGGAGTTTTCGTTATTTACCTACTTTGGCGCTACGCAACGTGCCGCGTAACGAGTGTAAAGGACCCTGTATAGAACATTTTATCTTTTCTATACTAATACTATCTGATGCGAGCAACTTCGTTTGCGTGTTAATTTTTTTTTGTACAGAGTACACAGGTTGAAAACATATATCTTACGTGATTTAGATTTTTACACACAAAAGTTTTTTCCCGCTAACTCCCGTTCCCGTGGGAATTTTGCAATATCCTGTTGCAACTAAGCTTTAAGATTACTAAGGCACCTGCATGCCAAATTTCAAGCGTCTAACTTAAGCGCTTTAAATTTTTCATATAAAGGGATTTTCCCGCTAATTCCCGTTCCCGTGGGAATTTCTGGAATTCCTTTCTTAGTGCACCTCTACGGTACCTAAGCTACGTCCCTTCCAAATTTCAAGTGCCTACGTTTAGCCGTTTAGGCTGTGCGTTGATATGTCAGTCAGTCAGTCAGTCAGTCAGTTTCTCCTTTTATATATTTAAGAAGATTATAAAGAGGAAAGATTTGTATTTTTGTATGTAACGAATAGACTCCGAAACTACTGGACCGATTTGAAAAATTCTTTCACCATTAAAATGCTACATTATCCCTGTGAGTAACATAAACTACATAACTCTCCAGAATTCCCACGGGAACGAAGTCTCGAGTGGGATGCTAGTTTTTAATATAAAAAGTATTTTAAATACTTCTTCTTTTACTTACATTAACCTCAGCAAAACAGGTCACATTGAAAATGCGTGGCTCAATCTTTTTGCCTGCCATCTAATGTTGCATAACTATCGATAGTTTGGCTATCCATAGTTGACCTTGAAAAACAATAAGAATATCGATAGAGTACTGATAGTTTTAAATCTATACTATCGATATCGATACTATTAGAATTCAATAGTATCGATAGTGGACAGTAGTTTCCGATACTATTGATGACAGACCAAGCTATTGATAGTATCAATACTATTGAATTCTAATAGTATCGATACTATCCATAGTATAGATTCTAAACTATCAATACTATCGATAGTACTGGAATTCAATAGTATCGATACTAAGTATGTTTGTATGTATTTCATGTAATCTTGACTTGTTTTAAATGGCACCCTGAATGTCCTATAAAATAAAGATTTTTTCTATTCTATTCTATTCTATCGATAGCTTGGTCTGTCATCAATAGTATCGCCAACTATTGGCTGTTGATACAATTGACAGCCCTATCGATATTCTTATTGTTTTTCAAGGTTACGATAGTATCGATAGACTATCGATACTTTCTACTATTGGTTGCAACACTACTGTCATCTCTTCATACAGTTTTAATACAGTTCCGAACAAAGGAAAGCGCTCTCGTTATTTTTATTTATACGCCATAGGAATTGTTCTTTCTAACGTGTGAGTGAATGCCGAGCGCGGTTTATGGTTGTTTTTTGCACTGCATTGGGTTTTATCTCTTTTTGTCTCGTTACGTTACACTTGTGAGCAAAAAAGATTTGAATGGAGTCATTTTCCAGATGTTTCCTACACATTTGACGCAATTTAAAAACTTGAGAAATTCTATTTTTAACCGACTTAAAAAAAGGAAGAAGTTCTATGTTCGAATGTATGTATTTTATTTTTATTTTTTATGTATGTCCACCGATTTCTCCGCCACTTATGGACTGATTTTCAAAATTCTTTTTTTGTACAAAAGAGTATACTCTAGAGGTAGTCTTATATAAATTTTATCGAAAATGATTCAGCACTTTTAAAAAAATAAACAAAAACAAAAAAATACTACAAACCAGAACATCATCTAAATAAATGAGTGTCATTTTCGTTTGTGGTTATCTGCTAATAGGCATTGCAGTCTGCAAAAAATACTAGTTATCTACTTTGTGCGAACTGTTGTTGGGATTGAAGTCGGTGACTCATACGTTTTTTTAACGTGGAAAATTAATCCTTTTTTTTTCGTTCATTTGTTTTAATTCGATTAATAGGTACTTTATTTAATTGACATGAAACAGCACAACACAGTAAGAAATAAACAACAAACAAGTAAACATCAAAAGACAAACAAACATACATACATACATTAAGGAAACGGCCGGTTTGGTCGAGTGATAGAGGCGCCGCTCTGTCTCTTGATCGATGACGGGTCCTGGGTTCGATTCCCAGTCGGGGCAAATATTTGTGTAAAAAACAGATGCTTGTTTTCGGGTTATTTGTTGTGTAAGTTCCGAGGGACCCACGACACAAAGGAAACCCTTAAAGTGGGCCTTTGAGTGTGTAGCGTTTATAAAAAATGAATACCTATGCAAAAAATATTGTAATTCCAGCAATTTTCCAACGTGTTATCTACTTGACAATCAAATCGGCGCTGACTCAGCATACTGTTACAGTACCTACTAGCACGCAGTGCTGGTATTCTGTCAGTAACAGTATGTGCAACGTTGGGCACGCTGCGCTAAACCTTCGCGCGATTCTTGCGATTCTTGCACGGGAGTGTGTGCAGGATTTGTATTGCACGCGCCGTAAACAAGCGCGCGACGATCTAAGAAAACTTTACAAGAGCGAAATCATTAGCTTTACCTATAAAGAGTGAGTTCACTCTTCACCACAAATTTTATTAATTTGTATAAAATTTATTAATTTTTGAAGTGAAAACTTCTTTAGCGGCGTTTGGCACTTTTAGTATGGGAAAAAAAATGTTATACTCGCGATGAACTCGCGTCAGATCGTTAGATGTCACGTGACCCTGATCAAAAATGCGTAGGGTAGGGTTGCCACCTTTTTTGAAGTAAAAACTTCTTTAGCAGCGTTGTGTACTTTGAAGTATGGGTGGAAACCCGGACGGATGGGAGCCCTATGGAAAAATTATCTCTGTGGCAGATGTCAACGATGTTAACGATTATTCGCACATAGTCCGCAAATACCGATAGACTGTTTTACTAGAATAAGAGCAGACAGTTTGGTCGAGTGGAAAAGTTGCCAGATTGTAAGCAATAGGTCGAGGGTTCGAATCCTGAGATAACGGACTCTTTTTGTGTACATATTTTGTTTTATTTCCATATTAATGCACAACGTTAATGTTCAAGTTTTCACTTCTGCCGGCACTCCCGGAGTGCAACCCGTTGTTTTTTTATTTATTAAATGGATGGATTCTCGATATCTTTGCGTTAGGATAAAATTTTGATAATTTCAAATGACAATATTTTCATCATCATCATATCAGCCTATTGCAGTCCACTGCTGAACATAGGCCTCCCCCAAGGTGCGCCACTTTGCACGATCCTCCGCTGTTTTCATCCAGCCACTACCCGCTATCTTCTTTAGGTCATCTGACCATCTGGCTGGGGGGCGTCCTACACTACGTTTGCCAAGACGTGGTCTCCATTCGAGAATCTGTCTACTCCAACGCTCGTTGGTTCTGCGACAGACATGGCCAGCCCACTGCCACTTCAGCTTGCTAGACTTTTGGATAATATCCATCACTCCGGTTTTCTGTCGGATGACCTCGTTTCGGATTCTATCCCTTAGCGAGATCCCGAGCATGGAGCGCTCCATTGCTCGCTGAGCGACGTGCAATCGGTGGGCCAACCTCACTGTCATGTTCCACGTTTCGGCTCCGTAGGTCATGACTGGTAGGACGCATTGATTAAAGACCTTGGTCTTTAGACACTGCGGGAGTGGCGACGAAAAGATATGACGCAGCTTCCCAAATACAATATTTTTATATTTAATAAATCTAAAATTAAAATCTTTGTACTTATCACCCCCGACATTCACAGCTTATAACTTTTAAACGGCTGAACCATTTTTAATAAAGTGTTTTACCTAAGAATCATCTCGATCACGTCAGCTTTCCAACAAAAATACGGGTTGCACTCCGGGAGGTGCCGGCAGAAGTGAAAACATGAACATATGTTACTTCCTTGCGGTCTAAGAAGTTTTCACTTCACCCTCCGTCTTATGAATTTTCGATCAGGGTCACTTGACCCTGACGCGAGTTTAACATTTTTTACCCATTCAAAAAGTGCACAACGCCGTTAAGGCGACTACAGCTCCTAAATTACGATTTTATGGTGCGTAGATAAGCATGACGCACTGCAATAAATCGAAGAAAAAAAATACTACGGTAATATTCAGGACATAAACTAGATACGTAGTTTGCTGAAAACATGATTCAGCACTTTTGGTTCGATAGAAAAAGCTCACAAAGTCACCTCTAATACCCAATATTGTGTATCTTTTAAGCTGTAAAAACGATAGTAAAATGCACACAGTAACTTGAATTTGCTATCAAAATGTTCGTGATTGAACACTCTCGATAAGTAGTTAACGCATTTTTCGATTTAAGCTGTTACCTTTCCATAAATCTCATTTTTCTAACTTTCGAACATGTTTTTACGCACGCACGCTTTCATAGTCCGTAAACTTCGTGTATCGACACTGTTCGCACTGCCGGCCCAGGCCTGTTGAGAGACGGAGATGGCACTATTCCTATGTGCGCTGCCTTTATCGGGTGCTGTAGTCGCCTTAAAGAACATTTCACTTCAAAAACAAAAACGCAACAAAATCTGTCCATTTATTTAGGAGCTGCGATGCCACATACGGATACACACGTCAACCTTATAACACACCTCTTTTTGATTCGGAGATTAAAAATATTAAAATTATCATTTTGCTATTTACAATGCTGATAAACTAAATGATTTAATTCGGCATCAGTTATCGCTCGATATCGTATCTTAATCTCTTTTATTCCTCCAGTTCAGTGGTGGAATGGCCACTGGCCGCTTGGATTAATTAGTTTTTTTTTTCAAATTCTGGTGAGTTTAATTCCATAATTTTAATTTCGAATTGTAAAGTGAAAGAAAGGTGGTGGTCCAACGGATCGGATCGGCCTCGTAAGCGAGAGGTTCCGAGTTCAAATCCCGGTGCCATCATGTACCAGTACCAATGACGCGTTTTCTGAGTTACATACATTAGTTGCGCCCTAACCGATGATCTTACGGTGAGGGAAAAGTTCCCCTGTTAGCAGGGTCACAGAGTTCAGATGGCAGTCGTTCCACTGTAATGACTTGATTTGCCAAATCCTGGATCATGGTCAAGCGTATCCCGAATGAGACTTTTTTTTATTTATTTTTTATTAAGAATGGGTTCGCTCTTGACCACAATCTAGCTCAGGGCAAAGATGCGGTCGAGGATGAAGCGAGCTCACCCAGAAGAAGCCTATTCACTCGTACTTTAAAGATATTCGGGTTGTATGAGCTCGGAATTACAGACGCCGGCAGAGAATTCCACTCCTTGGCAGTGCGCAATACAAAAGATGAAGAAAAGCGCTCAGTACGTATCCGAGGTATCTCGACAAGATAAGGGTGATACCCCGCAGTGCGTCTGGACGTCCGATGGAAGAAAGGGGCAGGCGGAATGAGCTCATGCAGCTCCTGAGCACACTCCCCGAAGTACATCTTATAAAAAACACATAGGCAAGCAACATGACCAAGGGCTAGGAAGAAGAAAGTGAAACGAAACTCACAGTGCTTCTCTTATTAAGAAAACATCTGCTGGTTCTTGGGTCATCATGGACTGTGGTGGCAAGTTCGATCCTCAGTGCCACATTGGCCCCAATGACTTTTTAAGGCGGCACTTCACTTGGCGTTGCGTATTCGTGTTTTTGCCAAAATACCATGTGTGGAGGATTTATTCGTCTATATTTGCCATATTTGTACAAATATGACAAACACACAAATAGGCAAAACGCCGATCCTTTCGCTTGTCGGTCTTTGGTCACACATCAAAGGACGCAATATGATTATTAGACCTTATTTGCTGCTGGCATCCCAAGTGAGGACGTCGTGTTTGTGCTGTTTGGACTACGTACAAATATTTGGACAAATACGGCGAATACGCTACGCGAACACGCAACGCCAAGTGAAGTGCCACCTTTGAGATATGTATTTGTGCTATTGGTGCTCTGGAACCTGTACAATGTACAGACAGCAGCACCTCAGATTACCCATTTACCCTACGAAAACCGGATATAACAAGTGAGATAAAGGCGACGTTAAGGTCAACATGCATACTGTTGCAGTGTGTACATTCAAAAGACTGAATATCGCTCTACATTTGGCTTCGTCCACATGGAACCTAGCCTATGACACAGATACTTAGTCATACAGATACACAAAGCTACACACATCAAACTCATAACACCCCTCTTTTTTGTCGGGGGTTAAAAACAATCTCTATCAGATTTAGAGCAAGGCGGGTTTATAGGCAAAAACCACACGATTGTAAATGTTTACTGTTTATATTTAGTATGTCGGTTAGTTGGTACGAAGTCGGCCATTCACTTTGCCCAGTTAGAGTACCTATTCTGCTAATCGCTAGGAAGCATCATTAATTGAGTTACCAAGTTGTAACGGCTGTGTATTAAAATATCGACTCGGGATATCTCCTAAGGGCTCAAATTAGGGGAATCAGACCGGAATAACTCCAGTTTTTATTTATTTATGTTTTAATTATGAAAATTATGTAATTTGAGTGACTTATAAAACTAAAGCGTTAATTTCCGGTTAAATACTTAATTATTTATCAGCCTCATAGAAGAATATCGAATCTAATAAAGAAAAAAAAATCATGGAAATCGAGTCAGAGTTTGATGAATTTATATGACATTAGTTTACCAATTGTCAAAACCCTTACGATATGCCTCATTTTACGATGAAAATGAAAGTTCTCGACGGTAGTGTAAGTAACTGGGGATCTCTTTCGCTTTCATTGATACGGGAATTGAGAACCTCCTCCTTTTTTTGAAGTCGTTATAATATGTTTAAAACTAATGAAAATAACCGCGAGAATATTAAACAATACATAAAATTAAAATTAAAAGTGAGAGTGAACTACACCGTTAGCTAACATAGTAGAATACAAGCACATTGCAACCTCAATATCAGATTTACGTAATGCAACCTGCATTGCATTGCAACCGGTTTGTTCTCCGAGAAGTAGGTACCACCAATAAAAATATATGTGAATATTTTACATTATGCATGTAAAGTCTTTATGTTGTATTATGTAAAAACGTGTATGGCGTGGCGAGTATGGCAAATACCCCCTATTGGGGAGACCCATATCTATCAGTGGACTTTTTGTGGTTGATATGATGACGTAAAAACGTAGTATTATGTGTTTTATTTCAATTGAATAAAGTGTCAATATATATATATCTATTGCGCGTGAGTTTTATTTATGCAAAAGTACCGCTTTGACAATGATATGATGCTTTCTATGAACAGAGTTACATATACTAGGTACATTTGGTTTGACGTGTGTATCTGTGTATAATATTATGTATGTCTCTAGTGTGTCTGTCTGTGGCATCGTAGCTCCTAAACGAATAAACCGATTTCAATGAGCTTTTATTTGTTTGAAATTTGATATAGGTAATCGAGATGGTTCTTAGCTATATTTCATCAAAATTGGTTTAGCCGTTTAAAAGTTATAAGCAATTGAATATCGGAGGTGATACACTAATTGAAATTTTAGAGTAATGGTATTCTTATGTCCATAGAAATAAAGAAACAATTTTCTTTTCTATGCTTAGGTATGTCGATTTTTACGAAACCCATGGGAAAAAGAGGGAGTAGGGTGAATTATCGTACATGGCCGTACCTTTAGCATTCCAGTCCGACGCCACCAATACTCATGATATATGTAAACAATGTAATTCACTAGAACAGACACATATGGAAGTATTTCAAGCACTTTCGCCACTGTCTCTATTATTTATTTCTCTTTAGACCCTCTTGCTGTGTATTAACAAGATAAGATTCGTAATTTTCGTCATCATGCAAAAGAATCAAGCATAACCATAGCCACGTTGAGTGAATTCGATTGCAATTCATTCATACATTACTTCAGCGCTAATTCCCTTATTCATAAACGTAATGCTAAGTTTAAGGCCCGTATTACAGAAGGAGACTCAAGTCTTGATCTTTACTTAAGTGTTGATTGTCTATCTTTCTCACTATCAAAATGACAAAAACGACTGCTACTTAAGTAAAGATCAGAGTCTGAGTCGCGTTCTGTTATACGGAACTTATACCTCTCAGACGCCGTGTTATCTCATAATAGGTCTTTACCTATGAAATTGCCATTTTTCATACAATATTTTTGGTAAACTGATTTTTCCATACTAACGTATTTGGATTTTTCTCGGGAATGCGAAATCCAAATTTAGCAAAATTTTGTGGGAAGGTTTGGACAACATTAAGTTAATTTCTATCATACTTACTTTATTGAAAGTTGTAACTGTAACAATGGTACAGCAAAAGTAAGCAATGAAACGGGCAACGGATGAAACAAGCTATATTTGAGCTTCTTTTTCAGCAAATAAATCTAAAGTAAATATGTATTAATTTGACTCAATATCTCCGTTATATGGCCAAGGTTTTAAATAAAAAATAATTTCAGTAATAGCTGTTCAATCAAATAAATTATGAATAAAATAAAGCTTGAGAAAAAATCGGCAATTTCATAGGTAAAGACCTATTATTTCATCAATCTGATCAAAATTTCAGAGCAAAATTCCGTGCTATAGTTTTTGCTTGTAAAAGTTAGAAAAACTTTAGCACCTAAGTAAAACACCAAATCAATACATGTAAAGAACGTACCAACAAGGATCCCCTAGTTCGATCCCCCTAGGGGATCCCAGTGATCTCATCGATCCTGGTGGCCGTTACGGTAAACAACAAGTTTGCCGCCTAAGACTTCGTTTCCGTGGGAATTTTGGGAATGAATTATACACATTACCGATCACTCCGTCAATTGGTTGAAATCGTATGAAAATCTGTTCATTAGTTTTGAGTTTCTAACGGACATAGGTAGAAGTGTATAAATAAAACATTTATTTGTGTTTTACATAGATATGTAGATAGACAGAAGAAGATATATAGATATACGTAGATAAAACAAGTCGTGCACAGCGGTGATTTTTTTTATTTCCTACAACTATTTATGATAAAACGGGAAAGTTGTTCTATTACAAGAATTCTGATTAACATCTTTAATTTTTGAATGTATTACGATATTTTGAAACATCAACAAAAAGGTGTTAACGGCTGAATTTATCTTTTTGTTTAAACAAAAAGATAAATTAATGAGATTACCAAAATGATGACAATAAAATTAGATAAATGAAAGATAAGACAACATTCTATTATTTTTACGTTAAGATTAACACGATAAACAATTTATAGGTCCTAATTACTTTGATACTTCAATACACATTTTTAAAGTATGTATGTATGTATTTATTCTTTACTGTACAATGATAACACATTACAAGTTTACAGTAATAGGAAGTTTAAAAAGGTTATCGCACATTTTTCACAATTTTAAAAGCGGATTTGCCAGTATAGTGAAAAATAATCCGTAAGCCCCAATGATGTAACAATATCTAAAGGGAGGCAAGTATGTCATCTACGCACGCATCGTTAAGGCTCGAAAAACATGTAATTGGGTTATTTTGCAATAGGTCTATGACTTGAGCGTGACAGGGTGTCGATAGCAAAATTTTGAGTCCTAGGATTCATTTTTTCGTTTTATTTTCGTATAAGAGACCATCCATAAATTACGTCACACGTTAAGGGGAGGGGAGGGGATCGACAAAGTGTGACATTGTGTGACAAAGGGGTGGGAGGGGTCATAAGTTTCGTGACGTCACATTTCAAAATGTGTTATGAGTATCAAAACGCGTAAACTTTTAACGACAAACTTAACCTCCGCAGTTCCAAGCACTCTTTTTCGTTTTTACTTTAGTTGAGACAATGTGTTTTGAGTTCTCAAAAAAATAACAACTCTATTAAGTACTGCTTTTATTAGAAAATTACAAATGGAAAATATGCAAAATATGTGACGTCACGCTAGGGAGGGGGGAGTCTTACAAATGTGACCAACTGTGACATGGAGGGGGGAGGGGTCAAAAAATCATGAAATTCGTGTGACGTAATTTATGGATGGCCCCTAAGCGTGACATATCTTATGTAAAATATCATTGGCAAGCCCGCGGCATATTTGATACATTCATTATGACAGCATTTCAAAACGCAGGGCACAAAGCTAGAATCAATTGGATCTCGCACCAGAAATTGCCCGGAAGCAGGAAAAAATCTTATCATTTCGGGTGAAAACTTTAAGATATCTAAACATTTGTTTTTATTTTGTTAACAGGTGACTCAAACCGGACAAAATGACTGAAAATAGCAACTCAACGATGGAGATGGGCACCAGTGACCAGGTAAGAAAAAACAAAATAAACATAAATAATAAGTAAAATAAAACGCCAGACACTCACAGGCCCACACAAAGAAAAGTTCTTTCAAAAACGTCTGATTTTTATACAAATATTTGCCCCGACTGGGATTCGATACCAGAACCTTACGATCAAAAGGCAGCATTATTACACAACATTACAGATAATAACGAGAATATTATTAGATACTAAATATTTTCAGTTGTATTTTTATATTGTACAGACAGCAGCACGTCAGGATACCCATTTGTACTACGAAAGCTAGTGCTATTATGTGAGAGATCATTATTTCGTACGCATAAGAGGTAAAATCTCGCTTCAATAGGAGTTTAGGCTAAATATTATATTAGCTTGCGTTGCCATTCAAATGTAAAAAAAACAACGGGTTTACAAAGGGGAGTGCCGGCAGAAGTGAAAACTTGAACATTAACGTTGTGCATTAATATGGAAATAAAACAAAATACACAAAAAGAGTCCGTTATTCTCTCAGGATTCGATCCCTCGACCTGTTGCTTACAATCTTTTTTTACCTATCCTAAAAAGTGCACAACAAAGAAGTTTTCACTCTCCCTCCGCCTTACGCATTTTCGATTCGTCCGGTATGACTTTGTACGTGCGTAATCGTTATATTTTCATAAAATTATATCTATGTATTTTAGAACTTGCGAGGCATGTTTTAGGTGTGAATATCTATTTTATTATATCAATAACGTATTGCATTTCAATTGTGTTAAAACTGGCAGGTAAATAATAAAAATTAAGGTGATAATAAATAAAATTGTAAAACTAACGCTCGTTCAAAGTCACTTCGTTGGTTTCGTTGACATCTGTCATGAGATCAAGCTATTTTACCATAGGGCTGTCATCAGTCCGGGTTTCCACCCATACTTCAAAGTGCACAACGCTGCTAAAGAAGTTTTCACTTCAAAAAAGGTGGCAACCCTATCCTACGCATTTTCGATCACATCTCACGATCACGGTCACGTGACATCTGTCGCGAGTTCATCGCGAGTTTAACATTTTTTCCCCATACTAAAAGTGCTCAACGCCGCTAAAGAAGTTTTCACTTCAAAAATTATCAACTCAAATAACATGTCCCCACCGAGGAGCACGGCCTCCCTTCGAAGCGCGAAGGGGATTTAGACCATATTCCACCACGCTGGCCTAATGGTGGTTGGAGGACAGCGCGCTTTTTGAAAACGAATTTTCTTAGACGTTAGGGTTTCATCTCTATGTTTTCCGGTACTGCTGAGCAAGTGATAATTAATGAAAAATCCATACATAAATCCAAAAATATGAATTTAGTGGTACTATCTACGACCGAAACGAAGCGTCGACTGTCAGTACATCTCTGTCATGTTCTACACATATGACAGTGACAGGTGGTGACAATTATTGACCGTCCGTCGATCGTAGATAGTACAGAGTAACATCCTAGACCCGCAAGCTTCCGATCACAAGTCTGGCTTATTACCAACTGGGCTATCACCGCTCTCAAAAGGTAATTAGAACTCTGAAATTTTATATTTTATTTAATTTTAATTTTCAGAAAACCAACAGCTTATAAACATAAGTAATTAGTTATTAATGTAACTTAAATGTACGCCAATTAAAGGTTTTCATAATGTGACTTGATACAGTAAAAGATAACAGAGGCTTGGTTGCCGTAGCGAATAGAAAAAAAAATGCAAATAAATTAGATGTTAACTAAGTACAGAAGCGTTATACAAATAATCGAGGGAGAAAGCTAGTGCATAGAATAATAGTTATTATTTATTCTTATGTTATTGGTGCTTATGCGGTATGTGTGTGTGTGTGTGTGTGTGTGTGTGTGTCTGTCTTACCAACTGGGTTATCACCGCTCTCAAAATTTAATTAGAACTCTGAAATTGTTTCAAAAGTACTTCAGCTTCATATGAATGGGGTGGGGTGACTTTAAATCTGCTAGAGAAACTTCAACTGAACAACTTTTTCCTAGGAAACTATACATATTTGGCTTCCCATAAATAAATCAATTCATCGCGTATGTTGTATGAAGAGGCGAAATTTCTTTTATTTCGACCTGTTAAAAAAAAGTTAAAAAATAAAAGAAAACGCCATTACAAACTCAAAGGCCCTCATTCAGGTTTTCCCTTGTATCATGGGTCCGTTGGAAAATACACAAAGACAGACACGAACATCCAGCCAGGCCCCGAAAACAAACATTTGCTTTGTCCACAAATATTTGCCCCGACTAGGAATCGAAACCAGGACCCGTTGATGAAGAGGGAGCGACCAAACCGGCCGTCAGTTTAATAGGCTGATTCACACCATAAATTCACCCTTGTTTTTGTCAAAGTGAAGTTTCACCGCGGGCTAAGCCACTCGAGTTGCGCAATTGTGCTCGACCTCAACATCAGCCTGTATCAGTCCACTGCTAGACATAGGCCTCTCCTATGGCACGCCACTGAGCTCGGCCTTCAGCTCTCCTCCGCCAACCACTGCCCGCCACTTTACGAATATCGTCACCCCACCTAGTAACAGGGCGCCCTACGCTACGTTTGCCGATTCGCTCGACCTGCTTATTGAAAAATATATTATTGGATCTTCTTATCTTGTTGAAAGAGATTTTACCTTGCTGATCATTTGTTATCGATATTGCACAACTCTCGTCCTGATAAGATTTGCTTCAGTTAAACAATAAAGTGTTTAATAGACCTCAGGTTACTTACAGCTTATTGTGTACTTGTGTAGTGTTAAAATTAACTATAAAGAACGGATTAAGTGCAATTAAATCGATGTAATACGCTATAACGTCTTTATTTTAGTTTTTTTGTTTTGTGTTAACTTTTGCAGTTTGTTTTATCAACCGTGGTAAGAACTCGTTATCATGTAATGCTGCTTTATATTTTTAACAGAGACACAAGTGAGTATCCAACAAAAAGATTTAAAAAAAATGTAAAATGCAGGAAACAATACGGATTTAGTAAAAGTGTTTTGATATTTTTAAATTGCAAGCGGCTTACTTCCGTAATTGCATATGATAATTGTCCACGTTAAAATCGTATGAATCACCGATTTCAATCCGAACAATGCCTATTAGCAGATAACCACAAACCAAAACTTCATCCAATATATTTAGATGACGTTTTGGCTTTTAAGTACCTATTTTGTTTTGTTGATTTTTTTAAAGTGCTGAATTAATGTCAATAAAATTTATATAAGACCACATCAGGAGTGTACTCTTTCGAACAAAAATATAATTTTGAAAATCGGAAGAAACTTAGCAAACATACACTCGAATTGAGAAACTCCTCCTTTGTTTGAAGTTAGTTGAAAATGCAGCGCTATTGGTGAGCTAAAAAGTTGTTTATTAAAACCCCTATGAAAAGGGGTAGTTCACATGTGTAAAAGGGGCTGAATGTAACAGATTTCAATAGCGACTGCGCCAGGTCGACAGCAGTCACTTGACCGAGATAAATTGCTTCGCTTCTCAATGCGGATTCAATTCTGTTCGGAAAATATTTACTTCAAAATTTATCTCACGAGCGCAGGAGGATAAAATATATAAAATTATTAATCGGTAGCCGCAGGAGAGGTGTTTTTATAAAGTAATATATATTAATTAAAGATTTTAATTAATGAAAAGTCAAAATTAAAGTTACAGATAATTTTCTTATTAACTAAAAGGTCTTTGCATCTAGGTGATCGAGAGTCATAAGGCCCCGAATTGTGGTCCCACTAAAACAGTTTTTTACTGATACTCATTATGAAAACTAGTCGGAATAGTGGGAATTTGAACAGTTCTATCAATAACATGTTATCACGATAATAGATCAGGCTGTATAGGTAGACATAGACATAACTTTATTTACTGAAATAATACATCATACAAGAATAAAAAATACAATCAAAGTAAAAATTTAAAACGAGGTACCAACAGTGGAAGGACTCTGATTTGGCAAACGCTGCAAGCAATTATGCGCACTGATATTCTGCTAGTATCCAGAAGTGTGAGTGCCGTCTGGTAAATGATGTAGAAAAATATCTTGTTCTTCTTTTCGTTGGCTTATCCTGGTGTCAGAGTTTTCAAATCACACAATGGCCTCTGACTTGGTTTAGTATGTGTTATGGTAGTGTAGAGGTTTTATTACCTCTACGTTTACCATCTTCTTGTAAAGCCTTTAGCCAATAGTTCCAACTTCAAATGATTCGGGTCATTTGGCGTCTTTTGTGCTTGTTTGACGTAGTACCTTCCGCGGCTTTGGCCGTGAAGGTCAGGTTTCTCATTAATATATGAAGTAAACTAATAATTAGACTTTTCTTGGTAGTTTCCACCTCGACCCGGTCACCAGCTCCCTCAGAGCTACGCCACAGTAGTTACATACAGAGTGGCCCAGCAAGCGAACGTTCAAAGGAAAATTTGGATGCCCCATGTCAGGGGCATTTAAATCACCCCATGTATGTTCTGCGAAGTTTTAGAAGTCATTATATTTTTTATGACTATTTTATTTGCAGTAGCAATATTTTTCCTAATGCTAATGTGCTGCTGTCTGTACCTAATATGTATAAAATAACTAATATTTATTTTACTCTTACATCACCATTTTTAAATACTATTAAACCCTCTCTACACATTTTCATGAAATTTCTCTCCGCGACTAAACGAAGCATATTTTTAAAAGCTGTAGATAGAAGTCGTAACTCTGTTGTTAAAATTTATAAAAATGTACTGTTTCTGTGGTTTAGATCGCAATGCGGTGGAAAAACACTTCAAATGTAACAGAACTCTTACCTGCCTTCAGGTATGGTCACATAGTGACATAATTTTGTCATATGATCCACGCTGTCATTCTACCTATCGCATAGCATCAGGTACGGAACAGGACGTCTATTCCACTAATCAATGGCATCTCAATGGTGGTTGAATGACAAATCACCATTCACCCGTTCAGATGGTGACCATTTCACCCGTTCAGATGGTGAAATTGAGAACTATCGATACCTCATACATTTGATGACAACCACTCCGACCAGCGGTGATAGTCCAGTTGGTAATGAGCCAGACTTGTAATCCGAAGGTCGTGGGTTCAAATCCTGGTGCGGGCCTGTACCACTAAATTCGTCTTTTCGGATTTATGTACGGATTTCTAATTATCACTTGCTTAACGGTGAAGGAAAACATCGTGATGAAACCCGCCTGTCCAAGAAAATTCATTTTCGAAAGACGAGCGTTCCACCAACCCGCATTGGGCCAGCGTGGTGGACTATGGCCTAAAATCCCCTTCGTGTTTCGAAGGGAGGCCCTTGCCCCTCGGTGGGGACGTATATGGGCTGATAAGAGGAACTCCGACCAGCAGCGCCACCGCTAACCGAACGTTATGTTGCAATTTCTTAGCAACTTGACATTTCGTTGGCGGTGGCTCCGCCAGACAAAGCTGCCGTCATCAAGTGTATGGAATTTGGATAGTTCTCAATGTAGCCACTTAAACGAATAACATGGCGACCATTGTTATTTAACCGATATTGAAACATCATTGATTTGTGGAATAGCCCTCCAGGGCCCCGATTCTGTAACTTCAGTTGTGTGTCGATGGAATGGTCGACATTTTATCCGTTCAAGTGGCAAAATTGAGAACTATCCTAATGTCATATATCTAATGACGGCTGCTTTGACTGTTGACGCCACCGCCAGCTGAATTTTCAGTCGCTAAGTAGTTTGCGACTTTTATATGCAGGGGGTGGTTGTCAGCAAGTGTATGAAAATTAAATAGTTCACAATTTCGCCATCTGAACAGATAAAACGGCCTCCATTCCATCGACACAGAACTTAAGTTACAGAATCGGGGCCCAGGCAGAATGATATCGTCATGATAAAATTATGTCATGCATCCATGTAAACCTAGCTGGGTTTGATATCCGTGGCCTTAGTTGTATACTTATATCTTACATTCAATTAAATACTTATATAAATGTGTATGAATTAAGTCATTCCTGCCGCAAACGTAGTAAAACACAAAATGTGTCTAACTACCTTACATTGAGTCATATTTTCGCGATAACCTTTTAAGATAACCCATAACGTGTTAAGTACTCAAATTTACTACATTACGCGGAGTAATTTAGTGAATTCACCATTCTGTAACTTATGTGTGTTTTTAATTATTTGAACAAAATGTGTTTCGTGTAAAAAAAAATTAAACATACCAGTTTAAAAATAAAGAATAATTTTAAGTGAAAAAATGAGTTGATAAACATTAAGATGAAGTGAAAATTGGTAAGTTAAATGACTTAACGAAGGCTAAACATAATTGGGAATATGTATTAAATATTTTACGTCGTTAGAAGGTGCGCGATAAATTCGTACAAACTTTTGGATTTCAGTCAGAGATCATGTTTGAAAGCAATCTATGCTAATGAGGTAAAGTTTGTTAGTAGGAAGTATAATCTTTATTTAATAATAATAATAATCTTTATTTCCTCTACAATGGGTTCTTAAAAACTAGTAACAGGTGCCACCCATTAAGCTCATCGCCTGTGTCGGGTAACACCACTCGTCTTATAATTAAATTACATACATTGTAGGTAGGTACGCCAACTGTAAAACAAAGGTACTTAAGTAAAAAGAAAAAAAATGTCCCAACGTTCTTAATTAAAATTAAAGAAATAACATAAATAAGGAATAAGATGTTTTCACAGTATGCCAAGTGTGTAAATGTGTGTGTGTGTGTGTGTGTGTGTGTGTGTGTGTGTGTGTGTGTGTGTGTGTGTCTGTGTTTAAGTGTGTTTGTGTGTGGGTATGCGCGGTTATGTGCGGTGCGAGGGTATATAATTACTTAGGTGAGTATAAGAATAGGTATGAGTAGAGTAATTTTGTGAGTCAGTGCTTATAAGTAAGTTGGTTTAATACTGCATGTGTGTGAATGGATAAAGTGTGTCATGCCCAAAGTCCTGGTTGAATGAGGAAACCCAATCTTTGGAACTACTGAACCGACATTAAAGATTCTTTCATCAAAAGAAAGCTCTCTTTGTCCTATTGGGGTAGGCAGAGACCACAGATTGCCACCTGGTACGATCTCGACACACCTTTTCGCCTCCTCTTTCTCTTCCCGTTTAACCTCTCTCCTCATTTTTAATGATACAAGTATTGTATCACCCTAATGCGTAATCTAATTAGACGCTAAATGGATTTTAAAATGTAAACATGAGGCAATCGTTTAGCTTTATTAATTACCAAACACGGTTTAGAGTGAATGATACTTTTATGAGGCGGTTTATGTCGTCATTGTAATTGTGGTCACTGATTAGTTAGATCATCTAAAGTAGTTTATGTTTTCCTAGCTAATCACAAGTTTCATTCGTAATAGAGCGCTTTGAAGAAACATAATAGCGTTTAAGTATGAAATGTCGTTTTTTTAAGCTTTACTTTATTCAAAATTTGTTTTATTGAACTAAAAAACCTCCATTGTTTCTCAAGCACACGGCAAAGACTATTTGTGAACCTCTCTTCATTCTATATAACTTGTGTATTCAGGAAGGAGTAGTTCCAAAAATCTGGAAAACTGCTAATATTATTCCTGTGTATAAAAACGGCAGCAAGGACAATGTCGAAAACTATCGCCCTATTTCTTTATTGTCTACTTTATCAAAAGTCTTGGAAAGACTGGTTCACAGCTCAATCTATCCGAGTTTGCATAATATAATATCACCAGAGCAACACGGTTTCGTTAAGAAACGTTCTACAGTTACTAATCTCATGGTATTTACCAATTTCTTATTTGAGCAAATGGATGATCGATGTCAAGTCGATGCGATATACACAGATTTTTGCAAGGCTTTTGATAAAGTGGACCATATGATTCTTCTCCAGAAACTTTCATTTAACGGGATCAAAGGAAATCTTTTGCGCTGGTTTCAGTCTTATGTGACTAATAGGACTCAAAGGGTTGCAGTTAATGGTTTTGCATCAGGTGTACTCACAGTGACTTCTGGGGTGCCACAAGGCTCAATTTTAGGGCCATTATTATTTATCCTCTTTATAAATGATATTGGTGAATGTTTCTTAAACAGTAAGTTTTTATTATATGCTGATGATCTTAAAGTTTATCGTGGTGTTAAATCCTTTGAGGATTGCTCGGAGCTTCAGGAGGATCTTGATAGGCTATCTATTTATTGTATTAATAACAAATTGCACCTTAGTCTCAGGAAATGTAAATCTATCATGTTTACTAAAATGACAAATATAATTAATTATTCATATTCTTTATTCAATACTCCTCTAGAACGTGTTACTACTATTCGTGATCTTGGGCTCCTATTAGATTCAAAATTACAACTCGATAAACATATAGATCACATTGTTAATAAAGCATTCCAGCTGTTCGGTTTTGTTTTGAGAAGTTGCATTGATTTCAAGCGCCCTGAAAGTTTTCTATATCTTTTTAAAACATTAATTAGGTCTCAAGTGGAATACGCCATTAATATTTGGAACCCTTTTTATGAAAAATATTCAGATAAAATCGAACTCATCCAACGCAAGTTTCTTAAGGCCGTTCAATATAGATGTTTTCATTGTAGAAAATCATATGTTAAGTCGCTCGAGCAGTTTAATCTGCCTATGCTGAAGACTACAAGGTTGCTTCTGGATTCCATGTTCCTGTATAAATTATTGTGTAATTATTTTGACTGTCCTGAATTGATAAACAGAATCAACTACCGTATACCTAGTAGTTCTCAACGTATCAGAGAGTCGTATCCTCACCGTCTGTTTATGTCTAATACTCGTAATACGCATGCTGGTGAGCGTCTACCGCTTCAACGCATTTTGAATATGTATAATGATAACTTACTTCATATAGATATTTTTTCTTTGTCATATTATTCATTTAGAAAGATCGTGTATCAAACCTTGCTAAGTAATCAATAAAAATGTAAAGATTAAGTATGTCATGCTCTGGGAGTTCTAAGTAACGCTTTAAACATTCACTAGAAAATTAATTTTGTTATATTTTAGTAAAAGTGTTTCTATCTATGTTTCTTAAATCACATATTTAGATTGTTTGTGAAAACTGTGTGTAAAGTCTCTTAAGTGTTTATATTTAGATGTGGAAAACGATGCTGGCTGTACTATTAATCATAGTTATTGTTATTTAGATGAGTAAGTACATATAGTATTGCTGTTTGTTATCCTGAATAAAATAAAATAAAAAATAAAAATAAAAACTATTAATTTTTTTACTTAAATACCTACTTGTCTATATAATTTTGATTTATTGAGTGAAAACGAAGCTCAAACATAGTTCGTTTCATCTGTTGTCCGTTTCATTGCTTATTTTTGCTGTACCATTGTTACACTTGTCGCTTTCGATAATCTCAGTAAGTATGCCAAAAATTAACTTAATATTATTAAAATCTTAATTTGGATTGGGCATTCCCGAGGAAAATCCAAAAACGTTAGTATAAAAAAATCTGTTTTCCTGAAAAAGGCAATTTCATGTTTGAAGACCTAATATTTCGTGTCTATATGAAGCTTTGTGAGGATAGATGCAAAGAAGTTTTTTACTTTTTCACGCGAAATCTCTGAACGGATGTTAACGAAACTTTATAATGACCTGATTTTATAGTTTATACACATCAGAATAACATACTGGTCATAAAGCAGCATTTAGTTACTTTATGTAGTTATAAGTAGCTTAGATTAGATTGCTGTTTGTTACGTTCCATCTATACATACAATCAATTGAAGAGTTACAGGTCGCCACATTTGGCATACATTTTGAGGGTTGTTGGATAGAGTATGAGTATTTAGTTAAGTATCTTGTGTAATGTTTCGCCTAATTAACCTACTGGCATTTTATTTTCTGAAAGGCCAGTAGGATTTCTGAATGTCCTACAGTAAACAGTTTTTCTGGACGTTCTCACATTAACTGTTCTTCCACTGTTATATATTTTTTTACTATCAAGTTATAAGATACAAGTTATAAGAATGAAACAATGTATTAACCGCTAGTAAGCCTTTCATTTCTACCGGTGAGACCTTACCACCTGGACAAAATCAGCCATTGTCGACATGGAAGTCACTTAACAGACTCCGGACCCAAGTCGGCCGTTGCAAGGAAAACTTGTGTAGGTGGGGTACAGCGTGGATGACGCCTGCGAATGTGGCACTTCCTCGCAGTCTATGGCACACCTATTGACATGCCCCGCGAGTCCTGACTCCTGGAGGTTTACCATGATCGCTTAGCGCGATCCAATTTAGGACCTAAACATAACTGCAACGCTTATTTGTACCATGATGGCTTATTAGCGATTCAATTTTGGCGCTGTTGCGATTCAAAGGCAGACCAGCGACAATTTATGTAGACATTTAAAATGGACCATAGACAACCGAGCAGTTCAAAAGCAGCGCCATCATGGTACCATTTTAAAAAACATTTCCATTGCGAAGCAGTTCAAAGTTGGATCCTAAACAGAAATGCTTTTAAGCGATCGTGGTAGGTACCCTGTACTTGCGAAGACCTCTACAAGGCTATAGATAATGCAATCCGCGTGGCTGATTACTAGTTCACAAAGATTTAGCCTAGGTCGACTGGACACGATAAAATAAAGTGAAAAAAAGGAGGGGACGATTTTGCTCAGAAATGGGACTCACTTGACTAAATAAAAAGTTAACATCCCCTTACAAAGTTCTGTATATAGATACTAAGATACCTATAACGTTACTATTGCTCATTCCAGGTCCTAGTCACGACAAAGCGAAAAAAGAACCTTGTTTACATTCTTGGAGGGGTCGCAATGTTGGTCGCCGTGGGCGTCGTAGTCGCATTAGTCGTTTTACTGTCTGGGAATGAAGGGGGCGTGGCGGAAGACTTGATCAACACAACCGAAGGCCCAACAACGCCAATAGCCCCTTCAACGACGACCACAACCACTACAACGACAACGACGACGACAACGACCACGCAAGCGCCGCCGACGGAGCCTCCTCCGCAAGACACGATAGAACTGGATGATATTATCAGTGGGTCCTTTGCGGCGCCGTCTTTCACTGGTAGCTGGACAGGCGGTATGTATTGAAAGTTCCCACAAGTATTGCCTAAGTTTTTTACCCACTAAGGTTCAAATTAGACTGAACTTGGATATTTATTTTGGGGCATACTGTACAAATAAAATGTCAATTTAGAGCTAATCAAGCGAAATGTTTTTACTAGTAACTTTTACTTTAGCTTAAGAGTTTGCACTATCTATATTTTGATTTGCACCTTCTAAAAATCTTTATAGTGGAAAGTTGTTTTCAGTGCGCTGATTCACATCCTCAATTTTCGAATTGGCCATTATTTAATTATTATTTTGAATAATTATAATTTAAGTCATCTAAATCTATTTATACTAGTAGCCTGCGTGAGAGTTAATTATTAATAGAAGAAGATGAAACATTGTTGTTGTTATCTGTGATACGAGTAGTAGCTTTGGCACATAAATGTGTTTTTTTATTTTACTAACCGTGACGAAAAAGTGTGTATTCTGTGTATCTGCGCGTTCGTTGCATCGTAGCTCCAGCAGCTCGAGCACCATGGCGACAAACTAGCTCGGCGCGCCACTTGGCTGACACTGAAACTTCACTTTGATTGCGCGATGGCCCGGGCGAAAGGCTCGCTCGCTCTCTGGCGTTGTCAATGATGACCTTTTGACATAGGAACGCGGCGCATTACGCGTGCTATCCTCATCGTTCAAGAGCTGCTGAACGAAAGGACCGGTTTTTGTTTGAAAGCTGACCTGATCTAGATGGTGCTAGACCTAGATGGTTCTTAGTTATATTTTAGCAAAATTTATCTAGCCGCATAAAAGTTTAAATAAGCAGTAACTTTCGGGGTGACACAATTTTTTTTTATTTTATATTTATTTCACAGAAAGCGAAGTGTTGTACCGGAATGCAAATGGTGACTTGGTGCTGTATGACGTCGATACCGACACCACCATTCCACTTGTATCCAACTCTTCCACGGTAAGTAATTCACACAAAGCGATTCTCATAATATGAATAATTATTTAAAAAATATTTTTTTGACTTCGAAAACCGTAATTTGGATCTCGTTTTTTTGTTATGTTCCATCTATATTCCATGGTACTTACTAAATTGTGTTGGACGAAATCGTATTGGTAAAAATTAGTAAAGTCAGTTATCCGCGACTTGAAAGGTTTACAACAGTTCTCTTTATCCGTAAAATATCGCATCGATGCATTGTAAACACGTTTTAATTACACTACGATCAAATTGCAAAGAAACAAATTAAGAAAGTTCTTCTTATGTCAGAAAGTTCTACTAACTCTATGTTATATTTTCAATGGCTAGATCTACCTTAAAAGAAAATTATAAATAAACGCTACACACTCAAAGGTCCACATTTATTCCCTTGTATTATGGGCCCTTTGTAACATATACAAAGACAGACACGACCATCCATGACCCAAAAATAAGCACCTGTTTTTTCCCCAAACGTTTGCCCCCATTGGGAAATGAACCAGGGACCCGTTGATCAACAGGCAGCGCCATTACCACTCGAGCAAACCGGCCGTCAAGAGTAAATAATAAATAAATAAATAAATAAATCGTTTATTCACTCTCACAAAGTAATACAGAACAGTATATAGAATTATGAACTAGGCAGCTGGAGGCGGAGGCTGGAGGCTGGGAACTAGGCTGGAGTGGAATTAAATATTTGAACATTGCGCAAAAATTCGCTGGAATTTCGATCAAATAAAGTGTTTGAAATGCAATAAGGGTAATCGGTTAATAAGCAAACACGGTCTATTACGTCGAATAGGCATGTCAACAATGTAAGATTTTTGGAGTAAGATGGAAACCAGGAGTAAGTCGAAAAGTCTTCCGTCTCTCCGATTTGAACTAACATTTTTAAAACCATGCGTGAAAGAAATCTTCTTACCAGCCCATATAAGTTCCCACCGAGGGGCACGGGCCTCCCTTCGAAACACGAAGGGGATTTAGGCCATAGTCCACCACGCTGGCCCAATGCGGGTTGGTGGACCGCTCGTCTTTCGAAAATGAATTTTCTTGGACGGGCGGGTTTCATCACGATGTTTTCCTTCACCGTTGAGCAAGTGATAATTAGAAATCGAATTTAGTGGTACAGGCCCGCACCAGGATTTGAACCCACGACCTTTGGATTACAAGTCTGGCTCATTACCAACTGGGCTTTCACCGCTTATGTGATAGCTACAGATACTATAACAGTTGCCTGATGCGGGTTGGTGGACCACTCGTCTTTCGAAAATGAATTTTCTTGGGCGGGTTTCATCACGATGTTTTCCTTCACCGTTGAGCAAGTGATAATTAGAAATCCGTACATAAATCCGAAAAGACGAATTTAGTTGTACAGGCCCGCACCAGGATTTGCACCCGCGGTCTTCGGATTACAAGTCCGGCTCATTACCAACTGGGCTATCATACAGATACTATGCATGATAGCATACAGATAATATAACAGTTTTTTTTTCGAAAGATTGTAGGAAATAAACAGTGACGTGAAAGAATTGCGTTTATTTAAATAAAAATAAAATAAATAAAAATCTTTTATTTCAGCCATATTACATACATGTGAGTCCCCCATATAGTTATAATTTTAACATTTTCACATTAGTAATTCCATTATGTATGTCTAAACAATAAACAATTAGAAAAAACAATAATAAAATTAATGAAACATTTGTACAAGTGACTATCTTTTTTTTTGGATTTGGTTACACTGTTAAGAGTGCATTTTGTCGCGTGCCTATCGATTGATGTAACGAAAACTTAAAAAAAAAGTTCTATGGATGACTTTTTACTTATCCATTTTTACTCGACTGCGCGACGTAAAGGAGGGTAATGTGTTTATCAGCCTATGTATATATGTATGTATGTGGGTTTGTACCTTTGTGGCACTATTTATACCAAACGCGTGGGCCGATTTTGATAAATGATACGTCGTTAGATTCGTCATGACAGCGCAAATGTCATAAAAATTTGGAAAATACGAAAAAAAATTTTGAGTTCCCATACAAACTTTATCAGCCTATAGCGCATTTTGTGTGGGAGATCAAAAATTTTTTTCGTATTTTGACCTATGTTCTTTGGGGAAGTTGTTTAGTTTCATGGACTGATTAACCACCCAAGAGGTTGAAAGAGAGATACCTACAGCCCTGTATATTTACGAACGTAATCTATTTATTTGTGGCCATTGCTACGAAGAAGAAGAATATAAAGTAAAATAAATTAATTCAAAAAATCAAAAATCCGATTATTAAAATCGTTATTGTAGGTATAGATAAATATCATTGTATATATAATTATATTTTACCGGTCCAGAAAGCAACCAAAAAAAGGGCAGTGTCTGTTCCCTCCAGTAAATCCTTCCTAGTGCAACTGGTAGGGCACAGAGGACAGGACAATACATGGGCCATGTCCTACGATGATGGTGCGCCGCAGTCACACTCCGACTCCGTGGAGTAGCCCCACTTGACTAAGTTGGACCTGCCATATACTTGGTCAAGATTGAGGTCAAGAGTTAACCCATCTTATAATTAAAAAAAAAACTTTTCTCACGATACTATTGCTCACAATTTCAGATCCTGCAGCAGTCTGCGCGTGTGACGTCACTGTCTCCTGATCGCAATTACGTCGTTCTAGCGTACAACGTCGAGCCTGTGAGTCACTTTTTACCTACATACATATTGCGTGCCTTTAAATTATTTAGCGAAAATAAAGGATGTTTATCAGCCCACGAAACTGATTGGGCCTTTTTATAATTCGAATGGCACGGCACGGCACTTCAAAATTTGAATTACAATTGTCTCCTATGTTCTCAGCTTCTAGTGTTACATTACATAGGAGGCAATGGTAATACAATTTTGCCGTGCCATTATCGAATTATAAAAAGGCCCAATAACTTTCTGCAAGAAACATGGAGAAATATGAAAAACATTTTTTTCCTCTCCATACAACTTGTGCGATCAGTTGATTAGCCTTTGTATGGAAAACAAAAATTATTTTTTTTAATCATCCCCTAAAGTTTCGCCAACTAATTTAAAATCACCTTAATACTCACGTCTATATTTGTGTTTGGAATTACTTATAATGACCTCAAAAAAAAAAAACAACGGGTTGCACTCCGGGAGTGCCGGCAGAAGTGAAAACTTGAATATATATTACTTTCTTTCGGTCTACTCTCCCTCCGTCTTACGAAGTTTTGATCAGGTCACGTGTCCTGACGCGAGTTTAACATTTTTTACCCATACTTCAAAGTGCACAACGCCGCTAAAGAAGTGTTCACTCCAAAAAATGTTTAACGCCATAGTTGCAATCAGGATAAGCTTGCTAAATCCTCAACCACATCTATGCCCTTGCGTTAGATTGTCGTCATCAGCCCAAATATGTCCCCACCAAGGGGCCTGGATGTCACTTCGAAACAGAAAAGGGGTATATGCAACTAGACATATGGGTTTCATTACGATGTTTTCCGTACACAAACACAAAAAGACGAATTTATTGATACGAGCCCAAACCAGGTTTGAACCCACAACTTCGTTAACCGACTTCCAATCACCGTGCTAGATTGTAGCACTTCCTGAGATATAATAGCTTAGGGAAATACTTGATTATAAGCGACGTGAAATAAAATATATATCTCACCATCAGCCCATATACGTCCCCACTGCTGGGGCACGGGCCTCCCTCAATAACTTGAGTGGTAAATGCCATACTCACCACGCTTGGCGGACGGGTTGGTGAGGGTTTTGATATAATTGCAGAGTTTTCCTTCTCTGTGTGCAGATGAACTTGCTTGCATATTTACCTTAGTCGCCTTGTACGACACCTCGGTAAGAAAGAGGGTGGGCCTATTCTACTCTGCCGGGGACTCACACGGCCATACAATAGATATCAATTAAGTTTATTCAGAGTGTTGTAAAAGCCGAGATTACAATGATGTTGTGAGTTACGACCTGGTGTGGTGAAATTGTTTGATTATACGTCCTTTACTTAATCAAAGGAGAAACTTAATTGTCACATACGCCAAAATTATTAAAAAAATGTAATTTAGACGGAAAAATCCTGGAAGTAAAAGCCATTTTATTATAAAAATATTGGTAGTAAAAGCCATAGTTTTTTCGAATATCGATTTTTTAAATATACAGATCGATAGAGCTTGAAATTCTGAACAAAACTGCATTAGTAACTCATTTTGGCCAAAATGGCTTTTACGACCTTTCTTTCCCGAAGTATCGATATCTTTAAAATTCGATCAATTTGTATGCCGATAATATGGCTATTATCAGTTGTTAAATAATACAGTCAGGCATGTCAGTTTACTATCAGTACGTATATCTATGCAGTTGTGATAGGAGCAGTTTTGTAATGAAAAAGATATGTGTAAAGTGTTGGCGTCTGTACATTTCGCCTTTATCGTTATCAACTTATATCCATCGTTATTGAATGATAGTGAAAGTGAAAGGATAGTGAAAAAAAAACAAAGGCATCATCAAAGTTATAAGTTTAAAAAAAATTAAAAATGTATAAAAAGTAAATATCTATCTGCAAACATTCGAAATTGGAAACGTGCTCAGGAATAATAAGTTTGAAGGCTGTATCGGGTTATTTGAACACAATTTAAATTTTTAAATCATTTTTTTTGTAGTTTAGCAAATAAAAAATCTAAATAAGTTACAGATACTATTTTTTTTATACCAGCCCATACGTCTCCACTGAGGGGCACGGGCCTCCCTTCGAAACACGAAGGGGATTTAGGCCATAGTCCATCACGCTGCGCTGGCCCAATGCGGGTTGGTAGACCGCTCGTCTTTCGAAAAATTTCTTGGACGGTCGGGTTTCATCACGATGTTTTCCTTCACCGTTGAGCAAGTGATAAATAGAAATCGAATTTAGTGGTACAGGCCCGCACCAGGATTTGAACCCAAGACCTTCGGATTACAAGTCTGGCTCATTACCAACTGGGCTATCACCGCTTTGTGATAGCATACAGATACTATAACAGTTTTTTTCGAAAGAATGTTAGAAATAAACAGTGATGTAAGCTAAAAAACAGCTCTAAGGATGTCTAAAGTTCTTAACATTCATACGCTGTATGTGAGATCGTTTTAAAAAAAATCTTCCATCTAATATTATAAATTCGTAAGTAACTCTGTCTGTCTGTTATGCTTTGACGCCTAAACTACTGAACCGATTTTAATGAAATTTTGGACAGAGATAGATGAGACCTTGGTATAGGACATAGGCTACATTTTATCCCACAGCTGGGCACGATATAACCTGTAGTCCACGCGAACGGAGCCACAAGCGGAAAGCTAGTAATCTATACTAATATTATAAACAGGAAAGATTTGTATTTTTGTATGTAAATAGGCTCCGAAACTACTGGACCGATTTCAAAAAATCTTCCACCATTAGGATGCTACATTATCCCTGAGTAACATAGGCTACATAATTTTCCCAAATTCCCACGGGAACGAAGTCCCGGGCGGAATGTTATACATAATATATTGACTTTAAATTACTTAGCGAAACTTTAGCTGTGGTAAAAAATAAACTCCAACTCCTAGCTACCTGTAGATCCAGAAAAGCTTGCCTTCGTGTAGGTCGTTCCAACTGTCGACGTACACCACAGGGTACCACCCTTATCTTGCCGATATGCTCTGGATCCGTATGAATGCTTCTCTTCATCTTTAATATTGCGCACCGCCTATGGATTTTAAAATTCTCTGCTTGTCTATATTTCCGAGCTCTTATTAATCCAGGAATATTAGGGGTTTCACCTCGGAATGAGAGATAGTCAGCTAAAAAAGTTATATTAACCTTTATTTTAAAACCCTAAAACTTGTCTCAAAACCTACATATCGTAGGGTGTCCGCTTCTACAGAAATTCCAAAGTCAAAAGTAAAAAAAACGATTTCTTTGGGTTTTATGCTATTTGTACTAACTACAAATATTGTAGAGGTTTAAATTCTCTACAACTTTTGTTCAAACTTTTTTTTAATATCTTGAAACATTTTCGAGAGGCAGGGCAGAGCGCGCGCACTGTTTAAATCATTATATATCCTAAACGGTAATTCTGATTGAAAAACGGTATGAGAAACCTAACAATGTTTTTTTAATACCTATTCAACGATACCCCACTTGACATAGTTCGTCATTTTCATGTATGTATGTATGTGGGTTTGTACCTTTGTGGCACTATTTAGACCGAACGCGTAGACCGATTTTAATAAGTTGTACGTCGTTTGATTCGTCGTGACGGCGCAAATGTCATACAAAGCATAAAAATTTGGAAAAAATCAAAATGGCCGATTTTGGACGCCATATAGTGAAAAAGAAAAAAATTAAAATCGACGAACTATGTCAAGTGGGGTATCGTTGAAATTTGAATAGGTATTAAAATACATTGTTAGGTTTTTGATACCGTTTTCCAATCAGAACTACCGTTTAGGATCTATAACGATTTAAACACTGCGCGCACTCTACCCTCTCTCTCGAAAATGGTTCAAGATATTAAAAAATGTTTGAATAAAAGTTGTAGAGAATTTAATCCTCTACAATATTTTTAAAAAGTATAAATAGCATACAACCCATAGGAAACGAGATATTTGCAATAAATGTGTAAAAAATCGATTTTTTGACCTTTGATGTTGAAACTGTAGACGCGGACACCCTACGATATGTAGGTTTTGAGACAAGCTTTAGGATGTTAAAATAAAGGTTTATACAACTTTTTTAGCTGACTATCTCTCATCCCGAGATTCTCACCCTCATTTGACTAATTTTCCTGCATTATATAACCCGAGTCTCATTAAAGTTCGAGTAAATGGGCATTTCCAGGTGTTCTTGCTACATCCTCGACCACATCTTCGCCCCTTGGCTAGATTGTGAGCAAGATCAAACCCATCTACACCAATATTATAAAGAGGAAAGATTTGTATTTTTGTATGTTACGAATAAACTTAAAAACTATTGGACCGATTTCAAAAATTCTTTCACCATAAGAATGCTACATTATCTTTGGGTAACATAGACTACATAATCTCCCAGAATTCCCACGGGAACGTAGTCCCGAGCGGAAAGCTAGTTCTCAATAAAAATAAAACCGTCTAAGCATCTTGCTCAACCAATTCTGGATTGCGAAGTTAATTTTTGGGTTACCAGGGCAAATGAAGAACATTGATGAAGAATGCATTAAGTAAATAGATGTACTAACATTGATGTACGTGACCGAGCTACTAAGTAGGCTTTTTAACGATGGGGGACTTAAGACTTGCGACGAAATGAGACTGATTCTAATTACATAGAATGTAAATGTATAGATGGACAGGAGTGCGAATTTTGAAAGTTACATCCATAGAAAACTGAGATTTTTTTTAAAATTATCTTGGACAATTCAGATAGCGACATCTAACTCCAAACTAAGCTATAGGCTTGTACAATATACATTTTACTTATGTATTTTATTGAAATAAAATACTGTTAATGTTCTATTTAGTAAGGTACATACAACGGGTTACAACTAATCTATTCTAAATATATAAAAGGAGAAACTGACTGACTGACATATCAACGCACAGCCTAAACGGCTAAATGTAGGCACTTGAAATTTGGAAAGGACGTAGCTTAGGTACCGTAGAGGTGCACCAAGAAAGGAATTCCCGAAATTCCCACGGGAACGGGAATTAGCGGAAAAATCCTTTTGTATGAAAAATCGAAACCGCTTAAATTAGACGCTTGAAATTTGACATGCAGGTACCTTAGTAAACTTAAAGCTTAGTTGCAACAGGATATTGCAAAATTCCCACGGGAACGGGAGTAAGCGGGAAAAAACTTTTGTATGTAAAAATCTAAATCACGTAAGATATCTAGATGTTTTCAATCTGTGTACTCTGTACAAAAAAAAAATAACACGCAAACGAAGTTGCGGGCATCAGCTAGTATTAGATATAATCTTACAGAAATACTTATGTAAATCTAAGTTGAAACCCTACCAAGTACATTCACAACATGCAAACTATTGATGTTCGTCTAGGTCGTGCGTTAAATAAAGTAAGCAATAATAAAAAACAGGAAAATAAAAATACAAACAATTTAAAAGGAGGAAAAGGTGCACAAAAATTTGCAGGCAGCTCATCTGACGACATCCTGTGATTAAGTTTTTTAAATATGCGAGGTCTACTGTCATAAAGATCAATAACAACACAAATACACAAATCCTGTAGAATAGGCCCAAATCTACCAATTTACCTATTACAAAGTAATCTAATAATATATACTTATAATGACATAATAACCATTCTTTCTTACCTTTTTACCCATTAAATATTATACTATCATTCTTATAGAACATACCTACTTACTCTACATCACCTTACACTCTCTTCTATTTCAAATTTTCACCTTCACTGCCAGTCTTGCTAAAACTACATCTAGGTCCTGACGGAAGATCAGCGCTGTAGTCTTTGTCTGCAGCATAATGCTGAGTCAGCGCCTCTTCACTCCTGTGACACTCAGTGTCGACTGATTCTTACTAAAATTTTTTATTTATTTTTTTAACTTTTTCTTATTGTTTTGATGTGTGTTATTGGAGTGAATAAAGCTGTTATCTGTCTATCTATCTATCTAAACATCACAGTTTTAGCTCAGTGTTTTGTGTAAGAATTCATTCCGTCGCTTTCCTATCCTTGTTAGATGAGTTTCCTTCGATTGGAGGAAATGAACGTTAATCTTATCGAATTAAGTATCCCCGGGGTCAGGACTATGTCATCGTATTTTCTTCGACTTTTTCGGGATTAGTTCCTTTGGAAAGTACTTGCTGAAGTGTGGGATTACAATTCTGTAAAGAAGCTTTTTAAGTATAAATATAGATAGATAAAACGTTTACTTGTTTACACTTAAACACAATATTTACAAAATCGATATACTTATACAAAAATAAAGAAAAAAGAAGAATAACAATAAATAAGAATACCTAAGAATAAGAATATCTTATGCTCATGCATAATAAAGAATAAATAAATACAAACATACATACCATAAAGATATAAAAATGTGTGTGCCACAGTGTTACAAAAGGGTTGTACTTCAGCATGTGTTTTGCGTTTCGACAAAACACTGATTTGTGCCACTCTGATATAAAAAGTCTAATGTGATGACGGAAAGAAACATGTTTGAATTTGAAACTTTTTGCCTGTCTTCACTTATTTTTTCTTGCGCTTAGTCCCGTTTCTCATTCGGGATACGGTTAACCATGATCCAGGGTTTGGCAGGTCAAGTCATTTCAGTAAAGCGAACGCCATCTGACCTCCGTGACCCTGTTAACAGGGGTACCTGACCGGATTGGACCTCTCGCTTACGATGCTGACCCGCTAGCCGTCAGACCACCGACGCTCCTAAGTCCGTATTACAGAACGCGACTCAGACTCTTATCTATACTTGAGTAGCAGTCGTCTTTACGATGGCAAAAAATGAGCTCTGTACCTTATTGTAAACCTGTTATACCATGTTTTAAGCAAATAAAGTTTCCTTGTCTTATCTTTGACAGTGCGAGAAACAGACAATCAATACCGACGCAGATCAAGACGCGAACTCTCCTTCTGCAATAAAGACCACCGACGCTTTTATATCTGTGTAAAAATATTAATTGAGGAGAAGAATTCTAAGTAATTCAGGCACTGAATTATGTTAAAAAAATGTTAACAAAAGTTAACAGTTTGCATTACTTTTTATCACTTTCTGTAATCAATTGCCACTTGAATCTTAAATTAGTTGTCTATCCGGATCTTTCCTAAAACAGATCTGTTATTTAACTTACCTTATTACCTCTATGTAGGTATATTACTATATTTGTCCCGTACCCTTATCCGTCCCTTACCCTTTCCATGTCAATCAGATTCAAATATTCAGTTCCCTATGCATTATACATCGCTGGATGGATTACCTTTTCTTGATTTTGCAAGTTGTTGGTAGTAAAATTATTTGTAGAGGTTACTAAGCATTTTGCGTTCTCAAAACCGGATACTTTGTAAAAGAAAAACAAAATCCTACACAATTTAAACCGAATTTCCTTCTAGGATGTCTGATTAATCTAATCGTCAATAAAATTCATCCATATATGAGAATAGTAATAAACTGCATTAGACAAGAAAGAGCTTTCACATTGGACTGGGATTTAAAAAAATTGGAATGAGCCAGTTGCCTACTCTTACAGTATGTAAAAGTCAGCAAGTGGGACGCAAAGGTTTTGTTGTTGTGGGCGAAAGTATACTTTTATACTTTCCAATACCAATTACACTAAAACCATGAAAGATACCAAGTGTACTTTCATGGTTTTAGTGCAATTGGTATTACGAAACTGCAAACTTAGAAATTACTGTTCTAATATCACCTTAAAAAAATCATACTGAAGTGCGACCTATCGTGTCTTGAGTCACTGACGTACGAGATGATTGACAGACTATACGGGGTGAAAAAGAACCTCCTAGCTATATTCAAAATTCTGAACCAGTATCACTCAAAGAACACATTTATGAAAAAAAAAATTTTTTTTTTAGATATTTTTTCAATGGGAATAGTTCATTTTTTGCCTAAACATAGCACGCGAGGGGTGCGGGTAGCGCTCGGGGGGTGCACCTGAGTGGTGTCTCCGTTTAGGAAAAAAAATATCCCCCCCCCCAAAAATAAATAAAATACAAAATAAAAAGTGTTCAGTAAGTGATACTGGTTCAGGATTTTCAATAAAGCTAGGAGATTCTTTTTCAACCTGTATAGATCTCCATTAATAATCAAAGTCAAAAGTAATAATTTTCCACGTTAAAAACGTATGAGTCACCGACTTCAATCCCAACAACAGTTCACGCAAAGTAGATATCTAGTTTTTTGCGGACTACAATGCCTATTAGCAAATAACTACAAACAGAAATGTCATTCATTTATTTAGATGATGTTCTAGTTTGTAGTATATTTTGTTTTTGTTGATTTTTTTTAAAAGCGCTGAATCATTTTCGATAAAATTTATATGGGACCTCTTCAGGAGTATACTCTTTCGAACAAATAAAGAATTTTGAAAATCGGACAACAGTTGCCGGAGTAATCGCGTAACAAATATACAAAAAAAAAAAAAAAAAAAAACATACCGTCGAACTGAGAACCTCCTCCTTTTTTGAAGTCGGTTGAAAAATAGCTTTATTTCATAGAACATACAGAATGTTACTTAAAATACGTCAAAATAGCGAATGACATTTGGATTTTTAACTTTGCGCCTATTCACAAAAGTGCAGTTTTCCTCAGGAGTAGAATAGGCAAGAAACTCCGAGGGTCGCTCTTGAATTTTCCTCTTCTAACATTTCCAGGTGTATCGTCACAGTTTCTACGCACGGTACGCAGCCATAGACATCTTCAACGGATCAATCATCGACATCCAGGCTCCTGTTGCTAATACCAGTGGGTTCCTCCAGAACTTCGTTTGGGGTCCCTCAGGAACCTCTCTGGCTTTTGTCTATGGCAACAACATCTTTTATCAAGAAAACTTGAACAGTGAGCCCATCCAGATCACCACTACTGGACAGGAATATGTAATCTATCATGGCATCCCCGACTGGGTTTATGAAGGTAAGAGTTTTTATGGAGAGTTGGAATGTCATGTGTACAGGTTACCTACCACGATCGTTTAAAAACATTTCTGTTTAGGATCTTTGAACTGCTTCGCAATTGGAATGTTTTTTAAAATGGTACCATGATGGCGCTGCTTTTGAACTGTTCGGTTGTCTATGGTCCATTTTAAATGTCTACATAACTTTTTGCTAGTCTGCCTTTGAATCACAACAGCGCCAAAATTGAATCGCTAAGCCATCATGGTACGAATAAGTGTTGCAACCTTGTTTAGGTCCTAAATTGGATCGCGCTAAGCAATCATGGTAAACCTCCAGTACTTAGTGACATAGTATCAGAGTATAAATATATTCTTCCTTCTACCCGCTAAACCTAGTTGAATTTAATCGGGGTCAGTCTTTCTTGCCCGCATTTTCCATTTACCAATTTGTGTACAGCGACTCTTTCTAATTGAAACATGGTCAATTGTGTTGCGCGGTTATCTTCTTTATATTAATGTGTCTCTTCGTTTAAAATTTTAATATTATAGTGAATTTGGTAAAGCTCCACAATAATCTTTGTATCGAAGAAGGTAATATGTTTCTAGATTTGTTAACTTACAGAGCAATAAGATTTAAGTAAAAGTATGTTGTCAGGACTTTCTTGTTTATTTTTATTTCGTACTAGGAACTATATGATTATAGCAATCGATAAATGTTTACTTGTGGGTCTTTTAAACAGTCTATTTAATTAAAAACCTTTACTTTCCAGAGGAAATTTTCGGCTCCAACAACGCGATGTGGTTTTCCGCCGATGGTAGTAAGATCGCGTACGCAACCTTTGATGATAGTGAAGTTAGAATCATGAAGGTGCCTCATTACGGGATCCCTGGCTCTCGAGACTGGCAGTACACAGCCCATCACGAGATACGTTACCCTAAGGTAAGAAAGTTGAAGTTGTTTAAGATTGTTGCGGTTATTTTCACTATTTTTAAACATGCATATTATATCGGGTTCTTACCTTGATTTAGGTTTATAAATGAGTATCCGATATTTCGGCGCTTTTGCAAGCACCATGATCACGGATGAACTGAAGATCCCGTTATAATTATTTTTAAAAAGTTCTTCTTCTTGAAGTTCTTCTTCTTATCGTGTAGGTATGGTCAAATCTGTGGCGAATTTGGCTAACCCCAGTGTCAGTTTTCAAACCGTCAAATGACCTCTGACTTGGTTTTAAGAACTGTAGTCAATCGGCAACAGCCGGGACCAGCACCTTAACGTGCCTTCCGAAGCACGGAAACGCTCGTGTTAGAATGACACTTTGGTCATCCATCAGGTTCCCTGCCTCTGTATGCGTTGTTAGACCTCACTGATCGGTTGAGATTAGCGAGCGGCATTGGGCTGCGAGCACTTTGAAGTTGAAGTTGAAACACAAAAGTATTTGTAGGAGCAAAACTCAGTATCTAAGAAAGAAATCCCTTTTTCATGACCCCAGGATTTGGAAGAGAAAGTTTAAGTTGTTCCATTCCAATAACATTCTTACAAATAACTAGCTTTTTCCCGCGGCTTCGCTTGAGCAAAGAACTCTTATAGTCACCCACTTCATTCTTGACCCATTAGGGGATGATTTTAGAAAAATCGCGAAACACGTGTCCATTTATTTGCTTCAAGGTATATCCTCACGAAGTTTTGAGTCAAAATGTCTAAAAAAATTGTTTTCTCCATACAAACTTCGAACTCCCGTTTCACTCCCTTAGAGGGTGAGTTTCGAAAAATCCCCTAGACCTCTCATAAGAAACCTATACGTGCCAAAGGGTATCCGCCAAATCCCATAGGAAAAAACCCCAGGCCCGGCGGTAAAAAATTGTATCTCAGATTTTAGACAAATAATAGTAGAAACAATGTGTCGTGTTTATTTTATTTTTTTCTCCGAAAACAAAGCATGTTAGCCACCGAATTTTGAAATAGCTACACTTTACATTGTTTCTACGATTTTTTGTCTATAATCTGAGATACAATTCTTTTGCGCCGGGCCTGGGGCATTTTTGGCGGATACCCATTTGAAATCTCTAGACCCAGCGGTTTGAGCTGTGCGTTGATATGTCAGTCAGTCACCCGCCAGTTTCTTCCTTTATATATTTAGAAGATTATAGTACTAATTACCTACAGTTTGTGTAATTGGGTAGAGGCTCTTCTTGTGCTCGTAGTATTTATTTATGTCAAACATTTAGTTTCGTTCAGACTTTTTTTTAAATCAAAACTTTTTTTATAAATAAGTACCCAAGAGTCTAGGCTTCTTAAAATTTGCATTAGGTATTTAATTATAATATTTATTGAAATATTTGAAATAAAGTGATAAAAGTACACAATTCAGTTACTCAGTCAGCAACTTTTTTAACTTTTTCTTTAAGATAAAACCGCATTAAATATAAATCACGATGCTCTTTAAAAGCTTTTGTCAAAGTCAAATGTTTTATTGCATTCATGGGCTACAAGGTTAAGCAACGTACACAGAGGTAGGGAACCTGATGGGTGATAAAAGTGGCAATTTATCAAAAGTGTTTCCGCGCTTCTGAGGGCACGTTAAGCTGTCGGTCCCAGCTGTTGTCGATTGTCTACAGTCGTTAAAACCAATTCAGAGGCCATTTGGCGGTTTGAAAACTCTGAAACCAGGGTTAACCAAGTTCGCGACACACTTGACTATATCTACACGAAAAGAAGAAGAATAATTGCGCACTTAAGTGTGTATAGTTTTATTAAGCATTTTTTGTTGTTTTTTTGTCCAGCCTGGAACAACCAATCCGACGGTGACCGTCACAATCAGAGACCTCCAAGGAGATGCCAATACAGTTTACCCTGGTCCTACTGATCTCGAACAGTAAGTGTTTTCTATTATACATCGGCAAATATACGGTTACTCACAAACTTCACTACCTTCCTTCTCCCAACTTCCAATTGCTAAACTGGAAGTGAAAGAAAAACTTAGAATGTGCCAGCTACCTACTCTTCCCAGGTATACAGTAAAAGTCTGTGAGAGGAATGCGAGGGTTTTGCTGTATAATGGGCGAAAGGCTGACAACCTCTAACCATTGTGCAACTTGTTCCATCTGAAAATAATCACAGTTAGTGTCAACGTGGCATCTACTGGTTCTAGAACCAGTGATGCTCTGCCTATCCCGTAAGAGATTATGGGAGTGAGCGTATGTATGTACGTAAGAGTCTTTCTTAATCGTGTATCCAGTATGAACTTGACTAAACCTGGTGACAGAGTTTTCAAACCGTCAAATGGCCTCTGAAATGGTTTAACAACAATAGCCGAGACCGATTGTTTTACGTGGATTCCGAAACAAGTACTCCTAAGGCAACATACCACGTTATTTTTTAATCAGTACGCAATATTTTTGGCCGAGAACTTAATTAAAATATAACAGACCCGTATTTTTTTGTTTTATATCGTTTCATATAAAAAAAATTAAGCTAGATCGTCTGATGCATGAAAATAAATTAAATTTTTTTTATAGAAAAAAAATAACATCGTCCAATTGACTTGAAACTTGGTAATAGTACTTTTCAACACAATTTGTGACACCCGTGTTTCTGCGTTTTACAAAATTCGTCCTCTAAGACGTTAATAATTTTCCACGTTAAAAACGTATGAGTCACCGACTTTAATCCCAACTACAGTTCGCACAAAGTAGATAACTAGTATTTTTTACAGACTACCATGCCTATTAGCAGATAACTACAAACGAAAATGTCACTCATTTATTTAGATGGTGTAGTACTAATTATTTAGTCTGAGTTTTGGAATAAGGCTGTTACAGTCAAACATAGAACCTCCTCCTTTTTTGAAGTCGGTCAAAAATCATAATGTAAAAATTTTGAAAAAGATTTTTTTTTCCTTTTTGCTTACGTTCTATCAACGTTACTGACACTGTAAGAAAAATTTGCGTACTGATTAAAAATATAACTGTTCTCATACCTGTTTATGAGAACATTTATAATCCAGGAATTGCTCATTTATTGACTTGTTTCGAAGTCGGCTAGAACCCAGTAAATGAGCATTTAATAATAATAAACGCTACACACTCAAAGGCCCACCTTAATATGTACGGTATGTTAAAATGCTGGAAAAATCTTATACTCACACTCCAGTGTTTCAACCTACAAATACTAATATACTCATGGATGCTTTGAGGTCTGGATGCAACAGCGGGGAACCGTCACTGGTTTAGAAAAATACATTATGTAATATATAAATATATATCTTTATTATAGCTATTTAACTACCTACTGTAAACTACTATGAAAAGTATAGTAAAATATTTTTTAAAGAAAAAGCAAGTATTAACAATAAAACACTTAATCTAGACAAGGGCACGGACATCAAGTCTGTGGATGCTAATATCTTTAAAAAAAAAAAAAAAAAAAAAAAATACTAATATACTTGATTGCACACCAACATTACACAACATGATACAGAGAACATGATACCTATAAGATAAAATAGAAATGATCGTTTATTTTTTTTAACTTTATTATTATTAGGTACTGATTAAAGAAGAGAAAAATTCGTGACTTTATCTCTCAGATAATGGACTCAGCATTTGTTTATACAAGGTTTGTACTTATACGGTAATCAAGACAAACTTATGTAAAAACATTAAGCAAAATCAAGAAAATAATTTATAACAAAGCAATATATAAATAGTATTGTTTATTTAAACTTTTACAGCTGACCTATCGTAGGTCATTTTTAAGCAGTCTTTATGAAAATAATTCTACCTAAGAAACATTTATTCCAAAAAATCTTTTAGAAGGTACTTAGCAGTAACGAGCAAGTTTTTTATGGCTCCGAAGTATTAATTTTCATGTTTGTGCTCGTGTTCCTTGTCATGGTTATGTTCGTGGTCATGACCTTCGTGGTCATGGTCGTGATCGTGGCCGCTGTGGTCATGACCTTCGTGTGTGTGTTCAGATTCATTTGGTACACCCAAAAGGTATTCAAATCCGGTTCCTGGTCCTGCTGGCTTCGTATCAACTCCTCCTTGCCCGTGACCGTTGCTGAATGTTGAGTCATCCACAAAATTTTCTGGGCCATGACTAGATCCAAGTGGTGATTGGTTGGGTCCATGTTGTCCATGCTGTGACTCATAAGGCACTCCAAAGAGATGACTGTGTTCACCATGTTGCTGACCATCTTCGTGGTCGTGACCTTCGTGGTGGTCATGACCGTGATGATCATGGCTGTGGTCATGATCGTCGTGTTTATGTTCCGAGTCATTTGGTACTCCTAGAAGCTGTCCATGTTCAGAATGTTTGTGTTCGTCGTCGTGATCATGATTGTGTTCGTGATGGTCATGATCATGGTGATCGTGGTTGTTGTCATGATCGTCGTGTTTATGTTCCGAGTCATTTGGTACTCCTAGCAGCTGTCCATGTTCAGAATGTTTGTGTTCGTCGTCGTGATCATGATTGTGTTCGTGATGGTCATGATCATGGTGATCGTGGTTGTTGTCATGATCGTCGTGTTTATGTTCCGAGTCATTTGGTACTCCTAGAAGCTGTCCATGTTCAGAATGTTTGTGTCCGTCGTCGTGATCATGATTGTGTTCATGATGGTCATGACCATGATGATCGTGGTTGTGGTCATGATCGTCGTGCTTATGTTCTGAGTCATTTGGTACTCCTAGAAGCTGTCCATGTTCACCATGTTTGTGTTCGTCATCGTGATCGTGATTGTGTTCATGATGGTCATGACCATGATGATCGTGGTTGTGGTCATGATCGTCGTGTTTATGTTCCGAGTCATTTGGTACTCCTAGAAGCTGTCCATGTTCACCATGTTTGTGTTCGTCATCGTGATCGTGATTGTGTTCGTGGTGGTCATGACCATGATGATGATGGCTGTGGTCATGATCGTCGTGTTTATGTTCCGAGTCATTTGGCACTCCTAGAAGCTGTCCATGTTCAGAATGTTTGTGCTCGTCGTCGTGATCATGATTATGTTCATGGTGGTCCTGAGCATGATGATCGTGGTTGTGGTCATGGTCTTCGTGTTTATGTTCCGAGTCATTTGGTACTCCTAGAAGCTGTCCATGTTCAGAATGTTTGTGTTCGTCGTCGTGATCATGATTGTGTTCATGGTGATCATGACCGTGATAATCGTGGTTGTGGCCATGATCATCGTGTTTGTGTTCTGAGTCATTTGGTACTCCTAGAAGCTGTCCATGTTCACCATGTTTATGTTCGTCATCGTGATCATGACTGTGTTCGTGATTGTCATGACCGTGATGATCGTGGCTGTGGTCATGATCGTCATGTTTGTGTTCCGAGTCATTTGGTACTCCTAGAAGTTGTCCATGTTCAGAATGTTTGTGTTCGTCGTCGTGATCGTGATTGTGTTCATGGTGGTCATGATCATGGTGATCATGATCGTGATCGTGGTCATCATGTTTGTGTTCAGATTCATTCGGTACTCCTAAAAGATATTCGAACCCATTTCCTGGCAAAGCTGGTTTTGGGGTTTCGTCTTTCTGTACGTGACCTTGGTTGAAGAAGGGATCATCTATTATGGTTCCCGGTTCATGTTTGTCTCCCTGAGGGTATCCTGGAATAAAAAAACAGAATTTAATTGTAATTTTTTTGATTTTTCATTTGAATATTGGAGCGATCAAAGAAAAACAAAATGACGTAGTATATTCTGTGCACCCATAGAAAGAAAGAAAGAAAGAAAAAGAAATTTATTCACCATACAATACAGACACCAAAATAGCATACAAATGAATGATGTGGTGAAACGGTACTGCCTCAGCCAGGCTGTTTTTCAGTCAGCACCTGAGTTGACTGCTAACAACATGCATTTAAGATGCAGCACAATAATTACTGAGAAGAATCTCTGGACCCTCTTAGAAACCCTCTCGGCTAGCATTTGCCCTTAGAGAAGTCTACAGGAGCATTAATTACTCGTTGAACTTTAGTACGCACTCCCTATAACTTGAAAGGTATACCTACGGATGCGCAGATCGATCGAACCTAGTCCGAAAGCTTTTTTTTTATAAGATGGGTTAATTCTTGACCTCAATCTTGACCAAGGTCATAGATGAGGTCGACGATGGAGCGAGTTAACCCAGAAAATGTCTATAAGGCACTGGTATTCCTACGCACCGACGGAACACAACAAGCTGTTTGGCCTCGGACTTCGGTAGGAGGGTGGTCGCGAAGCCTACCACACCGCATGAGACTATAGGACGCCACCTGAGATTCAGAACAAATTAAGGTGTCGTTGCCTGGGGTGGTTAATAGGAGGCAGGTCTCATTTGTGTTTCCTTAGTCGCCTCTTACGACACCCACGGAAAAAAACGGGGTCCAAAAAAAAATTTCCTCTCTATTTACCATATTCCGCTATGAATTCACCTATTTAATGTTTTACCCGTTACCACTACTTACTCGTGAATATAGCTTTAAAAAATTATTGTACCCTTTTTAAAGGCGGGTCAATATTTTATTTTATTCTTTTTAAAGGTCATTTATCATTCATATAACTTTCCTCGTAGATTTGTTATACAGCACTAAGTTACTCGAGATTAAAGAGCGATATAGTAATCAATTACTTTTACTCCTCTTAATACCCACGGAAAGATATGAGGTGGTGATATTCACAACCAGTCGCAACAGGGTAGTACAATTCCCAAACCGATCGCCAGATGGCATGAAAGATATGGGGTGGTGATATTATCAACCGATCACCAGACGGCAGGAAAGATGTGTGGTGGTAATATACTCTACCGGTGTCACTAAACGGTAGAGCCCCAGGACACTAAAGAGCCCCAAAAAACAACTTGAAAGTCTCAGGGAACAACTTCGTTTTTGCTTCGTTTACATTGATGACCTTTTGTCATCCACATATACGACCGAAAATTTCAGTTATTTATTTTTTAATCAAACCACTGAACCGATTTCGATAAAAGTATTATGGGACCAATCTGGAAGTAGATGATATCAAACTAAAAAAAATATTTGAAATCGGTTTATAAATTACGGAGTTTTGAGGTAACAAACATATATATATTTTTTAATTTTAAGATGGGTTAACTCTTGACCTCAATCTTGACTATAAGGTCAACGATGAGGTCGACGATGGAGCGAGTTAACCCAGAAAATGTCTATAAAGGCACTGGTACTCCCACGCACCGACGGAACACAGCATACTGTTTGGCGTCGGATTTCGGTAGGAGGGTGGTCGCAAACCAGGCGGCCCTTTACAGAGCCTACCACATCGCATGAGACCACAGGACGACACTTCAGATTCAGAAAAAAATGAAGTGTTGTTGCCTGGGATGGATTACTAGGAGGCAGGTCTCATTCACCCGAATTGAGAACCTCCTCCTTTTTTTGAACGAACTTTGCTATAATCATATAGCAAAGTTCGAACTTCATCGAACTTCATCGAACTTTGCTAGTATTTGATCGAACTTTGCTATAATCATATTGTACTATAATGTATTGTTGGCAATGAATAAATTATTTTCTTTCTTTCTTTCTTTCTTTTTTAAAGTCGGTTACAAATACACATTTAAGTTATTAATTAATTGTAAACTGCTGCTATGTCAGTAAGTATAGTATTAACAAGAAAAACTGAATCTAGACAAGGGCACGGACGCTAATAATGGATGCTAATAATAACACAATAAATACTTTAAAAATGGTTAGACAGAGTGCCAGTTGGGTGCGATTATGTAGATTTTGATTTTGCGATTAAGCGCCATTCCCTTTTAAGGGACAGCTTAACAAAAACTGAAACCCTGAATTTATTCAGACAATCAGTCATATTGATTTTCCCGTGGAATTTTTCTACGTAAGTCCTGTTAATCCTATCCTAGTTTCTATCCTACTAATGTTATAAATGCGAAAGTTTGTGTGGATGCATGGATGTTTGTTACTCTTTCACGCTCAAACGGCTGGACCAATTTTGATAAATTTTGGTATGGAGGTAGCTGACACCCTGGGTTAATACATTAGCTACATAATTTTCCTAAATTCCCATGGGAACGAAGTTCGGGGCGGAAAGCTAGTTTTCAATATTTTTACATGTTTTTCAATACTTTCTGCTTTAAAATTAAATTGCTTATTCGAATAAACTCCATATTGCAATAAAAACAAAACTAACAGCGTAAAACATGGAAAAAAGCCATATACACCGCATTCTAATATTGGCAAAGCACGCGGGGCATGGTTTTGCGGTACCTGCAATTCTCAATTCTTTATTAGTCTCATATTGGTGGTACGAGGTGGTTACTTAAAAAAATAGGAATCACAGTATGACCCGGCAATTTTCTGAGCGTCAAAGTAGATAAATAACTAAACCTTGACGTTTCCGGGATAACAAAAAAAATAGTAGAAAAAAAAATGGACTCCACCATTTAAGTATTTGCTAAGTTGTCCCTTACATTCTGTATTGTGTGATTTTAAATTAGTAAGAGAAAATTAAGGATATGATGAACTGAACTTTACCCAACATAGGTCGAGATAAAAAATAAAACAAATACCTCTCCGTACAACTTGTGCAATCAACTATTTTAGTTTTAGAGGACGAATTTTTTTTGAGAATTTCACAGGGTTCCATATGGGGAAAGTCGTTCAAATTCATAGGTATAAGTACCTTATGTTTCGCTAACATTTTTTTTTTCTTTATCAGCCCATAAGTCCCCACCGAGGGGCACGGGCCTCCCTTCCAAACTCAAAGGGGATTTAGGCCATAGTCGACCACGCTGCGCTGGCCCAATGCGTTAAGGCGACTACAGCACCTAAATTACGATTTTATGATGCGTAGATAAGCATGACGCACTGCATTAAATCGAAGAAAAAAATACTACGGTAATATTCAGGACATAAACTAGATAAGTAGTTTGCTGAAAACATGATTCAGCACTTTTGGTTCGATAGAAAAAGCTCACAAATTCACCTCTTAATACCAATATTGTGTATCTTTTTAGCTGTAAAAACGATAATAAAATGCACACAGGAACTTGAATTTGCTATCAAAATGTTCGTGATTGAATATTCTCGATAAGTAGTTAACGCATTTTTCGATTTAAGCTGATACCTTTCCATAAATCTCATTTTTCTAACTTTCGAACATGTATACGCACGTACGCTTTCATAGTCCGTAAACTTCGTGTATCGACACTGTTCGCACTGCCGGCCCAGGCCTGTTGAGAGACGGAGATGGCACTATTCCTATGTGTGCCGCCTTTATCGGGTGCTGTAGTCGCCTTTCGAAAACTTATTTTCTTAGACGTTTGGGTTTTATCACGATGTTTTCCTTCACCGATGAGCAAGTAATACATAAAACAAAATCCATACATAAATTCTAAAAGACGAATTTAGTGGTACAGGCCCACACCAGGATTTGAACCCGTAACCTTCCGATTACAAGTCTGGCTCATTACCAATTGGGCTATCACTGTTTATTCATTACAACATAATTAATTTAAAGTCAAGCAAATATATGGCCGGTTTGGTCGAGTGGTAGTCGCGCTGCCTCTTGATCGACTGGTCCTGGGTTCGAATCCCAGTCGGGGCAAATATTTGTGTAAAAAGCAGATGTTTGTTTTCGGGTCATGGATGTTTGTGTCTGTTTTTATGTGTGTTCCGAGGGACCAACGACACAAGGGAAAACCTTAGTGTGGGCCTTTGAGTGTATGGCGTATGGCGTTTTTTTATATTTTACTTTAAGTGACTACTGTGGGATTATTGGGATCCAAGACTTAACCACATCTGTGGCCCTACGCTAGATTCTGGCTAGATTCTACTCTTGATAAAATAAAATAAAAACTTACCGAGAGATGACACCACTGCTAAAGCCAGTAAAAGACTGGCAATCTGTAAGAAAAAAAAAACTTGTGAGATTTTTTTTAACCTATTTTATCTATCTAATATATCAAAAGGCTCAAAAATAGCAAATATAGATATAGGTAATAATAATATTAATTGTAACAAGACAAGGGCACGGAAATCAAGTCTGTGGGTGCAAAATTAACTATATATTATAATATAAATATAAAATATATATATATATATATATATTATATATAGATTTCGTAGCCAAATCTCCAAGTGACCTCTGATGCCCGACAAAAGTTCTTTAAAAAGGAAATATCCATGTATACACTCACGCCTTCAATCCCTTTTGGGGTAGGCAGTACGTCAAGTAGTTCGAGTACCACTTGACGTCTCATTTGACATTCATTTTGAGGGTTATTAGATGGAACAAAATGAAAATAATTACAAAATAGTAAAAATAAATTATCACACTCATAAAACACTGGCACAATCCCGAAAACACTATACAAAGTACAGTTTTTTTCACAAATTTAATTCGTTATGGTTTTTTTTTCACCGGTTACATTACTCAATAATACTTAAAAAATATGATTGCAGCTATCAAATAAAATGTTTACCTTGAAAGCCATTGCTAAACACCACTAATTCTTCTCAATTTCCAAATTAAAATACATTAAGAACCAATAATAAAATAGTTTATATACTAGCGGTTATCATTTTGGACGATAACACATAGCTGTTTACTAATAAGAAAACAACACTCGAAAAATGTTTTTATCTCTTATGCTATCATCGGTTAAAGGTGTACATATGTGTCAGATGGTGATACAATGAAAAAAAATGAGATATGTCAATCTAGATTTCAAACTTACTCATTCTGTTGAGTGGTATGGAGATTCCCAGCTTCCTGATAGGGTTTTTCCATATCTCAAAAGTATTATTAATAAATAGGTAGAAGAAATGAGATAATTCGAAAATAATTGTCTCTTGGAAGTTTTTTAAAAGCGGTGTCTCTGTTTGTTTGTTTATTGAATCGTGACTCGTAGTAGATAACTCTAAAATTATTAATTTGTACTTTTAAACTTGCTTTTAACTTTTAAATGGCTGAACCAATACTCAATACTCAATATTTTATTACATCCATAGGTTTTACATATAGGTGTTACAATCCAATAAAGTATCCAATATGGACCCTATTCTAGGGCACTGTAATTAATAGGGGCAAACCTATTCTAGTCGCTTAAAATTAGTGAGATCAATTTGTGTGAGTGTGTGTAAGAGAGAGAAAGTTCAAGTTTTGTGTTGTGGAAGAGTGTGTGTATGTGTAGTGTATGTTATGTCTATGTATGTGCTTTAGCGGTTGTGTGTGTGTGTTCAATTTTGATTAAATATAGCTAAGAAGCATCTCGATTACGCCAGCTTTCAATAAAAAAAAAATCTCATCAAAATCAGTCCATTCGTTTAGGAGCTACGATGGTACAGACAGACACACAGATACACAAATATACTGATATACATGATATATAGATATACTGATATACATATACAGGGTGCAAATTTGCAAGCTTGCCATATTCACCGACGTTATAATAAGTCATGTTTCCTCCTTTATTCGAGAACTTCCAAAATGGAATACTTTATAAAAAACTAAAATTAAACAAAACTTTTCTTTAAACTTTAGGAGCAATAGAAATTTACCTACTGTTCGTTTATCTCAAATCAAATGATAAACAAAACAAATTATTGCAGACTTTCCTTTTTACTTTTTAACCTTGACAAAAAAGGTAGATTATAAGTTTCTGTGTATCTGTATGTCTGAATGTCTGTTTGTGGCATCGTAGCTCCTAAACGAATCAACCGATTTCGATGCGGGTTTTTCGTTTGAAAGCTGCCGTGATTAAGATGGTTCTTAGCTTTATTTAATCAAAATCGGTTCAGCCGTTTAAAAGTTATACGCAATAAATGTCGGGAGTTATACAACATTTTTAATTTTAGAGTTATACGGGATTCCTACTAAGACATAAGGATTTTTTGGCGAATTAAAAAGTATAAATGACGTTATTTACAACATTTACACGTTTATTTACACAGTACTTACAGTATTCTAAGTTCTAGTTAGCAGTTGCGGTCATAGTCATCTTAGAGTACCCATCATTTCGCTCTAAACACAATCTAGCAGAAACGGAAATTCTTCTTTTAACAAACCAAAACGAATACGTGTTCTAGCACTTTTTGGATTGCAGACACAGTTAAGGAGTCAATGCCTCAAAGTAAGCCAGTCTTCATCAAGCTGGTCTAAGTTGGTGAATATGATGACTTTCTGATGACTTTCCTTACGATTCATTTACGGTTCACTGAAAATTATGTTTCGTATCACATCAATACATTCAATTTCCTCCGTGTACACCAATCTTTTCAAGTTTTCATTTCACATCTCCTCACGCACAAATAAGTCCGGGGATCGCGCTGGCCAGGGAACTGGGCCATCACGTCCGATCCATTGTGTTATTCTCGGTAATTTTACGTATCGCCCCGTGGCGTAACCGCGACCGGAAAAAATCCGCGTTCAACTCAACTTAGTTAAAATCTCAATAAATTTATGAAAAATTTTGCAAAAAACAACCATTTCTGCCAAAACTTGTGCCAATGTCAAGTTTTTAACTTTTTCTTATTTGACAGCAAATAGTTCGTGTAAGTTAAATTGATCAGTTGACAAACCGTACACGCCATGTAATAGGGATGTGCATGAGTATCGATAATGTATCGATGGATTAGTGCTGTGTGCATTAATTGTCGATGAAAATAAATAAAAAATGAAAAAAATCGAGATTTTGTCAATCTTATTTTATAATTTATTTAAGTTCTTTACAAGCAGTACAATGACCTCAGTGAATATGGCAAGCTTGCTGATTTACAGCTTGTATGTATAACATCCCTCTGTTTTTGTCAGGGGGTTACTCTGGACGGTTTTCGAAAACCGGAAATTTCATTTTAATTTAGATAAATAAATAAATGTTGGCCAACTTAAGCAACACCGTTAAACCCCAAATTATGCAAGGCTTGTTTTTAGTTAGATGGATGCTAATAACTGATAAACTACTTACATTAAAGTTAAACGTTCATTAAAGTTAAAGATAATGCTTCTATTAATATCATACCTGTCGCTTTCCGTCTTGTTGACATAAGCATTACATTTAAAGAAGCTATAAATTTAATGAACCTTTCTGCAACTAGGTGTATAACAGAAATACTTTAAAATCATTGAAAATTATGTTTCCAAATATTTTTTTTTAGATCAGCAGCTAAGATAACTATGTAACGTGAACGGTTCAGCTTTGGTAAACACGTTCAAATCTACCGCGGCAGGTAGCCGTAGCACTTGTCATTTATCACGTCTTACATAGGTCATTTCTTATCGTTTGTTTTGTCTGACATGCTAACTTTCTCATAACATAATTAGTAAAACTTTGATGTGTATGCCCTCTGAGGGCCAAGTCAGAAAATGTGGTTTTGAGTTCATACACTTTTAGCAGGTCTTTCAAAAGAATTGTAGGCGAAGAGATAAATTTGTAGGTGTTATAGGTAGGACGCTACAACTCACTGAATGTGGTCCCTCAAACGAACCATGTGGGGTATCATATTACGAAATCTTTTGGCAAATAGATTCCCTGATCTGTTTACGTGACACTTCACATAATAAAACAAATAATAATGCTCGTTATATTTTCAGACCAATACTCAGGAACGTGCGGTTTGTCAATAATGAAACTATTGCCCTAATGTGGACCAACAGAGTGCAAAACGCCATGACAGTGCAGCTGTGTGTTTTGGGCAACCAGGTTTGCACCGAGGTGAGATTTCAAACTGTTCCTTAAACATTATAGGGATATTTTATTACATCTATATAGTAAGTTGTAGAGTGCCAACTTTATATCATTTTAGGCATAGACATAGACATAGACATAGACATAGACATAGACATAGACATAGACATAGACATAGACATAGACATAGACATAGACATAGACATAGACATAGACATAGACATAGACATAGACATAGACATAGACATAGACATAGACATAGACATAGACATAGACATAGACATAGACATAGACATAGACATAGACATAGACATAGACATAGACATAGACATAGACATAGACATAGACATAGACATAGACATAGACATAGACATAGACATATACTTTATTGCACACCATAGATAACACAAAAACATTACAATAACAGGACAAGGACAGAAAACAGAAATGTACAAAAAGGCGGCCTTATTGCTAAGGTAGCAATCTCATCCAGGCAACCTTTGGGTAGGGAAAATAACGGAAAAAATATAAAGCAGAGCGGGTGGTGGCTAACAATTAAAAACAAAATAAAATAATAAAATATATTTATATTATATTACATAAACTACAGCTCTAATATTAACACTCATACAGCTCATTTTATATCATTTAAAAAAATAAAAATAAATTGGTAGTCATTTTATTTGGTGGAAATAGCTAAAAACCCCTTGCTAACTCCCCACTTGAGTTAGCAAAATTAGTTAGCGAAACCTCAGGACGTCAATCCCCGTGGAAGTTTGTCCAAGGAAATGACATGAAATTCTAAAGCTTATTTTTGACTTATGGCAATCAGAAGTGGCGAATTTCTTTAATGAAAAAGTATAATGAAAAAATCGAAACCATTTTATTTGTTTAACATTTAACGAAATCATCTTGAACTTGAAAAACCTGTGCCAGGGAGCCCGCTGAAAAACCTGTGCCAGGGGAGCCCGGTGCCTATCTTTAAAAAACATAAAAATGTGTTTATATGTAAGTGTATGTGTTTCATGTTATCTAAATATATAAAAGGAGAAACTGACTGACTGACTGACTGACATATCAACGCACAGCCAAAACGGCTAAACGTAGGTACTTGAAATTTGGAAGGGACGTAGCTTAGGTACCGTAGAGGTGCACTAAGAAAGGAATTTCAGAAATTCCCACGGGAACGGGAATTAGCGGGAAAATCCTTTTGTATGAAAAATCTAAACCGCTTAAGTTAGACGCTTGAAGTTTGGCATGCAGGTACCTTAGTAAACGTAAAGCTTAGTTGCAGCAGGATATTGCAAAATTCCCACGGGAACGGGAGTTAGCGGGAAAAAACTTTTATATGTAAAAATCTAAAGCTTAAACTAAATCAATATTTAATGGACTGTCAATAAAGTGTAATCTGTTCAAAAGAAAAAATTAACACGCAAACGAAGTTGCGGGCATAAGCTAGTGATTTATACTTACTGAGAAAAGTTAATCAGTTTAGTTACTCATTCATTTTAGTAGGATTATTCACATCCTTCATTTCTACCCACCGATTCAACAAAACTTTTCTTAAATAAATTTTTTTTAGGGAAAGATAAATAATAAATAAATAAATAAACGCTACACACTCAAAGGCTCATACTAAGGTTTTCTCTTGTGTCTTGGGTCCCTCGGAACACACATAAAGACAAACACAAACACCCATGACCCGAGAACAAACATCTGCTTTTTACACAAATGTTTGCCCCGACTGGGGATCGAACCCAGGACCCGCCGATCAAGAGGCAACACCAGGAGCTCTAATTCAAGTCCCATTCGTGCCGAACATTTTCGTTTTTTTAAAAATTATTTGTGAATATCTCGCGGGTAGTAAGCATTTTAAAAATACTAGTCTTTTCTTCTTCCAGATTTTCCAGCATACAGAGCCAGACGGCTGGATCGACAATATTCCTCTCCTCTTCAACGATGCAGGAAACTCTTTTATCACAATTTTGCCCCAAGTGAGTAATTTTATCAATTCTACACCTATAAGGCAAACTCGCGTAACGCGTAACTTCTTTTTTGCTGTGTAACTATATTGTGTAATACGGTTTCAACTTCCAAAGTGAGTTTGGAAGATACGTGAGTTTTCCGTAGGAGTGAAGTCTTCGTTACAATGTTTTGGTTACAATATCATTTTGTTTTGTTTTTCATTTGCCTCCATCGAAACTCGCAGAAGATTTAGGTCATAGTCCATCACGCTGGCCCAATGCGGGTTGGTGGACCGCTCGCGTTACAATATCAATTCTCCCTTCTCTTACCAGCCCTATACGTCCCCACCGAGGGGCAACCCACCGAGGGGCACGGATCTCCCTTTGAAACGCGAAGGGGATTTAGGCCATAGTCCACCACGCTGGCCTAATGCGGGTTAGTGGACCACTCGTCTTTCGAAAATGAATTTTTTTGGAGGAGCGGGTTTTATCACGATGTTTTCCTTCACCGTTGAGCAAGTGATAATTAGAAATCCGTACATTAATCCGAAAAGAAGAATCTAGTGGTAAAGGCCCGCACCAGGATTTGAACCCGCGACCTTCGGATTACAAGTCTGGCTCATTACCAACTGGGCTATCACCGCTTCCATTATCAATATTGTAGTTTCCATTACAGATATTATCAATATTTTGGTTTAATTATTGTTTTGATAGTTAATTCCGTTTACTTTTAAATAAAATAATATTAAACGACTCTTCTAATACATTTCTCTTGTCAATAAAGTTATTGATCATTTTGACATTACTGCATGTACTTAGCAATCTATTGCATAAGTCTAAGATCGATACATCGGATCCCATAAAATCTCTCTTTTGATAGTTGACAGCGACATCTGAACGTCCAATGCTCCGAAGTACATACTTCGGGGGGGGGGGGGGGGGATGCGGGGTCAAAACATCTTAGTGCTTCAAAATCGTCATCCTCACTTGCTAGCGGTGCACCCTGCTGATTAACGGACTAGGCTCTCACGTACATACGACAGCAGATCAGCGATCGCTCTAACGTCACTCGTAATAGCGTCGGTCTTCATGGTGTAAATGTATAACCTGACGTGCTGCTGTCTGTACTAGAACCCGTAAAGGGTTTTTTACTTGATATTGGCGACTTCGCCATTCTAATATTTTTAATTTTGATTAAAATACCCAGATATTGGCAAAATCACAACATTGTGGACGTAATTTTCCAAAGAATTACACATGTACACATGTATTGGTCATAGAATGATTTAGAAAAGATGCTCAGTGTCACTGGGCTCGTGGTAACTTTGCATAAGTACGAGATATTTGAAACATTTTTTTTTCATCCCTTCTATTCGAAAAGTGTTGCTTTGTTCCTCTATAAGCGGGAGTGAAAGAGCTCTTTTCTGTTAAGAACTTCTTAGCGGGCGTAAATGAGATTTGAATTTATAACATGTGTCATTCATAGAAATCGAACGTAAATTGTATGAATACTGGCTGGTACGTGTTGGCTGCTCGGCGGCGGCGGCCCCCACACTAATTGAAAAAAAAAACGCGCGAATTGAGTCTCTGTTCTTGTAATTACAATATACATAAAAAATTGTAGTTGTTTTTATTCACATTTCTTTCTTAAATAAATATATTCAGGAATTACATGAATTTATTTTCTCATAGAAAGGGGATGAAAAGTAGAGTATATGGCTCGAGAGCAAATTATTTTTACCTCGGGCGATGTACTTTGAATCCTTAGAATAATTCGCTTTGCTCGTGGTTCAAAGTAGCGCCCTCGCCGTAAAAATACTACCTTGCTCCCTTGTCATACAATCTACTATATTAGAACACTAACAGTTACTTACTTGACTAATTTCTTTGTCTGTATTATGAGTGTAAAGGTTATGTTTATTTTGTCTAAAATCCCGCGGCGCGCCTGAGAAGATACAATTTTTAGTCATCGATGAATAAATCTAGAAAAGTTGGGAATAAATAGAAGAATAGAGTTGTATGTATTGGTGAAACTAGATAAAAAGGTCAATGGGTGGGACCTTCAAAAAAAACAACTGCCTAACAACAAAGCGCCCAGTTTGTTATCATTATCAGTGCCCTGTTTTAAGAGGAAGGAAAATTTATAATCGCTTCTATAATAATATAAATAATTATAATAATGCCGACAAAACAAATGGAGATGATTTCATAATAAGCGGTTATCAGTTTCTTAGAATAAAAAATGTGTTTACTAATATTTCCGAGTTTCTGTTTTTCTCGAAGATTACTGTCACCTAATTAAAGAGTGTGGAATTTCATTTATCATTTTAAAAAGTTGTTTACTTGTTCAAAAATAATTTTAGGGTAATAAAATATTTGGCGCGAATGGGACTTGAACCCTGTGGTGCCCCAGCCAATTCGCGCCGAATATTTGACTCTCGTCGAATCCAAGTTCAAAAAGTTTTTCTACGAAGTTTCCATCAAAGAGACTGGCGTAAACAATGAACTGGTTTATTAATTAAACGTGAACGATATGGTCACCGCAAAATCGATTTGCTTTAACAATAGTGTTAATTGTTTTATAACTGAAAGTTTAATGTTAATGATTAAACCTGTTTCAGTCAGTAAACGGAGTTCGGTATAAGCAGATCGTGCAGGTGTCTCAAGGAAGCGAAGCTCTCTGGTCTGCCGTGGACAGAACTAACACTGCGCATACTGTCTTGGAGATCTTGCTGTGGAACGTCGATGATGTCGTGTAAGTACACAAAGATCTGCAAGACTGATCCACAATACGATATTGATTTAGTGGGATGTCGATTTGTCATATAAAAAAAAAGTTTAAAATTTAAAACTATTTATTTGCAAAAAAAAACTGTATCTTATATTAATTACAAAGGGAGGAGAATCTACTTATAGCTAGATTATGGCCCCCTAGGGATTCTATTAGTAACAATTTTTTGGTATAGAAAAATAAGTACGTACAACAATTTTTTTAAATGAAATGGTATGTTGTTAACAATTTATTAAGTTTGCGGGTGTCGGAGTAACATACTTACTTGCCCTCAATAAAATATTTTTTTAATGTACTTTTAATCTGGTTTGGTTTCATGCTAGCAAGTGCTAGGCTTAATTGTTTTTGCATTTGATTTAAATCTTCAGTCAAATCACTTCCCCCTTATTCATAAACGTTATTTAAAAGTTTCGCGGGAGCATGTAAAACATGTTTTACTGATAAAGAAATAAGAAATATTTACAAACGCTTCCGCGAGGCTTTGAACTGTCACTTAGTAATAATAGTAAAAAACAACAAACCTTTGAAAATTATACATGGTCAAATAATATATAGGTAGAGGACAAAATGGTATGTGGCTTCAGATAGACGGACATCCCAGGGACGCCAGACCTTACTTATTTTCTCATAAACCAAATGTGTGGGAAATAGTAGTGCTAGTACGTACTGGTAATGTATGAATACCAGCTAACCTGGGCCGATGGCCAATTTTCAGCTACCAGGTTCTGAAGGTACTTCCAAAAATTACTCACTTGTCATGAAGTCTGGCTGCTGACGACTTATAGAATATAAGTACTTATAATTAAATATAAAAATTAATGTTCAACACCGCCAGACACTCTCCGTCGGTTGTGATTTCTGCCAGACGCTTTACAGTTAGCAAGTAAATTATGCGATTATACCTACAAAATCTGAGCCGTAATTTTTGTATATGATGTTCAGGGAACTATAACAATACTTTTTATAGCACCCAGACTTCAAGACAAGTGAGCAATTTTTGGAAATACCATCAGAACCTGGTAGCTGAAAATTGGCAGTCGGCCCAGGTTAGCTGGTATGCTGGTATTCATACATTACTAGTACATACTAGCACTACTATTTCCCACACATTTGGTTTATGAGAAAATAAGTAAGGTCTGGCGGCCCTGGGATCTTGGTCTAAGAAGCCGTTGATATTCTGCCACATCCTTCACATAATACAAACTAAGGTCCGTATGACAGAACGCGACTCAGACTCTGATCTTTACTTAAGTAGCAGTCGTTTTTGTCATTTTGATAGTGAGAGAGATAGACAATCAATACTCAGACGGCCGGTTTGGTCGAGTGGTAGTGACGCTGCCTCTTGATCGGCAGGTCCTGGGTTAGATTCCCAGTCGGGGCAAATATTTGTGTAAAAAGCAGATGTTTGTTCTCGGGTCATGGGTGTTTGTGTTTGTCTTTATGTGTGTTCCAAGGGACCTACGACACAAGGGAAAACCTTAGTGTGGGCCTTTGAGTGTGTAGCGTTTATTATTATTATTATTAATTAAAGATCAAGACTTGAGTCTCCTTCTGTAATACGGGCGTTAAACTTAGCATTACGTTTATGAATAAGGGAATTAGTGCTGAAGTAATGTATGAATGAATTGCAATCGAATTCACTTAACGTGTTTATGGTTATGCTTGATTCTTTTGCATGATGACGAATATTACGAATCTTATCTTGTTAATACACAGCAAAAAGGTCTAAAGAGAAATAAATACATCGCCACGAGAGTGCTTGAAATACTTCCATATGTGTCTGTTCTAGTGAATTAAATTGTTTACATACAGGGTGTAAAAGACAGCTTAGCAAAAACTGAAACCCTGGACTGAGACAATCATTCAGAATTTTTCCAGTGGACTTTTTTTCCGGAAAACTTTCAATTTTTTTCATGTTTATTAATATGTTCTGCTTACGTTTTTTATTATTTAATCGAATACACTCCATTTTGCTGTAAAAAAACAATCATAACAAAGTAAAACACGAAAACCAGCAATGTATATCGCACTCCGGTAGCAGCGTGGCGCGGGGGGATCGCGCGCGGGGCGCGGTTTCACGATACGTTGCGTAATGCCAAAGAAGGTAAATAATGAAAACGCCTTAACATGACGTTTCCGGGAAAAAATAAATACTTATAGCTAATGATAGTTATGGGTAGATTCCACCATTTAAGTATTTGCTAAGCTGTCCTTTACATCCTGTATATCATGAGTATTGGTGGCGTCGGACTGGTATGCTAAAGGTACTGGCATGTGCGATAATTCTTCCTTTATAACCATTTCAGATGGTATAAAGCCACCCACGTCAACGATTCTGCAGAGCAGCATATATACAGGGTTGATTCAAATCGAGTTGTGTCTTGTTTCACATGCAACATTACAAGTGATGATGGTGGAGAATGCTTATACAATGACGCCAGTATCAGCTCCGGAGCATCGAAGTTAGCCATCACTTGTGGAGGGCCAGGTGTGCCTAAAATCTTCATTTATTCCACGGTAAGTTACGATCCCTTTGAGATTTGGAGCTATGGTTCCTTCAGATTCAACTTTTAAAAAGTCACTCGCTGACTATTCAACTTCCAGCCCAGAACCCTAAAAAGTCGCAAGATTTCCTTTGTGATGTTGGATAAGGAATAAGGCTGAATTTTTGAATTCATGGGCATGAAGTCCCGGGCAGGTTTAATTGTTATTGACAGATAAATGGAGCTTTTCGACACAGGTAAAATACGGAGACTCCATCCCCCCCTTTTGTACACATTGTTTAATGCAAAATAAACAGTTTAATATATTTTTTGTATGATCTGAACATGATTGTGTCCGAAACCGAATGGAAGAGAGATACGTATCTCAGAAACAGTTTTCCATACGACAAAGAAGTAGGCAAGAAAATTATATTTACGTTAATCCTTCTATTTGCTCCTTACAGAGTGGAAGCCTCGTGAGAGTTTGGGATGACAACACCGAAACAGCAGCTCTGGTGGCCTCCAGATCGATACCACAGATTATTAGGCTCCAAGTCCCGGTGGCAGCTGGTCTTCCAGAAGCAGACGTCCAGATCCAGGTCCCAGATAACTACCAGCAGATGACCAATGTGCCACTTTTGGTCTATGTGTAAGCAAATAATATTATTTCATAGTTAGAATGCTGTGTAGTTCTCGGTAGAGTAGGATAAGACGTTTATGACATTACTAGCTTTCCGCCCGCGGCTTCGCCCGCGTGAACTTCGGGAACCGCGTAAAATTTTTTCTCGCTAACTCCCGTTCCCGTGGGAATTTTACAATATCCTGTTGCAACTAAGCTTTAAGTTTACTAAGGTACCTGCATGCCAAATTTCAAGCGTCTAACTTAAGCGGTTTCGATTTTTCATACAAAAGGATTTTCCTGCCAATTCCCGTTCCCGTGGGAATTTCGGGAATTCCTTTCTTAGTGCACCTCTACGGTGCCTAAGCTACGTCCCTTCCTTTGAAGTGCCTACGTTTAGCCGTTTAGGCTGTGCGTTGATATGTCAGTCAGTCAGTCAGTCAGTCAGTCAGTTTCTCCTTTTATATATTTATATGAATAGGATAAGAAACCCTTATCAGTACGTTCACCAAGTGTGTTAATTGGGGTCATTTATTATATTAATAATAGGACAAGAAACTCTTCTCAATACGTTAACCAAGCGTATTGAGTGTGGGTATTTAGGCCTGTCCAGCAGTGGACGACTATAGAAGATTTTAAATTAGTTAGCGAGTGTTGTTGAACAATGTCTTACTAAAAAAAACAACGGGTTGCACTCCGGGAGTGCCGGCAGAAGTGAAAACTTGAACATCAACGTTGTGCATTAATATGGAAATAAAACAAAATACACAAAAAAAGTCCGTTATTCTCTCAGGATTCGAACCCTCGACCTGTTACTTACAATCTGGCGACTTTTCCACTGGACCAAACTGTCTACTTTCGATTCCGTAAAATAGTATATCGGTATTTGCGCACCATGTGCGAATAATCGTTTACATCGTTGACATCTGTCACAGAGATAATTTTACCATAGGGCTGCCATCCGTCCGGGTTTCCACCCATACTGCAAAGTACACAACGCTGCTAAAGAAGTTTTCACTTCAAAAAAGGTGGCAACCCTATCCTACGCATATTCGATCACGGTCACGTGACATCTGACGATCTGACGCGAGTTCATCACGAGTTTAAAATTTTTTCCCCATACTAAAAGTGCTCAACGCCGCTAAAGAAGTTTTCACTTCAAAAACAATCACTTAGTTCTCAATACAACTTCTTCTATGCTTTACGATGGACAATCGAAGTCAATGTCTTATTTTCATTGGAGTTTATTGATAAGTTGGCTTTCCATTACTCCACAGCTACGGAGGTCCAGACTCGGCACTAGTCACGAAGCAATGGAGCATTGACTGGGGCACCTCATTGGTCAGCCGATGGAACATCGCCGTCGCTCACATAGATGGGCGAGGGTCTGGTCTACGAGGACTAGCCAATACCTTCACCCTCAACCGGCAATTGGGTACTGTCGAGATTGAGGACCAGATTAATGTTACTAGGTAGGTGGGTTTTTATGTCTTGAAATTTATGTCTTTTACGTGGACTATTGTTACATATGATATGAGAATGCAGTGCTTGGAAATAACTGCATTATTATGTCTGGAAATGTTATGTTAAGTAGACCAAAACCACATGTGACTTAATTTTAAGAATAAGTATTTTTTAAACTAACCGAGAAACAGCCGGTCGTTCAGAGAACAAAACTATGGTTTTATCAATATTTAATTACCCAAAATATGTAAATATGTAAGTTGCCCATAATAGTATAATATCTATCCTAAGAAGGGAACTTACATTTAGTTATTTATGAGAGGCATCGGTAATTAAATCTAGGTATAAGTTTTTAGCTGTTTTCGATATCTATTGTAAACTACATATATTATCTTTTTAGAAATAAACTTTAATATGCAACCCGTCGCGCGCTTGTGTAAGGCGCGTGCGATACAAATCTTGCACAATCGCGTGAAAGTCTAATAAAGAATTAACTGATAAAAAATTATGACGTACTTAATAAAAATTTGCTGATTTTTATAGCAAGACTTAAATATGGTGTTTCGTCGAAAGTAAATTAATTCAATTTTTTTTATTTCTTCGGCTACTGCATTGTTAAACAATGAACGATACTCGCGTGTTAAGTGATATGTAACTGGAGCCCCTTAAAACTCTCGCTTCACTCGTGTTTTAAATGATCTCACGTTATATTTTACTTAACACACTTGTGTTGTTAATGACTCATTTCTTCTCTTAGATATCTTCAAGACAACCTTCCATGGGTGGACAGCAACCGCACCTGTATCTGGGGCTGGTCTTACGGCGGGTACGCGGCCTCCCTCGCGCTGGCACGAGGCGGGCCCGTCTTCCGCTGTGCCGTAGCCGTCGCCCCTGTTGTGGACTGGAGGTTCTATGGTTCGTACCTAATTGGGTCCATTTGATTTGGTCTTGAAATACCTACGTCCGATCCTACATCATGTACTTTGGTTTTACGGAGTACTCTCTAAAGGTTGTGTATAACTCTTTGCACGCGTATCGTTTCACCTTCTGTATGATTTCCTTTTCCCCCTGGTTGCCTGCAAGAAATTGCTCTATTGCTCCATTTGTACACTATAAGATGAACGTGTTTTTGTTTTTATGATTGTGTTTTTTGGTGTACAATAAAGAGTATTATTATATTGGAAGTGTTGGAATAAAATATTTTTACATTGCGATTCTGATGTAAAAAATGATTCACCGGTCCTTTAATTTGCGAGCTTTCTTCTTCTTTAGGATGTGAAACTCCGATAGTAATTGAATATCTATCTAATTATATAGTAATTGAGTATCAGAAAAATACATAATTTTTTGTATGTCGAGAGTCATTGTCATCAGCGCATATACGTTCCCACCAGGCACATGCCTGGAAAGGAAAACAGTAAAGGGAGGCACTTGCCCATTGGTGGGGGTAATTTAGGCCATGTCGGAAGTAAGAAAAGATTTTATTTTGAAACAGATATACCAGTTACGGCGTACACTATCTGTGATAGCCAGTGGAATGTGGCTCGTTGTAGGTCTTCCCTATATAAAGTATAAATGCCTTTTTACTTAATACGGTGGTCAAACGAATTGGTTAGCGCAGAGCTAAGTCTGATCAAAACTATTTCTGCTATAACCTTCCCCATTTTGTCTTACAGATACAATCTACACCGAAAGATACATGGACGTACCGCAGAACAACACGCAAGCCTATATTGATTCATCACTACTAAATGAAGAAGTTGTAAGTGTTAGCACAAGAAAACAACAGGTTGCACTCCGGGAGTGCCGGCAGAAGTGAAAACTTGAACATTAACGTTGTGCATTAATATTTAATTATTTTTTTCTATGCTGACACCGGATGACATCTTGACTTTTGCAGTTTTATTTTCCTATATTTATTAAACACCCCTCCGCCTTACGGATTTTCGATCAGGGTCACGTGACAGACACGTGACCCTGACGCGAGTTTAACATTTTTTACCCATACTTCAAAGTGCACAACGCCGCTAAAGAAGTTTTCACTTCAAAAAAAAACATTTATTTACATCATCGTTATAGCCGGTGTACGTCCACAGTTGGACATGGGCCTCCTCCAAAAAAAGAGGGGCTTGGGCCGTCATCCACCACGCTGACCCAGAGTGGGTTGGTGGGGAAGTATAGCTAGAGCCTTTTTCGTTGATCAGCAGGGTATGCCGCGGGTAGGAAAGGTTGACTTAGGTTCCTGAAGATGGATTGGGAACTCTTACACCCTATTACTTAATCTATACTAATATTATAAAGAGGAAAGATTTGTACCTATTTTTGTATGTTTGTATGTTTGTAATGAATAGGCTCAAAAAGTACTGGACCGATTTAAAAAAATATTTCACCATTAGGATGCTACATTATCCCTAAGTAACATAGGCTACATAATTTTTCCGAATTCTCACGGGAACGAAGTCCCGAGCGGGATGCTAGTGAACAGATAAAAATACACTAAGGCCCGTATTCAGGAGACTCAAGTCTTGATCTATACTTAAATATTGATTGTCTCTTTCTCTCTATCAAAATAATAAAGCCGTAGTTTAAGCCATGTGGTGATCAGTTGAGAATAACATCACCCTATCTCTTTCCATGGGTGTCGTAAGAGGCGACTAAGACCTGCCTTCTATTTTTGAGGAGAATTTGAATTTGAGGTGTTGTCCTATGGTCTCATGCGATGTGGTAGGCTCTGTAAATGGCCGTCTGGTTCGCGACCACCATCCTACCGAAGTCCAACGCCAAACAATTTGCTGTGTTCCGTCGGTGCGTGGGAGTACCAGTGCCTTTAAAGGCATTTTCTGAGTTAACTCGTTCCATCGTCAGCCTCATCTTTGACCTTTATGGTCAAGATTGAGGTCAAGAGTTAGCCTATCTTATAAAAAAAAACAAAGACGACTGCTACTTAAGTATAGATTAGAGTCTGAGTCGCGTTCTGTAATACAGACCTTCGGACCTAAATCATCGAGCGGTCAAATATGAGATTCATCTCGTCTCGTCGTTATCATTTCCGAAAGTTCATGTTACATATATTAATGACAAATATCAATTGCAGGTGGCGGCGTATCGTGAAAAGAGGTACTTCCTGGTACATGGAACTGCGGATGACAATGTCCATTACCAGCACGCCATGCTCATCTCAAGGCTGCTGCAGAGGCAAGATGTCTACTTTACGCAGATGGTAAGTGTTTGTTAAACTAAATAGAAGACATTTGGCGGAAATCTTATATACAGGGTGTAAGAGACAAGTTAGCAAAAACTGAAACCCTGAAGCTAGACCAACATAAATGATTTTCCAGTGGAATTTTCTTTAGGAAAATTTTCATTTTCTTTTTCATATTTTTAAAGTTTTTCTGCTTTTAGATTTTTTTTGTTATAAGACGGGTTAACTCTTGACCTCAATCTTGACCAAGGTCAACGATGAATGAAGTCGACAATGGAGCGAGTTAACCCAGAAAATGCCCATTGAGGCATTTTAAATAAATTATTCTAACACACTTCAATTTCAAATAAAAAACATTGGTAACAGCGAAAACAGAAATATACATAGCATTCTTACAGCGGCGCGCGGAGGGGGGACCGCGCGAGGGGCGCGATTTTGCGATAGATTACGTAGCGCAAAAGTGGGTAAATAACGAAAACTCCTTATCTTGACGTTTTCGAACACAATGATTACATGTAGCCAATCATATTTATGGGTAGATTCCACCATTTAAGTATTTACTAAGCTGTCCTTTACACCCTGTATAGGTACGCGTTTATTTAGATCTAATTAATAGAATTAGGCGTTACTTATTGGAAATTCAAGCTGAATGAGGAGATTCTTGTAATTTTTGGAATGGACGATATAATGTTAAGTAATCTGAGGAGCAACTTATTGAAACAGACGCGAACACTTTATAAGTTTTAATAATAATTTATAATAATAGTATCTCATGGTGTAGGAGTTTTCAAACTGCCAAATGGCCTTCGACTTGGTTTTAACGACTGTAGTCAATCGACAACAGCCGGGCTTAACGTACCCTCCGAAGCACGAAAACACTCGTGATAAATTGCCACTTGAGTAACCAACAGGTTTTCTTCCTCTGTGTACGTTGCTTAACCTCAATGATCGGTTCAGATCAGCGAGCGCCCCTTGGCTGCTCCAGTAAAGGTCTGACTTGTGTTAAAGTTAGAAAATAATCATAATTCACTATAAGTTTGCATTATGTTATGACTGTGTGAAAGTGCATTTAATGACAATACTGAATTGTCAAAAATTGCACTGCCTGTTAGACCCTTAGCACATGGCGTATTTTAAATGCGCCGACGACGCGCGTTTCACGAGCGTATACGCGCTTCAAACGCGATTGGAACGCAACCTTGTATACTGTGTTTTTTATTCTCAGAGACTAAATTTACATATGCAAATGTCAAATTTACAAATATTCAGCAAAATTACGAGACTTAAAAACTGAGTTTTTTATTCTCAGAGACTGGATTGACGTATGCAAGTGTCAAATTTGCAATTAATGTAAAAAAAATATGAATTTTACATTTGCATGTGTCAATTTGGTCTCTGAGAATAAAAAACACAGTTTAACTCAGCATACGGGGCAATCGTGAAACGCTTGTTTATAGCGCGTTTACAGCGCGTATACGCGCAAATACAGCGATACAAACGAGTTTCGAACGCGCTTCACATGCGCGTTTAAATCTATGAAAACACGAAAATCAGCATCTACCGCGCTGAAAACGCGCGTTCCTGAAACTCGCCGACTGCTAGGGGCTTTAATACAGGTGCAAGTTTTAGTTGAATCTTGAAGCTGGGCATTTTAGAAAGACAAAGATTTGTCGTACTGATAATATTTTTGTTAATTTTTCAGAGCTACACAGATGAAGATCACGGAATGATTGGAGTTCGACCGCATCTTTACCATGCTCTAGAGAAATTCTTAGAAGAAAATATGTTGTAAACCTTTGTACATTGATAAGAAATCCAAAAATACGTCTTCAAACCTTAGAAAATTATATAAGCGGTACTACACAGTAGATTTTAGGGGCATAATAGTTATTGAACACAGCAGCAATCGGGTAAAGAGTTTTTAGTTCATTTGCAGAGAAGATGGCTATTTCCGAACCAACTTCGTCATTCTGAACAAGTTCCTAAGTGCTGTTTTACAGTACTGTAAGTTCAGGAATGTTTTTATTATGATTGACAAATTATTTACTTAGAGAAAAGGGTGTACTCATGTCAATCTTCAGTACTGATATCGATGTTGACTACTTTTGGTCTTGTAAGATTTTATTATTGTAGCGCATTGCGACGACTTAGGTTATTAGAGAGAGAGTTACCTGTATAATAATTACTACAGTAAAATCCTTATCATATTAGAACAAACTTGACCTTAAAAAGTAAGCTGAATCAGTATCTAGATACCTATAATGACGTGTTAATAGTAACTTTTCTATTTTGACGCAGTGGCTCAAATATTTTATGACAAAATATGAAACTCGTAAAATTTTTACACAATAAGTATATTTTTACGCTGAAAGTAACGTAAATCTGTCTATTCATTGTTAGAATAAATATAATATAATTACATTTCATAATGTACAGTTTTGAGCAACTATCTTGGAAATCGTTTCTGTTTGAGTCTGTTAGAAAAAGTCCCTTTTCCACACTTGTTTGAAAAGTTAGTCTTAAATGATGCTCTGATTTCTTTAAAGCTTTGACCATAAATTATATCTTCATCACGAGATAATTCTTAACCCAAAGGTAGATTTGTTTTAATGAATAGTATCGCTGTGTCGTAGTCACTTTGTAATCACGGCAACTAAAGCTTCAGTAATATACAGACTGTATGCAACCAGTTTTCTACTACAATAAATTATAAATAAGCAAGAAGTACCTTTTCAATGTTATCGCTCGTAGCTGGTAAGTGCCATGGTGGTCTAGTTCTCCAAAAAAATTTAAAAAGAGGAAAGTATTTTCATTACTTTAGTTGATTGATTGTTCGACGCGGTTCGACGTATACATGAAACAAGAGTAAAAAGTTTCAAAAATATGTAAACATTTAAAAAACTCATTTAAAAGAAAAAGACATACAAAAGAGGTCGGCGTTGGCATTGATCAACATTGTAAGTAGCAAACCTGCTAATGGTAAGGTTGAAAATAGAACAAGTCATTCCTATTAAGTATTTTTAACTTTAAAGAAATGAATGTTCATTTACATTTTGAAGTTTCAAGATTATTTCATGATTTTGTAAGCAATATTTAAAAGCAAATTGTGTCAAATTTCTAATAGTAGACTAGAAAATATGACTTTTATAAAAATACGTATTTTCTTAAATTTAAACATTTAATGTAGTCATAAAATATTTGTCAAATTCTATCTAAAATGTAAATAAAACAAATCCTTGTTTTAAAATTATTGTATTAAAACACGGATTAGTTTCTTAAAAGTTACCGTGTGTTAACACTGGATTAACGAATGTAAAAATGACAAACCAGTACTTTTAGGGTAGTCTCCGATCATCGCGACCGCGTCAGGTGACTTCGACAGATAATCTTTGATGTGTACAAGTAAAGTTTAGTTTATTATTGCAGTATTAAAAAAATAAAATGTACAAATACGCACCCGCAACAGACTTTGTCATAACTAAAAACTAAGACAAAAGTAATCAGCAACATACTTTATCAGTCCCTAACAATTCCTAAAAAGATACAAAATAGATGATGACGACATGTAAGGGGGCGTCCATTAATTACGTGAGGTGTTCTTGGCGATTTTTCGACCCCCCCACCCCCTCTGGTGAGATGTCGTGAGATTTTGATCGACACCCCCCCTCCCCCTTTATCTCACGTGAGTTTTATAAAAATGCTTAGTTTTAGTGTAAACACGTTAATTGGTAATTTATTTAGAAAACTTACATAATTTGCCTAGTTATTTTTAAACTTTTAATTATCGAACAATAATAAACAGCTATGATTTACCAACTTAAATTTAAAAAAAAAGATTGTTCTAATTCAGTCCACGGGAACTCATGAGTAGTTTTAAGAGTGGCTACCGGAACAACATGGTTTAGTTGGTATAACTTAGCTTTCCCGCAATTTAAAATTATTTCTTTCGGTGGAAAATATTACGTGATATTTGTAGAGACCCCCCTCTCCCCCACGTGAGATTGAGTGAGATTCGACCCGACCCCCTCCCCCCCCAAAACGCCTCACGTAATTAATGGACGCCCCCTAACTGAAACTCTTCAGCTTTGATTGCCGTTGTATCTAGATCGGAGACTTCATAGTTTTCTCCATATTAAGTACATAGCTCTATCATAGCAACGTTTCCTCACTCTCAATTTCTAAGACTATCATTGAGATAAGTACTTTGATTTTTTCTCCTTTTCTGACCTCGAACCAGTTTTTTGAGTCAACTTATACCAATCTTACGAAATTTTAAAACATAAGCTTTATATTGCCAGAGGAAACACTTCAGTGCTATCTGTTAGCAGTGTAGTGGAAAATCCAGATTGCATCCTATATGCATAATTGCATATCCTTGTATAAATTAAAGTCTTGGGGAAATTTTAAGGCAGTCACCTTCATTGTACACTCATCTGACGCGTTCGTGTATTTCGTATTCTTTTTTTAGTTTGAAATAATATTGTGACATATTTTTATTTTGTTTGTAAATATTTATAGTACTGTAAGTACAAAGTTTCTTATTAAATGTGTTTTCTACAGTTTATGTTTTTTTATACACCCATAAAATTACCGCAATTTTTTTTTCAAAATCTAACTTTAAAATATCTTTTAAAAAAAACACCATTAAGTCAATGTATGTTAAATTGTATGTATCAAGTCTTAGTCCGCGCCTATGTATTTCCAGCTTGGCAAGTGATTTTTTAAATAGTTGGTTTAAGATATGAGAAGCGGTAAACAAAACTATATTCACAAAAGAGTACATCAAACAGAAAATATGTGCTTAGTGAAGCTATCAATACGATGAAAAAATAGAACGATTTATACATTCATTACCACACGTGTGAGTTTCAGGCTACTTACCGTGCATGCTCGCAGGCAAATTATCACATCAAGCACTATATCGTGGTTAAAATAAATAAAACCATCGCGCGATGTTTGCACACCCGTGTGTGCAGGATTTTTATCGCACGCGGCGTGAATAAGCGCGCAACGTGTTAAATCCAATTTTCTTATAGTCACGAAGTTTAAGCTTTGAAAATTATTTCGTATACCACGAAACAAGACCACATTGTTAAGAAGTCATTATTCTTCATAACATACTTTAATAACGGAACAAGCGGGGTAAAAACGACATTCTGGCAGATTCCGCCCGCCCATTCATTTTTCTGGTGGATAGGTAGGTTTACTTCTCACAAATGCAAAGCCTGTTTCACACCACGACTACGCAACGGACATCTTTATAATAAATTCTTTGATTTTGAACGTTAGACGCGTAAAAACATAAAAAGTACTCTAAAGTGGAATATTAGCCTGATGCAAGTCCATTTTTTCCTTTCCAGAAAATAAAGCAAAAATGCATTCTGTTAAAAAATTCTTTTTAATTTATATGACAGATGAAAAAAATGAAAAAAATATTAATACTTATAAAAAATTACAAACAATCTTAATAAAGGATTCGTGAGTGTTACATATAATTTACAATAAATAATTCTACAGTAGAAGCTACATGTGGACTAACTGTATGGACTGGTCAAAAGCTTTTCTTCAAGCACTAGAAAAAGAAGCATTATATTTGTATGGCAGTACAGTATGATTACTGCGTAACAAACTCCATTAGTGGCCAAGAAAAACACTTTGCCGGCACTTTAGTCTCACATTCGGAAAAACTAATTGTTTCCAGCATATTTGCTGTACATGTGTTTTATTTTTTGCGGTTGGGTAAATAATACCCGAAGTAACATTTGTAAGAGATACTATTTATTTTTCTTCATAATACTTCGCAAATAATTATCCTCAGGCCCTTGTTAGGTTACCATTAATCTCATTAGGTCTAGTGACGATTTGGCCATGTGGCCAAAATAATACTCGTAATTTAGAGATCCTTTCACCCATCCTTTTATTCACGCCTGTAATTCCGTAAGCAGAACGTCATGTAGTTCTATAACCACTTTACTGAGGGTTTAGAGACACTTGTACCTATTTCATAAATTATGGTCCACAAGAATGGACCAAGGCAGTCACAGAATGGTGGCTAAGAGGAGCGACAAGGCCAGTGGGCAGACCACCAGCCCAATGGTCAGACGATCTCGTCAAATTGACGGGACCTCTATGGATGAGGTTAGCACAGGTCTGTGACGATTGGCGCTATAGAGAAGAGGCCTATACCCAGCAGTGGGTTGATGTGGGCTGGGTATGATGATGATGATGATGATGATGAAGAATGTTGTCTATATAATGGAAAACAGGCGACTAAAATTTATATGTAATTTTTACAATATCATTATATTAATTACATATTGCATTTACATCAATGACTAAAGTAATATTTACAATAACAAAGTTGTACAAAAATACGATTATTAAAATTCAATATAATTAGGTATCGTAGGTATCATTATAGAACTGCTTCTTTATTATGCATCCACTAATCCATGAGCGGAGGAGTTTACACCGCAGGTGTCCGAAAGTGGTCAACTTTACCGAAATTACCCTCCACTGACGCGGCGGTTTGGCGAGTTTTGGACAAACTTTTTTCAGAATGCGTAATTATTATGATTATGAATGATGAAGGAGATATATATTTTTTATTATAAGATGGGTTAACTCTTGACCTCAATCTTGACCAAGGTCATAGATGAGGTCGACGATGGAGCGAGTTAACCCAGAAAACGCCTATAAGGCACCGGTACTCCCACGCACCGACGGAACACAGCAAGCTGTTTGGCGTCGGACTTCGGTAGGAGGGTGGTCGCGAACCAGACGGCCATTTACAGAGCCTACCACACCGCATGAGACCATAGGACAACACCTCAGATTCATAAAAAAATGAGGTGTTGTTGCCTGAGATAGATTAATAGGAGGCAGGTCTCATTTGTGTTTCCTAAGTCGCCTCTTACGACACCCACGGAAAGAAATGGGGTGGTGTTATTCTAAGCCGATCACCACACGGCAACTATTCAATTTAGAGATTATTATTCAGGCTATTACTTTTTTCTTAAATCAGGTCCCTACCAAAAGGTAGAGATGGAACTAATTTTGAATAACAGGATGTTTGATCTCAATCTCACTCTTTATCAGAAGACTACCCTACGTAATAGAATACTTCGAAAAAAAAATTCGAAGGAAATCCTGGAAATCAAGGAGCATTCCTAGTTTCTAGGACTATCCTAGTTTTCATGAAAGGTGTTGTAATGATATTGTCAGGTTGCTTATAGTGATTAAATCTACTTATTTAATTTATTTAAACATGGCAATACCTTTCCATACATTCGGATCGGAAGTTAGTCTTATGACTAACTTCAGGTTGGATGGCTGGAAGGGATGATGAGACGGAAGAGGCCGAGAGGCGGCAATTATGGCAGTTGAGTTTGAGCAAGTGAGGTATTTTACGTAGCAAGGTGTTGGTAATAAAGTGAGATTATTTCATTGATTAGTTTTACTGCAATATCGTTTACCTACACCACTTAAAGAATACAACTACTAATTATTTTAGCATACCACCGTAAAGTTTTTATATTTTCACCTGTTCTTCTTGCTAGACGATGAATTAACAGTTAGGACCTACAGAGCCCAGCATATAATGTGCATGTGCACTGTATGCTGTAATAGATAAGAACGACTTTGCAATAACACCCGAAGTGGATCTTGGCGTCTGAAATTGAAGTCCGCAATTTATTCCCGGTCAAAAACAAAGTTTAGAAAGATATTGTCTTTGATCAATAGATATAGATATTTTTCACGATTCTGCTATACAATTCAAACATAAGGTGCTGAAATCAATATCTTAATAAACTTTTGCACTATTTTGTTTGTATAATTAAGTATAATTGCCTGTTATGTCCTAAATTGTTTGCTTCCTGTTTTTCATCAGTAATAGTAAGTTTTATCTGATTTATTTCATTTTTCTTTCATTTTTATTTTCTTTTATTGTCGTCTTGAAATATACGAATGTTGTGTACACTTATAAGTGGCGAACATATAACCAATGGTGTAGTAAAATATTTTTAAGTGAAATACAAAATATGTAGTATACCTTAAGTAAATAAATCAATAACAAAACGCGGGATTCCTTTTCTGTTCCTTTCTACTGAAAATTAACAATAATAACATTAAAGTAAATAAATAATTCAGCTTACACCTGTAAGCCTAATAAAATATATGGTAACAATATAAAATGACAAAATACTTATACGTATATAAATTACACCAATAAATTGTCGAGGTAAGGACAGGAAACCTGTTGAGTGACGGTCTAATTAAACCAAAATCCAAGCTGTCTGCGTGGTGATGTACGATCCTAAGGCTAATTTCATCCTAAGGGTATTCGCGGAAATACATATTGCTAGTATTCCTTATCGTGAGGGTACAATAATCAAAGAATGTGGCGAACTTGACTAGCCCTAGTGTCAGAGTTTTAAACCGCCAAATGGCGTCTTTTCATTCTTCCTCATTCTTACCAGCCCATATACGTCCCCGCCGAGGGGCACGGGCCTCCCTTCGAAACACGAAGGGGATTTAGGCCATAGTCCATCACGCTGGCCCAATGCAGGTTAGTAGACCGTTCGTCTTTCGAAAATGAATTTTCTTGGACGGGCGGGTTGCATCACGATGTTTTCCTTCACTGTTGAGCAAGTGATAATTAGAAATCCGTACATAAATCCGAAAAGACGAATTTAGTGGTACAGGCCCGCACCAGGATTTGAACCCGCGACCTTCGGATTACAAGTCTGGCTCATTACCAACTGGGCTCTCACCCCTTCTTGATCTGGCGTCTGACTTGGTTTAACTGTAATCAATCGATAACTGCCAGGAACGTCGTCGTCACAGATATTCTGACGGTTAAATTCAAATTCAAATGTTTATTGCTTACCACATTACAGAAGATGTTCTAATATATAATGGTAGTACATGTGGTACCCCGTTGGGGCACTGCAATTATAAGAGGACACTAGTCATATTATTATATCTAATTTATACAATTATTATTCTTCAAATGGTTACTGAAATATAGCATGCACATAATCATTATTATTAGAAGTCGCTCACTTTAAGGCTTTGTCATCAAAGAATTATTTTATATCATAATAACATTTGTCTATTAATAGTAGTTTTAGTTCCATCTTAAATATCGATACCTTATCTATATTTTTAATTGCATTTGGGATACGATTATAGATTTTTATTGCCATGGAATGTGGTCCATTTGATATCAATGCATGTGATGATTTAGGTAGTTCTAATTTATTTAAATTTCGACCGTTTCTTTTTAGTTTTGCTCAGTTCACATGGTTGTATAAGTTAGGGTGCTTTTTTACGAATGTACATATTTTAATATATAAATTGAAGTCTATGTCAATATCTCAATGTCACAGATCTTTAGTACCTATTGAGTGGCTTTAAATTAGTAAGCGAAAAAAGGATGTGAAAATGATCATCTTTTCCCGAGAAACACCGGTCAAAATATGAACAAAAGTTTACCCCTCTCAAAGTAACCTGTGAAATCAGCTGATTTGCCTTTATTGAGAATTTCAAGGATTTTTTTTGAGAATTTCAAATAGGTTTTTGGAGGAAAGTTGTTAAGTTTCATGGGGAGAATCGGGGGTCTGAATTTTCGCTAGCAAATATAAATGTGCAGATGCAGTTGTAACCACATGGTGACCGATTTTTCTTTTTAGTTCAGTAGAGAAAACCTTATTTATTTTTACGGTTTTTGAGTACGAAATTAAGAACAAAGTTTAAATTGCGTCTTATCATTTCGAGATAATGATTCTAGTATTGTTAATGCCCTTTACATTACATAAAAACTTTTTGATTTCGAACGATACGTCTTTAAAAAAAAGTTTTCTTGTTTGATCATTATTTTTAAGTGCATGTCGCTGGCACGTCTTGGGTGGCGGCCAGGAGCTTTCCAATTAGGAGACGATAAGATTCGACCTTTATAATAGCTAACAAGTCTAGTCTAACAAGTGACTACGGGCCTTTCTTTTGTAACATTACTTTGATTGGAGAGGCTTCAGATTTGAATCATGACAATCCTCCATACTGAGCGCTTCTCTTCATCTTTTATACTACGCACCGCTGAGGAATGGAATTCTCTGCCTGCGTCTGTATTTCCAGGCTCATATAAACCAAGTCTCTTAAAAGTTTAATGAAATCTTCTGGGTGGGGTTGCTACATTCTCGACCTCACCTTCACCCCTTGGGCTAGATTGTGGTCAAGAGTTAACCCATTCGTTATAAAAAAAACACACTCCAAATTTTAGCGTAGATACGTTAGTACAGACAGCTGCAGAGATACCTGACTATCCCTATGAAATAAGGATGAAGTTATTTCACGAAATGTTTTCGGTATTTCAATTATATTTTGTATATTATTATAGTTTTTGTCAACAAAACAATTACGCTTAATCACGATTTTAAAATTGTATGCTTTGTCATAGACAACTTCATCTTTATCCGGTAGGGATGGTCAGGTATCTCTGCAGCTGTCTGTACTATTAAATATTCTGTGGCGTGGATATCAGAAGGAAAAAAATGTCTGGACCGGTTTAGTTAAGCACTAGTTCGTAACGCTGCTTTTGGTTTCGATTCTCTAGGACTGGATTCGTTGTAAAGTAGTAAAAAAACATCAAGGTATTCCTAGGCCCGTATTAATAGATCTTAGTTAAGACTGACTTCAGTCTTAAAAACTTTTCAATGTTTTATGAATGGCTCTCCGCATAGTCACGATTCCGCCATTAAACACTTTTTAATGGAAACCTGTACCTCTAAAGGTTATTTCCGAAAGACGCATGGTCCACCAACCCGCATTTTAGGCCTGTGTGGTGGACTATGGCCAGAATCCCCCTTCACTGTTCGAGGGAGGCTCGTGCCACTCGGTGGGGACTTTGCATTTAAAACTATAACTGTTAAGTAGTATTTTATAGGTCTACAAAGATCTTGTGGCCGACGGGTGACAGTTGTAGCTAGAAGAACTTGTATTGTAAATAAAGGCGTCACCATGGAAACCGCGGGCCAAAAGATCTTTGTAGACCTGTTACGTGTATTTATGGTGTGTTGGTGTGCGATGCGAATACAAAAAAATACAATTTCGCAATAGTAAATAGTTTTTACCGTTGGAGGAATAGTAGGAATTGCGTTCACTTTGAGTAACTGGCGGAAATTTCCAGCATAAAAGCAAGTTGGCACAAAGTGCCGGCTGCATACAACGGAATTTTTTGTTATATTTTGTCTAATTTCAACGTTCTGAATCTTTAGGCACTCTGCAATAAAATAGCACAGCATTGTTGAGTACCTTTCTCCGCCAAACACAAGAAATCATGGACAACATAGTAATAGATTCATAAGAAATTTTTTTAGCTTACTTGTGAAAAGATATGTTATAGCCACCATACGATTCACTTGAACCAGTGTGACCACAACATCTTTTTACCATTTTACACAGTATTTTAATTTAAAAAACTGGTATAATCCTACGAATTATTTTTATACGATTTAAAGCATGCCACCATGACATTACGATGACACTTTACGTAATGCCAGTAGAAATAAATGATTTGAAAAAAATTTACGTTTTCTTTTGGTAATTTAGGAAAAGATGACGAAGATTACAATAAATTTACAATAAATTTACATCAATTTGAACTGAAATTCATTTCAAATGCAACGTATTTCTTCGTTATTAACTTTATTGTCAAAGCCAGACTTTTTTGATTAATGAAGTTTTTTTAAATTGGCAAGAAAAAAGAAAGAGACAATCCGCCTCGCTTATCGGTGTCCCTTTCGGCTTCAATAGAGGCTGTCGGAGAAGCAGTCGAAAATGTACCTTATTGTTATGGGTTTAAGTTTCATATTCCTTAATACAATATTTCTAAGTTATCGGTCCTTTAAAAGAGAAAGTACTAAGTCCATGCCTGCAGCATTAATATGACCTAATGGTCCACAACGTGAAAACAACGCAGTCAAATGTCAAAATGACAAGAGGGCGAGCAAGCCTTTGCGCGGTATCCTACCGCCATCGAAATGAAGTTTTACCGACATAGTCGCGGGTCGTGGTAGCTATACTGTATCTATTAACATCTATTAACACGGGCCTTATGGACCAAGATCCCAGGGTCGCCAGACCTTACTTATTTTCTGATAAACCAAATGTGTGGGAAATAGTAGTGCTAGTACGTACTAGCACTACTATTTCCCACACATTTTGTTTATGAGAAAATAAGTAAGGTCTGGCAGCCCTGGGATCTCCGTCTATTAGTTGACAACCGATATACGATTGATGCTTGTCAATACATGCCACTGTCACGTCGATAGAGTAAGTGACTTTAACCCGTCGCGCTCTAATTTACGGCGCGTGCGATACAAATCCTTAATAATAACATCCTACCTATCCAGATTATTTGTACAGCGAACTCGTATGGTGTTCTGACTCAAACTTTCGTTACCGGGCTCGTTTAGCCCGTTCTTGTATTCTGGCACTACCAGTCCATAGAACTGCGGCGTTCAGAGGAAGTTTTAAATACGCAGCTACTAAAATTTGGAATAACATTCCACCACCGATCCGTAACTTAACCAATCTTCAAGCTTTTAAACGCAATTATCGTCTTCATCTTATCAATATTCAAAAAAATCAAAGTAGCTGAGTAACTTCCCAATCGCTTTTTCCATTTACATTGTTTTTTAAATTATATTTTGACAATTATTTTATTACGTAGGGATTGGAATGTTTTTTGCTTGACAAGTATATTTATTAATTTTGCGAAAGGATCGATAGTTCACAATACGTTAGTTTCATATTTATTTTTATGTATTTTTTTCATTTTTCAAATTCTTACCATTTGATAAGCTCTCTCTGTCACTTTTTTGGGTCTTGGCGGAAGATCAGCGCTGTGGGAAATCCAAAGTGGTTTACCCACAGTACGTATGCTGAGTCAGCGCCCTTTCACTGCGTTACTTATTGTTTAATTGTAGTTTTAGTTTTACTTAATACTTAGTTTTAAGATTATTATTGAAAATGATTGTAATAGCAGTGAATAAAGTTTTTATCTACCTATCTATCTATCCTGATTTTTCAGACTTAAACGCTATCATCATGGTAAATCAGTATTGTTTGGCGGTCCAAAAAAAAACAGTCTGTTTTTAAGCAGTGTTTTTCCACTGACCCATCCGTCTTCATCAGAGACAAGGTTTTTCCCACGAAAAGATTGACGGGCACAATTAAACGTAATGAATGAACCGTCTCTAGGTACAATTTACTAAAAGGTAGAAAAATAACAGTATTTTTTTGCTTTTTGTTTCTTGTCCTTCAATCGCCATTGAGATGCTATTGATTAGTAGAATAGACATGTCGAAAAGAAAAGCAACAAATTCAATGGAATCTACCCAATCAATACCTGACTCTCAATATCTTAATACCTGCCTGACCAATCAATGACGATTGTACGAAAATGATAGTCCAATATGATATACAATATTTGTGGCTTATTACATTACGACCTAATAAAATGAATATACGTAATAATAACTTTTATATCACATTTATATGACTTCCTCTGGGCAGGTAGATTAATTTTGTTGTGGCAGATATTAGTCCTAATATTACATAATATTGTGAATGTGCACGGGCGTAGCCAGGAGGTTTGAACCCCCAAATCCCCTCGAAATTTTCAAAATCATGATCTTCTCCCTGCGCGTATCTTCGGCAGTATCAGCTGTTGTTACCTTCCAAATATTGCAATCAGTTCTGAAGTTCTGCTTCCCAAAAGAAGTACACCTGCAGAGTACTTCTTTTAGTACAAGCAGCAGTGGAAACGGGTAAGTACGGTCGCTTAATATTTTGGCGACATTGTTGTTGTTTTATTTTGCATTGCAACATATTGACTGACAAGATTGTAAGGTTCCGTTAAATATTTTAGCAATTTTTGCACTTTATTAAATATTTTTAAATGTTTAACTTAAATTAAATAGTTCGATGAATGACTCTTTCCGGTACAACTACTGGCAGACAAAACAGTAGCAAAGTTTAGTGGCTAACTTCATGCGAAATTCAAAACGGGAAGGGGAGTTTGGCTGACGGGGACATTCGTTACCTGGCAGTTGAAGAGAGTAGTCGTGTCCTTAGAAAGTGTAGTTAACGGAAGTGTCCGTTAAAATAGTGAGATTTAAAATATTATTAAATTGTACATTACCACGAAGTGGAAATATATGTTTAAAAGAGGTCTGGTGTTTCCTTTGGATTGATGCACGTTCTACATCTCAGAAGCGGAAAAGGACAACGCATAAACGCGTAAGTAACACGCCTTAATTGTTTTAAAGGAAACCCTTTTGATGTAGATATTTCATGTATAATTAGATACAACGGCAATAACCGACCTATCATAAAAGGAAATCGTTATGAAGGTAGATGGTTAACTATTTTTAGTTATTTTTAAAATTCTATATTTTGGCACAGCAAATTTTTACAGCTATTATGTGCAATTGGTAGAATAGTCCTTCTTTTACATAGAATGACGTCATCGATGTCTTAAGATACCGACTCGGTACCTGGGAATTTATTTATACACATATAAATGTACTTCTTTGAACAATAATTTTGAGTGCTTTGAATTTTTCTCTCTACCTACATTCAATCTATGATCGAGAACAAAACTGTAACCGACGGAATCAAATATGCTGGCACCGGATTATTCGAACTGTGTGTAGGGGTTTCTTAAAGGGGGCTCGAAATTTGATTATTTTTGCGCTAGGAGCAGCCGTTTTGAAGATATGACTACTTTTTTGAATTCCTTATATATTTCGATTGTTTTTTTTCTAGTTTGAATTTTGTTTGTTTGTTCTACATTGAATACATTCGTAACGTAAATGTAATTTTATAAGCAGTTAGAATGGAGGTTTGCGTTTTGTTTTTTTTTGTGAGTTTCAGAACGTGGCAGGCAGCAGGGAGCACGCGCGGCTCCTGCCGCAGTTTGGGTGCTCGCAGCCAAGGGAGCGTCCGCGGCCGCGGTCGCAGCCACTGCCTGCGGGAGTGGGTACGCCGGCTGGAACGGGGTCTGGAGATGGCGCGAGATGGCGGGCATCGGAGGCAGCGGAGCGGGCGGCGTGGTCAGCGGAGCGAGCGGCGTGGTTAGCGGAGCGAGCGGCGTGGTCGGCGGAGCGAGCGGCGTGGTCGACGGAGCGAGCAGCTTGGTCAACGGAGCGAGCAGCGTGGTCAACGGAGCGAGCAGCGTGGTCAACGGAGCGAGCAGCGCGGTCTAAGCAGCGATGGCGCTAGACTGGAGGGACGCAACGCGCGGGACTCTGCGAGCGCCGGACACCAGGATAAAAGGTCATGTAGCCCTTCATTTTTCAACTAATGACTTGTTACAAATTGCAAAGTCTATAAAAGGTTTGCTACCATCTCAGCCGTCAAATTCGATCAATAAATGTGCATCGGTTTATGGCTGGGATAAGAAGACGACCGTCCATTTACCATGCAAAAATTAACGGGACTCGCTAAGACTTGGTATGAGAGTTTGAATTGATCGACGGGTCCTGGGTTCGATTCCCAGTCGGGGCAAATATTCGTGTAAAAAGAAAATGATGTTCTCGGGTCATGGGTGTTTGTTTGTTTGTATGTATATTCAGAGAGACCCACGACACAAGGGAAAACCTTGATGTGGGCCCTGAGTGTGTAGCGTTTATTTATTTAACTTTTGTTAGAAATTTGCTCTTTTAAATCAGTGTAAAATAACGGGTAGGCACGCATAATCCACAGTATCGGCGATCGAAAAAAAATTAGGTTAGGCACACTAGATTTACGGTGCGTTAAACCAGATCAACTTTTGAATTTTTACTTACGCAGAAGCCTAATTTAAAGCACAAATCTGGAGTCACTTCTGAAAGTAGGTCCAACAACAGACAGAAGAACCAGGCTTATTAGTTATAACTGCAAAGAAGCTGGCCATATTCCAACTGTCCCAAACCTCTAGTCAAGTGTACCCAATGTAAGAAGATATAACACACTACCGAAACCTGTCGAGTTTAAAAGGCATCTGAATCGACGAAGGTTTCCACAATCGCCAAAAGTCATGGTCGAAATAGATTTATTTCATATATTTTCCTTTATAAATATGAAACGGGTTAGCTCTTGACCACAATCTTGACCACGATCATAGATGAGGTCGACGATGGAACATTCAGGATGTCATCTAAAATAGGTCAAGTTACAATAAAGGATTTAAATACATTCATACATATTCGTTCTACTGACTCTACTCCTAAGGTCATCTTTCCCAGAGAAGAATAGGAAAGAGCGCTCTTGTAAATCTCATTACAAGTCTCATTTTCAAATTTTGACTAAATCTGAAATAACTCTAGAGCTAAGTAGTTTATTCCCATGGCTGCAAAACTATGTGCATTTCAAGTTCTAGTCCAAATGAAATATAGTGAACATTGACGGCACAATCCTGGAGAAGCATTTATAGATTAACGTAGGGAAATAACGTTGATTAAACAAATAAGTTTCGCGAAACTGGGTGTTTAACACGACAGTGTTCCTCTAATGATGAAAGGTTGTGGTTATAACCTTGTACGGTCACTTGGATCAGATTTGTGTCTGTCGATTGACGATGCTGGTGCAACGGTTTCGTGTATGTCCCAAAACGTTGCTCGAAAAGCCAATGCTGATCGGAAAACCAAGTTGCAGTTTTTGTATATCGGTGTCAAAATGCCGGGCTCATTATTAGAATAGATCGTTTATTCCTACATTATCGATTTCATAATTACAATGGATGTCAAAAAGTAATAAGAATAACACTCCCGTCAAAAATAAAAATAAAAATGTATCGGCAAGGGTGACGAAAGGTTGAATCGAATTATGATGGTGGGACACAGTAAGCTTTTCGGTATGACAAGCGTTAGAGCAGCGACCGAAACCCCTTTTTCTGGCAGCTTAAGGTTAGATACGAATATTGTAAGGAAACCGAATGATCAGTATGTTGTAGTAGTATACACGGTCAAAAATGTTTCCTTTTCGGTAACAGTAACTCCATGCTCTAAACCGCGTAAGCTTCAGGAAAACTTCGTATTTCCTCGGGATAAGAAACTGAAGGATATACATAGGACTTTAGAGATCAGCCAGACTGTTAGAACTTCTTCAACGCTATGACCGACTCTGAAACGCAAAATCCAGTTAAATCTATATTCCACTTACGTTGAGATAGATAGATAGATAGATAAAACCTTTATTTAACTGACACATTACACATAATTACAAAAACTAAAAAAAAATAAAAAAGAAATAAAAAAAAACATTTGTATTTTAACGATTGAGTTGTTTCCCTCACTATTGTTGCTTTACACGTTATATACATAGATTAAACGACTTGACAACCCTTACTCTCAAGTCTCAAATATATATTTCATCTAGGTTCATAAATTTAGAGTAACTAAATTTAATTTGTACCAGTTAGCTTCCTCTGATTCACTAGCCTAGAATATGTGCAGTATTGTGTTGGCCTTGTGTGCCGCCTTAGGAAGGCCTTGTGTGCTGCTTTAGGCTGGCCCTGTGTGCCGTAGTTAGCTGGCCCTGTGCGCCAAAGTGAGACTGGCCCTGTGTGCCGTAGTTAGTCGGCCCTGTGTGCCAAAGTTAGACTGGCCCAGTGTGCCGTAGATAGACTATCCCTGTATAACCAGCATGACCAGTTGTAGTATTTCAGTCGGGGTAACTCTCTGACAATGCTATACTTGGCTGCAAAATAATGATTAATTAAAAAAAAATATTGACTTGTGCGGTCCAAATAATGTTCTCGCTTGAGGTTATTTGTTGTTATAATTAGAAGTGTATGACAATACATACATATTAGTCTAGAATATGTGTTTCTTTACATATAAACCCTGTCGGGCATTGCAACAATGGAACGGCAGGCGGACTGGCATTATTGTTAATTTAATTGTTTTATTTATTAATTTGTGCCTAATTCTAGAAAAGTATATCTATGTTTTTGCCATCGCTATGCTAACCGTTTTTCTGACTCCCGCATACAAAGGTCCGTATCGTGTAGTAAAATTTATAGGTAACAATTGGTACAAGGTTGCTCCTACATCTGGATTTAAAGGGATGAAAAAATAAATGTACGACCATGGTTGCCACTGAGAGAATGCAGTCGTGGATACATATAGCGGTACTAGAGGTCAATGATAATGCGGACGAAGTCGATACTGTAGATGAAGAAGTTGTCTATTATAAGTGAGAAATTTTTACTCTAGTTGATTTATACTTGAGTTTATTATATTATTTTGTTTAAAGTTGGAATATGATACTTAGTCCACTTATGTATTTGTTTCAGGTCATTGGCGGATGTCGAAAGGATAAGGCTACCGTCTGGCCTGGGACAAATACACAGATATAACGGATTGGATGGATAATTGGATGGATAATTTGTCGGATAATTTGATGGATAATTTGATGGATAATTGGATGGATAATTGGATGGTTAATCGGATGGTTAATCGGATGGTTAATCGGATGGTTAATCGGATGGTTAATCGGATGGTTAATCGGATGGTTAATTGGATAGTTAATTGGATGGATAATTTAATAGATAAATGGATGAATAATTTGGATAGATATCGGATGGATAACTTGATAGCTAAATCGGTTAGATATCCGAATAGTTAATCGGATAAGGAAATGGATAGATATTTTGATAAATAAATAGCTATAAGTGTACCTATTTGAGTATCAAGTTGTTTATGACCTTTTGTAATTTAATTCCAAAGATATATACTTTATCTTACGTTGTATATTCACAAACAAAATTATCATTAACAGCTAGTCACCTAATCATAATTATGGTTGGATATGTCAGTATTTGTTTTGTAAATTGATTTAAAATTTTTGGTTGGATTAGATGTTGCACTTTGTTAAGTAGCGGTAATTTATCTAAGCTATTGAATTGTAAAATTTTGTTCGTCTATACAGCATTCTGGGGTAAGATAGATTAAATTTATTTTATAGATTGCTATTTTATTTATTTATTGCTATTTATTGTTGGACTTTGTCTTTTTAAGTTAACATTTAATACATTAAATATATATACTTTTGATACGTACTTGGATACATAATAGTAGATTAAGCAACAAGGGGATAAACAGTGTAATATGTCACAATTCTGAGCGTAATGAATGAGTCTGTAGTTAATTAAGATGTTATGTTAAATCCTGAATGAAGCGAAGGATTCAAGTCTGCCTAAGACTAAGACACATACATACACCTACTGTGAGGTTAAATAAAAAAATAAATTATAAATTCATCCCATCAATAATGTTTTGAGCCTCCGTTTCTATGTCAGAGTCGCTGGAATTACATCAAGTTTTTATACTAAATATTTTTAATAAGGCAATAAGGCTGCCGGATTGTACACTACATTATGAACATTTGTTTTTGTTTAATGTTATGTTTTTTTTGTGTGCAATAAAGAGTATTGTATTGTATTGTAATAAAAGTAAAATCTGTTTGATGTGTCAATAGATTTTACTTTCGAAATTAATTTTGATAGAAGTTTTTGTTGAAATTTTGGCGTTCCATATTTAAATGTCACTAATGCCCAAGGGAAGTTCCATAAAATTTTATTTCCCTTAAGCTATAATGGCTTACTTTTAAATATAGTGTATAAAAATATTTGTTATTACTGGTTAGGGCTAGAAAATATTTATTAGCTAAAGTACAGGGATGTCCTAATCAGCCAAGTGTAAGGTTTACAACGGTGCGTGTATGAGGGCATACACGTTATCAGGATGGTCGAGTGTAAGGTTCCGTTAAATATTTTAGCAATTTTTGCACTTTATTAAATATTTTTAAATGTTTAACTTAAATTAAATAGTTCGATGAATGACTCTTTCCGGTACAACTACTGGCAGACAAAACAGTAGCAAAGTTTAGTGGCTAACTTCATGCGAAATTCAAAACGGGAAGGGGAGTTTGGCTGACGGGGACATTCGTTACCTGGCAGTTGAAGAGAGTAGTCGTGTCCTTAGAAAGTGTAGTTAACGGAAGTGTCCGTTAAAATAGTGAGATTTAAAATATTATTAAATTGTACATTACCACGAAGTGGAAATATATGTTTAAAAGAGGTCTGGTGTTTCCTTTGGATTGATGCACGTTCTACAAGATAATACTATCTAATTATATAAATAATAAAAAATAACACATTTATTTACTTACCTACTTAACTTGAAGAGTTAAGTAGGCTCGTCAAAACATTTCTCAATTAATAACTGTTTTAAAAAAACGGCAAAAAACACACGGCAAAACAGCCGGATTTTGATGACAATTAGTAAAATAGAAATTATGGAAAACTGTATTATTTCATTTATTATGAAATTATATGAAATAATACAGTTTTTTATAGCCATTTATAAAGGCTGGGTTTGGTGATAGCCCAGTTGGTAATGAGCCAGACTTGTAATTGGTAATTGGTAATGAGCCAGGTCGCGGGTTCAAATCCTGGTGCGGGCCTGTACCAGTAAATTCGTCTTTTCGGATTTATGTACGGATTTCAAATTACCACTTGCCCAACGGTGAAGGAAAACATCGTGATAAAATTCATTTTCGAAAGACGAGCGCTCCACCAACCCGCGTTGGGCCAGCGTGGTGGACGTGCCGCTCGGTGGGGACGTATATGGGCTGGTAAGAAGAAATGGGTTTGGATGAAAAGTATATGGGTGTTTTGGATGAAAGATGGGTGGGTGGATTTATTTATTTTTATTATGGATTTGGAAGGAAGGTTGGCTATACGGCACCGGACTGAATATAAACAAAACAAAGTATTTTTTTCCTCTATAAAATTATTAAGATTATATTTTATTTTAGTCATACTTAGGCCAGTGTCCACCAAAAATTTAACCAACGATTAGCAGCTAACCAGAGATTTGACAATGTCATTTTCATACATTTTTTTGACATTTTGTCTGATTACAGGTCTGTTAACTAAAGCTAGCGCGTTCACAGTACTCACACTTATGCAATTTCACTATACAGGATGTTTAAAACGAAATGATTTCCAAATAATTGATTCATAAGTGTAGACTAGAGTTATTTTTTAGTAAAATGGGTGCGTTGTAGATAACAGACACTACACAAACGGAATGTGTAAATGTGTTGAACGCGCCAGCTTTAGTTAACAGACCGGTAACTTCTAACCGCGATTAAATTTTTGGTGAACACAGGCCTTAGTGGGACGCGAGGGTTTAAATAAATAAATAAACGCTACGCACTCAAAGGCCCACACTAAGGTTTTCCCTTGTGTCGTGGGTCCCTTGGAACACACATAAAGACAAACACAAACACTCATGACCCGAGAACAAACATCTGCTTTTTACACAAATGTTTGCCCCGACTGGGGATCGAACCCAGGACCCGCCGATTAAGAGGCAGCGTCACTACCACTCGACCAAACCGGCCGGCTTTGTTGCATTATGGGCAAAAGGCTGACAGCCTCTCACTATAATACATCATGTTTCATTTAATAACCTTCAGAATTTCTATAAAATGTGGTGTCAAGTGGTTTTAGCACTACAATACAATAATATACTTTATTTGCACACAGAGACATACACTCCACCCACCACTGATGCTCTGTCTACCCGATAGGGATTAAAGGCGTGAGCATAGGTATGTATGTAAAATTACAATACAATACTCTTTATTGCACACAAAAAAAACATAGAACATAACATTAAACAAAAACAAAATTAATACTAGTTTCTAGGTAAATAAGTATAAAATATAATATCAGAGGCTGGTACCTAAGGCTAGGTTCCCGTGTGTTATAATATAATACGGGGTGTAAAAGACAGCTTAGAAAAAACTGAAAACCTGGACTCAGACAATCATTCTGAATGATTTTCCAGAGGAATTTTGTTCCGGAAAATTTTCATTTTCTTTTCATGTTTTTTAATATTTTCTGCTCACATATTTTATTATTTAATCGAATATATTCTATTTCGCAATAAAAAACAATCATAACAACGTAAAACACGAAAACCAGCAATGTACACCGCACTCCGATAGCAGCGCGGCACGGGAGGATCGCGCGCGGGGCGCGGTTTCACAATACGTTGCGTAGCGCCAAAGTAGGTATAAATAATGAAAACTCCTTAACATGACGTTTCAGGGAAAAAAATAATTACTTATAGCTGATGATAGTTATGGGTAGATACCACCATTTAAGTATTTGCTAAGCTGTCCTTTACACCCTGTATATCCTAACTTTAAGTTATGAACGTAATTATATAAATAATGTAGCTTTATATAGTATAATTACATATATACATTTTCTTTATTTCCGATTAGCTACATAAAAGTACACATACTCGTCTAACTTAAACCTTTATTACTTAGTATAATTATATAGAGTTATTAAGTTTTAATTTTTTAAAGTAGCCAGAGATTAAATCTATATAGGGCACCGAAAATAGAATGTAAGTATTGATGAAGTTAGAAAAACAACCAACGATGTCGCCAACAGAAGTGATACGAGGATATATAAAAGAAATAAAAAATAAAATTAAAATGGTCAGCTTTTTAAACATTGTCACCGTTATCCGGTTGTTTTGTGGATATCGTTGCTGTTTGGGAACTAGAAGATTTGTCCAACTGATAATAATATGTTATTGCCTATTCATACCAGTATTGATCATCAGAAAGAATATGATTATTTTTACATCAGGATTTGCTCTTCGCAGCTCATTTGGCTTAATTATCACGGAATATGTTATAAAGATAACAGTATCCTTAATAACAAAAGACGTTTACTTTCATAAATACCGTTCAGATATTAATAAGTTGGATGCTCGAATTGGATACAAGTACTCTGATTATAATCTTATTGTCACTAAAAGGTATTTAATTGTGGGTTTGTTTAAGGAGTCTATGGCAGTTGCTAGCTTTTTCATGAAAACAGGCATCATCTCGCTTAACTCTGCAAGCCTCATAATCAGTAATGATATTGGCTCTTTTCCGAACTTAATTATATACGAAATGTTGCTGAGGAGAATGCAATTTCTCAGGACGTCTTTAGAGAATAATCTGAAATCCATGGATGATGTAAATCAGAGCTTGAAAATTCATAAGATCAGAGAGACGCTGCTAAATTACCGGACTCTGATGAACATTTTGAAGCGCGTTGACGGACCGTTTAACTTCTTGGTAAGTAGACTTTTAAATGTCTCTTCTTGCTTTGTAGTTTTACACCGTAGATAGTTGAGTGGCAGAGACGTTGATTCTTGATCTCTAACTCAATTCTTTGAAAAGTAGCATTCACAATGTCGTGATTTGTCCACTGTCTGAGTATAATAGGTCTTTACCTATGAAATTGACGTTTTTCATACAATATTTTTGGAAAACTAAATTTTCCATAGTAACGTTTTTGTATTTTTCACGGGAATGCGGATTCCAAATTTAGCAAAATTTTTTGGGAAGGTTTGGACAACATTAAGTTAATTTTCATCATACTTAGTTTATTGAAACTTCTAACTGTAACAACGGTACAGCAAAAGTAAGCAATGAAACGGGCAACGGAAGAAACGAGCTATATTTGAGCTTCTTTTTCAGCAAATAAAGCTAAAGTAAATATGTATTAATTTGACTCAATATCTCCGTTATATGGCCAAGGTTTTAAATAAAAACAATTTTAGTAAGAGTTGTTCAATCAAATAAATTATGAAAAAAATAAAGCTTGAGAAAAAATCGGTAATTTCATAGGTAAAGACCTATTATTAATAGAATGGTGAAGTCGCCAATGTCAAGCAGAAAACCCTTAAAGGGTTGTTAAGGCCTCGTCAGTTGATCAGTTGATCTAACGAACGTCAGAGCTTCGTCAGTTGATCAGCGGGGTGCAGGTGAGGATACGATCTTGGAGCACTAAGATATTACGACCCCACACACTCCTCTTGATCTATAACCTTGGGGAAAACGTTAGTTGATGTTAAAAAGAAAACGTTTTCGAGTTTTACCGGTGTTTTGTATGTTTCAGAAGACTGTCAGTAAAATAATTAGCACCACATTTCAAGACTTACTTAGTTTGGGGTTTTTAATTGATTGACATAATAAAAAGGAAAGTACTATATTTTAAAATACAAAATTGGCAGTTGTTCTAAATCGCAGACTTGGGGAATTAGATGGCGCTGTGTGAAGTTTCCAAAAATATTTATTTATTACTTAACCCGACCACATTAAAAAAAATATCCGATGCAAGGGAGAGCTTAATCAAGCACTTAATAGGAGAGTGTGTGACGTTAAGTATTCAGTTTAGAAAACATGTCCATTGTTTCAGTTTATGACATGTTTGTTGCTTTCCTTACCCAAGTTAGTGTTGGATCTGTACGAAATCACTTCCTTGATCTTGAAATTTTACGATTCAGAAGATCATGTAAGTATAACTAATTTAGTGTTTATTAATTTTTATGGATTTCTTTGTAATGTCACATTCAAGGTAGCTGTCATGAAATGTTTGAGGTTTAGGTAGTTCTCAATGTCGCCACCTGAGCGGATAAAGTAGCCACTATTGTAATTCAACCACCGCCCTGACGCATTCGACCTATATTTTGGACTTAAGAGCTTCAAATGATGACATTTGAAATACAAGTCACTTGCTCTATCGACATGACAGTATCAATCGACAAGTATCAATCGTTTGTCGGTTGCAGACCAAGGCCAAAGTTAATATATATTACTACAGTATAGCTAATACGACCCACGACAAACTCGCGCGTTACGCCTAATGGATAAAAGCAGCAACCACCCATACATTCTAGTAAAATTTGTATTTAGATTAACAAAATTGATAACTTAGGAAAATTATTTATTTTCTAGTCCCAATCCATATTGACGATTTTAATGATGGTGTCCCTACCGCTCCGGTACCTGCCCGCTTTCTTTGCTGAAGCCATTGCCAAGGAGTTTGAACTCATTGAAAGGGTCATCGTAAGAGAGGCAGCTTATTGCACAGGTAAGGATTAAGTGACTTCAAATTTGCTAATAAAAATTAGAACTGAACAACGAAACAAAATATAAAAACAGGTCGAAACATGAAAAAAAATTTGCCTCTCCATACAACATGTTTGATACATAAAATCTCTTTTTTAGAATTAAAATCTATTTAGTTTTAGTTTATGCTTGTTATGTTTTTTTTATATTCTGTCATTCTTTCCTACAATTTGTTCGCTTCTATAAGCTGCTTTTTATTTCAATAAATATAAATTCTATTTGAACTTAAACTATGTTTTACTGAACACAACATGTGCGATAGGCCTTTGTATTAGGAGCTGAAATTTATTAGAGAATTTCTTATAGGTCAATAATAATTGGGGAAAGTAATTCAGCTTCATAAAAAGAATCACGCCCTATAGTTTCGCTAATTAACTTAAAAGTTAGCCCATATTTGTATAAAAGCTTGTAGTTAAATAAAGTGTTGGCATACTCATAGGTTTTTTTTAACTTCGTTTGATTTTTTAGTTTTTTTTTCCGTGCTGAATATTTATGTTGTTTAGCCTTTTTTTATCCAAATACGGTCCCATAGGAACATGTGTTCTTAAATGGGTATTTTCGGAGAAATTATCAATCAAAATTTAAATATTTCAAAACCTTCTCCCATAAAACGAGGTTATATATATCATAAACACCTTACAATTTATATGACTCCAAAGATCCTATATCTCTTATCTTTGTTTTCACAGACGAGACTGCCCGTGGCTATTTCCACATGTTCTTGGTGTACACTCGCGCTCGTGCATTCCGGCCGACAGTATGGCGTCTAGTAAAGTTGGACGCTAAACTTCCCATCAGTGTGCTGTCACTTGCTGTCACCTACTACATCGTCTCCTTACAGACGACTAAGATAGTCGACAATTACATCGCTGGGAGCCAGAATAGTACTGCGTAAATTAATTCATCAAGTCAGCCGCAAGACGTCCGTCCACTGCTGTACTAAATACTAAATTATGAAAAAAATATTTTTAAATATCCAATGGGGAAGATAGGATAAAATTTAAAATTAAACAAATCAAAGAAACGTCAAATGGCAGTTTATTTATTGTTTATGCAAAGGAAAATTTCAAAGTACGATCAAGCGTGACACTGAACTTTAAAAAATTACCACAAAAAATTTAAAAAATCTAACTCGTGTTTAACGAATCCCTAAACCTTAAATTGTTAGATAAAAAATATCAAAAACATATGTCACCTTCCCCATTGTTATATTTTTATGTAAAAGTAGTCAAGCTTAGGACGAGTCTTTATATTTCTGCGCGTTTAGCGTCAAGATCTTCGAGAGGCTTTGATTTAAAACTTTTTAAACCACGACCAAATTTTAGATTTGCAAGCTAACCACACTAGAGCGAATCGTCGCGACAACATTAACCTGGACTAAACTTTTTGGAGTCGCTACCGCTGGCGTGGAGATATAAAGGATGTAACGGACAGCTTAGCAATAACTGAAACCCTGAATTCAGACCATAATTCTGAATGACATTCCAATGGAATTTTCCGCAGGAAATTTTTCGAAATTTGTCAATGTTTTTTAATATTTCACAGACACACAGATACACACGTCAAACTTATAACATCCCTTTTTTTTGTCGGAGGTTAAAAATGGTTTCACGAAGCAAGTGTTATAGCATTACGGATACCACGCAATGCACATTTATTATTATCAGTGATCGGAGTAGGTAGATTGAATTGGGGTCAACGACATCACATGTATATGTAAACATGGATTCGCCTCCGAGATTTCGGTATTTAATAATTATTCTGATATTTCTTCCGGAATTTTGAAATTATTACAAGGAGCTAGAACAAAGTTAATAATAATATAATATTAAAAGAGGAAAGATTTTATTGTTTGTTTGCACTGAATAGGCTCCGAAACTACTGGATCGATTTGAAAAATTCTTTCGCCGTTAGAATGCTACATTATATTCGTACTTAGTCCGAGATAACTGTGTAGTATCGTCTCTTCACACTCTTCATACGCGAATTTTATAGCTAAATAGAAAAAAACAAAAACACCACCTGGCAACACTAAACGTCAATGTCATTCGTTTTTTCGCGCTCGCACGCGGCTTATATAATTGTTGTAATTTATTGCAATTTTGTGGAAAATAAGGTGAAAATAAGGCATAAAACATGCCAAAAAGAAAATCGGAAGAAAAGATTCAAGAAAAGACTTTGAAGAAAATACGAAAGATGGAGGAGAAACTTAAAAAATATAAAGAGAAGTTGCAACCGGAGACTAGTAAGTACTTTTAGGAAAAATGTATATTTTTTACAGATAAGTGTGAAATATGGATTTAATCCATTACTGGAAACTAGATATACGTATATACCGTTGGTAATATACGTTTTTGGACACATTGCATCTGCATTCTCGCGTTGCGACTATGCACCCTTCCGTTGGAAGGGCGATGGGTTACCCATCAATAGGCATGTTTTCGTGTTACGAAAATGCCTTTTCCCGTTGGGAAACTACTACTCACATTCCTTCTGATGCACAAAGTCAAGCAATTTACTGAAATGTATGAATCTCCATGTACTTCAGTTGGAACTACATGTATACTATGTTATAGTATAAGAAGTGACAAATTATATGTAAATTCTTGTTAAGAAGTGAAATTATTAACAAATATAACTCTGAAAGTGTGGGGGAAATACCTAGCTAGGTATATAATTGTAGAATGACAGGCCTCATTGGTTATTATACCTACCCGGAGTACAATGTGTTTGTTTGGTATAACATGTTATGTTATTTTTAATTTATTTAGATCAAGAGTCGGAAGATGAGGATGAGGAGGTTGAAAATGTGGATCCAGAACCACCAGTGGAGGAACCTAAGACACCAGAGCTATCAGTTGAGTTTTTAGAGGCCCTCGGGGACCCTATTGAAGATAAACAATATGGATTGCCAATCCATAGTAATATACTACAGAGGTTTGAAAAGATTCTTATTGAAGGAATGAAGAAAGAAGAAAAGGAAGCAATTATGAAACAACTGACTATACCAGAAAATGGAAAATTAATGGAAGCTCCCAAGCTTAACCTTGAACTGACCAGCTTATTATCATCTTCTATGAGACTGAGAGATAAAATGCTTGAAGAAAGACAAGAAGATACTGGATATGCTATTGCATCCATCTGCCAAGCAATTGATTCTATGTCAAGACCAGATTTTGATGTTATGACAGTTATTAAAAACCTAAGCGATGCTACAAGAGTATTGTGCTACTTACATTATAAATACACTGACATCAGACGGAAGCTTATCAGCCCCTTACTAGATAAGAATTTAAATCTTAACCTCAAAGATAACAAAAGGTCTGAATATTTATACACCAAACTAGATGACACTGTCAAGTCAGTCTCTGCTTTAAAAAGAGCTACCAATATATTGGCAGCTACTAAGAATTCAAAAAACTGGCAACCTCCTCGCAAGCCGACACAACAGCACCGAGGGAGAGGCACTGTTCGAGGAGGATACCAACAACATCATCGTTACCAAGCGAGACTCCCTCAACGTCAGAACCAGCAGCAGGCCCGTCGTCCAGCCTCAACGCCATCGAGTTCTCGAGAGACGACCAGACGCCGAGCCCGTTACCCATAGAGGTACCTTTTGCAGGTAGACTGCAATATTTTTCTTTAAAATGGGAACAAATTACACAAGATCCTGTCATACTACAATGGATAAAGGGTTACTGTATTCCACTAAAAAATACACCTAAACAAGATTATATACCATATAACAATAACTTTAATAAAACTGAAAAAAGTATTCTTACAAAAGAAATAGCCAAACTTCTTAAATTAGGTGCTATAGAACTATGTAATCCAGTACATGATCAATTTTTATCAAGCATTTTTACTATTCCCAAATCAGATGGGACTCACAGGTTCATACTAAATTTAAAAGCATTTAACAAGTTTGTAGAGACATCTCACTTCAAATTGGAAGATGTTAGGACAGTGTGCAAATTGTTAACAAAAGGAGACTACATGACTACTATAGATATGAAAAATGCATATTTTTTAGTACCTATTCACAAAGACTATCGAAAATTCTTAAGGTTTATGTTTGACGGATTATATGAGTTTAATTGTTTACCGTTTGGCTTAGCATCTGCCCCATTTGTGTTTACTAAATTATTAAAACCAGTTGTAGAACATTTAAGAAGTAAAGGAATTATAATTATAATATATTTAGATGATGCTATTTGCCTTGGAAACTCTTATGAACAATGTTTGGAACATACGGAGTATGTTGTGTCTATTCTGGAACGTTTAGGCTGTGTTATAAATATATCAAAGAGTTGCCTTAAGCCTTCTAAAAAGAGGGATTACCTTGGTTTTAGCCTTAGATCACAGACTATGACAATAAGCCCTACTATTAAGAGAAGAGACAAATTAATTGTTTTAATAGATCAGTTTTTAAAAAAGGACAGCTGCTCCATTAGAGAATTTGCAAAATTATTAGGGAATTTAGTTTCTGTTTGTATGGCGGTCGCCTATGGTTTTGTCTATACAAAAATCCTAGAAAGAGAAAAATTTTTAGGACTTGAAGTATCAAATGGTAGCTATGATAGTACTATAGCAATTAGCATACCTGTTAAATCAGAATTATTATGGTGGAAAAAGAACATAATTAACGGTTTTAGTCATATAAAACAATATGATTTTAAGCTAGAAATATTTTCAGACGCGTCAGGTACGGGCTGGGGTGCTTATTGTAATGGCCAGAGTGCTAGAGGTCTGTGGTCTAATGAAGAACTGGATTATCATATTAATTATCTAGAGTTACTAGCTGCATTTTTTGCACTGAAATGTTTTGCCCGAGATAGGTCAAGCTGTGAAATACTTCTAAGGATAGATAACACCACTGCCATCTCATATGTTAACCGCATGGGAGGCGTTCAATATCCTTTATTAAATGACTTGGTAAGACGTATCTGGAGGTGGTGTGAAGTTAGAAAGTTATGGATTTTTGCTTCCTACATTAAGTCCAAAGACAATATTATGGCTGACCATGAATCTAGAGTGGTAAACATAGATACAGAGTGGCAATTATCTGATGAAGCTTTCAATAGAATCGTTTGGAGATTAGGAAAACCACACATTGATCTTTTTGCGTCGCGTCTCAACGCCAAGTGTGACAAGTATATATCCTGGCATAGAGACCCATTTGCGTGGAACATTGACGCTTTTACCGTAAATTGGTCAAAGTTTTTCTTTTACGCGTTTCCACCTTTTTGTTTACTGTTAAAAGCAGTCCAAAAGATAAGAACAGACAAAGCGACTGGTATTGTTGTATTTCCATTGTGGCCATCTCAGCCCTGGTATCCGTTACTAATGTCTATGGTAACTTCAGAAATCATTCATATGAAACCTTCGAAAAATCTTTTGACTGCTTTCAGGAAACTACACCCGTTGAACGATCAGCTTTCCCTGGGGGCGTGTATCTTATCAGGCAAGCTCTTAAAAGAAGATCCTTAACAGACAATGCAATAAATATAATGATGGCTTCTCTATCTGCAAATACCATTAAACAATATAATAGTTGTATACATCAGTGGTGGAATTATGCTATAAGTAAGAATTTAAGTGTCTTTGAGGCTTCTGTACCTATTATTATTTCATATCTTACATCTATTTTTCATAAAGGTGCTTCTTATCAAACATTAAATTGTCACAGATCAGCACTCTCACTTCTTATCGGTAGTCAGATAGGTGCTGATGATAGGATGAAGAGATGGTTCAAAGGAGTGTATAGATTGCGCCCCTTGGCACCCAAGTACAACAGTGTGTGGGACCCATCTAAAGTATTATCTTATATTTGTCATTGGTATCCACTAAATAATCTAAACCTAGAAAAACTTACCAAGAAAGCTGTAATGTTGTTAGTACTTGCAACTGCTCAAAGGGTCCAAACTATACATTCCATTAGACTAAAAAACATTAAGGTGACTTCATCTGGTGTTGAAATCATCTTCACTGATATCTTAAAAACATCAGCACCTAACAGACATCAGCCACAAATAATCTTACCCTATTTTAATAATAATCCTGAAATATGTCCAGTTAAAACTCTTTTACATTATATAGAAGTCACAAATCAAGTAAGAACTCATGATTGTTTAACTGATTATTTGTTTATAACTTTCAAAAAACCGCACCGACGTGCCACTTGCCAATCAATCAGTAGATGGCTGAGGCAAGTGATTTTAGATAGCGGTATTAATATTAATATTTTTTCTGCACATTCAACGCGCCACGCGGCAACATCATGTGCTCATAGAGAAGGGCTGACTGTAGACAATATTATAAAAGCAGTAGGTTGGTCTTCTAGATCATCTACCTTTGCAAATCATTATAAGAGACCTCTTATGAATGAAGCGGATCAAGTATTGTTTGCCAGGAGGGTAATTAACAGTAATAGTAATAGTTAATTAATATTTTAAGTTTATTTTGATTAATATAAAGAAGACTGATTAGTTATGTTTGAATGCAAGTTGCATAGCACAAGTTGCCTCATTTAAGGAATTGTTTAAGGCACGAATTGCCACATGTTATGTTAAACTCTATCTTAAAATTTAATAAAGATGATTACAATTTCCAGTGGGTATGTTCTTCTCTGAACATCTACACAGTTATCTCGGACTAAGTACGAATATAATGATAGGATTAAACGAACTTACCTGTAAGTGAAGTTCTATCCTAATTATATGAAGTACTTAGTCCGAGATAGAGCTTCCCGCCCTCCCATTAAGCCATAAGTATTGGCTTAACTTTCCCGCTATTGGGCTCTAAATAATGACATTGACGTTTAGTGTTGCCAGGTGGTGTTTTTGTTTTTTTCTATTTAGCTATAAAATTCGCGTATGAAGAGTGTGAAGAGACGATACTACACAGTTATCTCGGACTAAGTACTTCATATAATTAGGATAGAACTTCACTTACAGGTAAGTTCGTTTAATCCTATCATTATCCATGAGTAACATACGCTACATAATTTTATCGAATTTCCACGGGAACGAAGTCCTGGGCGAAATGCTAGTAGTTAATAATCTCTTCGGTATTCTGGCTGGTAACACAAGTGGTCGAAATTTTATAAATAGCCCTTAAAAATGGGCTTGGTATAAAATCCTATAGGTAAGTAATGTTAAAAACTCGCAAAGTACAAATCGAAATTCCTTAAATAATAGACGTCACTTGACAAATAGGTTATTTTGTTATCTTTTTTTATGCTGTACATTAAGAACGCTTTCGAGCAAACCAAACCGACTTTTTTAAAATGTGTTGCGTTAGTATTTAATTGACCTGACTTCTGTACTTCATCAGCCCATATACGTCCTCACTGCTGGGGCACGGGCCTCCCTCAATAACATGAGGGGTAAATGCCATACTCACCACGCTTGGCCGACGGGTTGGCAAGGGTGTTTTGATATAATTGCAGAGTTTTCCTTCTGTACAAACTTTTTTAATCTTCTTAAAATGACGAATTTTGTAGATATTTTTGAATAGCTATAAGTTTGAATAATATTTTTCATATTTAAGTATGTTTTAAGCCTTTTGCAGCATTATCATAAACGAGATTTAAATACATTAAGACTTGGATCCAATTGTTCATTGTCGCCTTACAGAAAAAAAACTTCGTGAGTGCCAAATCAGCCGATTTAAAAAAAAGGGATTATAGATATTACATTTTGTCAACACACCTCGTACAATTATACGTATTGGTGTTAACTTTGTTCCAGTTTTGGATGCGATAATTAAATATAGTTTTTTAGAGAATTAAGTCTTAAGTCTATACGAGTTTTTCTGTTCAAAGACGCAACAATTTCTTTAAATTCTAATTAAGCTTATTCTTAATTCTTAGTTTTTACTCTAAGGCAACGTTACACTGCCAATCCTGAGATTAACATTTGAATTCTGAGATCTCAATAAAGTACATCGCAGTTACACTTACGTAGTTAAGTTTAGGGCGAGTCTTTCTTTCTGCACGTTTAGCGTCAAAATCTTCCAGTCACTGATTCCAAGCTTTTGAAATCACGACCAAATTAGGATTTGCAAGCCAGTCTAGAGCGAACCATCGCGACAACATCAACCAACTGAACATGTTGGAGTCGCCACCGCCAGCACCTACTAATAGGGGAACCTGAACGGATTGTATGACTTCCCTCGCCGTAAGAGCATATCACGGAGATGTATCTCACGGAATTTAATAAAGAGATATGGCAAGTAATATATTAGATTGTTCTTGTATGTAGCTATTCTCATTTTGTATATATATACATACAGGGTGCCAGGGATAGCTTAGCAAAAAGTGAAACACTGAATTCAGACCATAATTCTGAATGATATTCCAGTGGAATTTTGCACGATAAATATTTCGAAATGTTTCATGTTCTTTTTAATATTTCACAGACACACTGGTACACAGATACACACGTCAAACTTATAAAACCCCTCTTTTGGTCAGGGATTAAAAATGATTTCACGAAGCAAGTGTTACTTAAAGCACTACTGAGTACTGATACCACGGGATGCACACTATCAGTTTCACTATCACTATCAGTAGCACTATCAGTGTTTTTCGACAAATCGTTTTACGCATAACTCGCAAATGGGTGTTTTTGCATTGTGTTTAATGTTTATGTAATTAAAATCACTGTGTAATGATAAAATGGTGTTTGAATTTTAATTTAATCGTATCCTTTTAATATTATACATGCGAAAGTTTGTGGGGATAGATGAATCTTCACGTAAAACCTATTGGATGGATTTTGATTCTCAAATTCCTACTGGATGAAGTACCGGGTGGAAAGCTAGTTATATTATAACTCTGCAATTGTTTTAGTTTGTTTGTCCTTCTGCACGTCGTAACGGTGCAACGGGTTGCATAAAGATAGTTGATGGCCCCAAAAGTGACATAGACTATTTTTCTACACAACATAGTCGCGGGCAGCAACCTAGTGTGTTAATAAAACTAAGTTCACAATGAATTCTTGTTCAAACTGCGTTGAATAATGTATAAGTGTACCTATCTGGTACAGGTGTTTTTACACTTAAAGAAAAGGTTACAGCAGTTGAGTAGTTACTCAAAATGAAAAATAAATTGATAAGGAAATGAATATTTTATTTTGTTCTGGACTGGGAGTGAAAGAAAAACTTAGAATGTGCCAGCTGCTTACTCTTCTCAAGCATGTAAGAAAGCCTGAAAAGCTATCACCACTAACATTTAATAAACATTAGAACACGTGGCGTCAACTACTTGATGATTTGCCAATCCCAAGAGGGATACAAGGCGTGAGTTAACCATGGGAATAAATTGCTCAGCTTCAGAGTTATTCTGATATTAAGTCAATTAAAATTAGAAAATAGGGAGAAAGATGGGGAATACGACCCATTGCTATAGGCAATACCTTTCGTAGGTTGACTGCCAAAGTGGGTTGCTATGCTGTGAGACAGGAGATGTCAGCTTACTTGCAACCCCATCAGCTCGGCTTTGGTACGCAGTCCGGGTTTGAGGCCGCCATTCATGCCACTCGCACCTTTGCCCTAAGCTAGATTGTGGTCAAGAGCGAACCCATTTAAAAAAAATAAAAAAAAAATAAAGAACCACTGAACGTAGGGCGGTAATTGTCAAACTTGACGTTAAAAATGCATTTAATAGTGTGGAGCGAAATTCAGGAGAAAATTCCCACACTGTACCTATCCCTTTCTTCATCAGATTTACAGGCAACCTTCCAACTTATTCTATGACAAACACCTTATAGAATCTCAGGTGGGAGCACAGCAAGGAGATCCATTGGGACCACTTATTTTCAGTCTTGCTATCCAGAATGCCATTATCTATCTTGAGTCACCCTTGAACATCTGGTATTTCAATGATGGCACCAGAGGTGGTTGCCCGGAGGTTGTGGAGAAGGACATTCGGAAGCTCGTCCCGCGGCTCAAGGAACTGGGTCTGGAAGGCAATACCTCCAAGTGCGAATTCTTCGCTCGCAGTGCCGAGGCCCAGTTTCACTTCGACCATTTCGAGTCTCTAATCCCTGGCCTCATCAAACTGGATGTAAAAACTTTCAGTCTTTTAGGCTCCCCAATTTATCACTGAGGATGTTGAAGCCAGAGAGCACGTGCTGGAAGTACGCCGGAAAATTACATATATGCGTTTGCGGCTCCATGGTGGAGGCCAACGGCCATCACGCCTTGGGTTGCTGTCGGTGTTCAGGAAGGTTCCCTCGCCACCACGCACTTAACGACATAATCAGGACATAACCAGTGCAAGGTTTCGGCTGGGATTCCCTGCATTGTGGAGCCCTCGGGCCTAAGTTGCTCGGATGGCCTTACTTTATTGCCATGGCAGAGGGGTAAGAGCTTGCTGTGGTATGCAACATTCGCAGCGTCTCACCTCTCACGCACCGTCCGAGCAGCTGGAGCAGCGGCCGAGCAGGCTGCCCGAAGGAAGAAAGAAAAGTACTCGGTGCTCGCGCGCGAGTACTTGTTTGTTCCTGTTGCAGCTGAAACGACTGGGTGCTGGGGCTCTGAGGCAATCGATTTCATTCGGGAAATCGGCCGTCGATTGCGGGAAAAAGGCAGTCACTCTCGCTCCGGGTCGTTCTTGCTGCAAAGGCTATCCATCGCTATCCAGCACGAATTGCTGCAAGTGTGATGGGTACTTTTGCACCGGGAATGACTCGGGGTTATTTTTAAATTGACATTTTATATTTTTTTATTTGACTGTTGACGACGTTATGTTATTAAATGAATTGTCATGTTATTGTACAATGAAAGATAATTCAAGAGTTGCGAATAGGTGCAAAATTAAAAATGCTCATGTGATTCACTACTTTGACGTATTTTCATTGACATCCTGAATCTTCTTTGAAATAAAACTGTTTTTGACTTTGACTTTTGAGTATAAGTATGAATATATTTTCATCAAAGCTAGAAGCTATCATTGCAGAACTTGCAATCAAAGCTTCAAAGCGATAGTTCAATGAAAAATGGATTGAAGATTATTCAACCAGCCCGCGACCTCTGCCAGAGGATCAAGAGAACCGATTTACCAGTGCCCGTGTTCGAAAATAATAACATTTACAATTCAGATGGCGGTCTACTCGTCCTCCATTTCATTACGAATACTCCCTCGAACAAGGCGAACGCTGTTACTTAGAGATTATCTGAGATAGAGCAGGGCCCTAGCTATTTCTAGAGTCATTTCAGATAAGGAAAATTTTAAAAAGAGCACCAGTTTCTTGCATATTGTTCTTGAGGGAAGACTGCACCTTTGCGAATAGTTGAAAGACCTAATTCACTAGGTGCTGACTTACCATCCTAAAAGTTTTATGAAATAAAGTAATTTTGATTTTTACTTAACCTTTCGATTAGGAAGCTGTACCAAACTTAAGCATTTGTTTCGATAAGTTATGTTAGGACGGATGATGAAACAAAAAATGTTGTCAGAAACTTTAGAAAACATTAAGCCATACTTAGTTTAAAGAAAGCGGCATTATAATAAAGATACGGCAAAAATAAACATTAAAACGTGCAATAGCTCAAACAAGCTATATACATTTTTCAATAAATACATTTTTCAAAGGAAAAAAGTATTTATTGTATGCAAAATCTTTGTAAAACTTATGGCCAAACTTTTAAATAAAACATAATTTTAGTTTTATTACGGTTTAATCAAATAAATTATTGACAAAATAAAATAATACTTAACAAAACTTTTTCTTTTACTCCCATGCTGGACTGGAAGTAAAAGGAAAAACATAAAATGTGCCAGCTGCCTAAGACGCGAGAGTTTTGGTGTATTGTGGGCAAAAGGCTGACAACCCCTCACCACTTACATGAAATTTCATCTTATAACACAAATCTGTGAATTTATATCAAACATGGCATCAAGTGGTTTTAAAACGACTGATGCGTCTGCCTACCCCGATAGGGATTTTAGGCGTGAGAGTATGTATATGTACTAAAAAAAGTCACTTTCACACCACACCTGATGATGATGATGTCCTCCACGATGTGTCCGTCGACGGCGACACCTGTTAGCGCCTGGCGTGCGCTCGGATGTGACTGGCAAAGTCAAATTTGCTTTTGAGTGTTCGGTCGCAAAGAGGGCAGTGAAGCTGTCTACTGGAGTCGTAAGTATGATTGTAAGTGGGCTTGGGGTGTGTCTTCCGCAAGTGGCTGCATGAGCTCATTCCGCCTGCCCCATTCTTCTATCGGACGTCCAGACGCACCGCGGGGTACCATCCCTATCTTGTTGATATCCCACGGATTCGCACTGAGCGCTTTTCATCATCTTTCGTATTGCGAATTCCCTGCCTGCGTCTGTATTTCCGAGTTCATATAACCCGAATCTCTTTAAAGTTCGAGTGAATAGGCTCCTTCTGGGTGAGCTTGCTACATCCTCGACCGCATCTTTGCACTTGGGCTAGATTGTGGTCAAGAGCGAACCCTTCATTAATAAAAAAAAAAGTGGCGTTTCGCAACTAGATCTTGAATCCGGGTACCACACCTAACCATCGTTCTGTATTTTAAAATTCCGTTCTGTGGTTTCTACTAGAGAGTGAAGATAGGTCGTAAGGGTTCCGTAGATTTAACATTACGTAAGACTTCATGTTTACACTAAGGCTTTGGGTTTAAAGCTAATTTCAATATTGTTTGTTACTGAGACGTAGATTTCTAGTGATTGAGTTATCAAAGTTTGAAGCTTTGATTATCTGTGAGGAAATATTGTCTACGAAGCTATTTGTTGAGGCTTTGAAATTTGATTCGATTTGTTATGCTTCTAAAGTTACTGTGGTTTCTGTATAGCCTTATTTTGTGTATTTGTACAGTAGATTAGGTTATTTGTTTTTCGTTTGAGGATTAAACACAGAACGCTAACCAACAGTAGGCTAACCAACTGGACCTTTGTGAACAGGCGTAGAGTCAAAAAAAATTTAAATGTACGTATGTTTTAAAACCTTTAATGTACTTCATTACTTTGACTTATCTTAAGTAACATCCGGAATGTTCTAGGAAATAAAGTTATTTTGACTTTGAAATATTTTAGTTACACGAAGTAGGTCTATTAGTTACCTACTCTACATATTAATATGCAAGGAATTTTATAGTTTTGTTTATAAAGTGACAGATAAGAGCCTCGTGCGAGCGTTTGATATTATTCCTTATTTTTGTGTGAGCCAGTGTTCAAGACTCATATTTGTCATTTAACTTTAACTAACTTTTATGAATAAGGGTAAGTTTACGCCTGGCACTAACGAGCATATGAGGAAAAATATACTGTACCTCGTACACATTCCCTTATCTGTGCTAATGACTATGTACTCTGTAACTGGAGTAAACTTAGTAATTCTGGAGCCCTAGACAAAGTCATATTCTGTCAGCGATTAGATTACTAAGATGGATAGCTCTGAAATGTATGGAATTGACATGGACTGACCACGTGACGTTTCGTGTCTGTCAATCCCACACATTTTACAATTTTCGATTTTCTATATATCACTAAAAGAGTGTGACTTTGTCTAGAAGTCCTGATCTCTTGTAACATTACTCATTTATTTGTCTTGACACAGATTAAGGTTAATGATAAAGCAGGGAGTACTATATGATATCTAAGTATTTCAATATCTTGTAATGTGTAAGAGGAATGTGTAGAGTAAAAATTATGTAAATAAATAAGATAAATATTATTATTAATCTGAATCGTCAGTGTAAATTGTCTACACTTAAAAATTGCCTTGCCCTATCTGGTCATAATGTGATTCCTATTTCCAAGTAACCTAACCATCCTGTATAACCATTATGAGATAAAAAATTGAGAATAGATGGAACAGAAAGCAAAAGATGCTTGAATCTGAATTTTGATGCAAGTGTTTTGTCGAACGATCCTCTGAACATCGCATTTGGTTTTCAAATATACTATTATAATACAAAAACGTTGTTTTCTAAGGAACCCTACAACAGATATCTGTAGAATGGAACCCGAAGCTGCAAAAAATCGTTTATGAATTGTTCTGTGGTTGATCCGATTGCATTTTTTAAATGAAATCCTTATTCTTGCTTTTTCATGGAACTTATTGGGTTTTTTTGTGAGGATATTGCGGATTCTTTATTGCACGAGATATTTCTGTTTTTTTACCTGATATTGGCAGTAACACTTGTTCATACAAACCAGTGAATTGATCATATAGATAGATATTGACGTGTAGGCAACAAAGTTGTTGTTATTTTTGAAATAATTTTTCACCCGGGACTTTGTTTCCGTGTGAATTCGGGAAAATTATGTAGCCTATCTGTTATATGTAGCCTATCTGTTATGGTAGCCTATATGTTGTAGTAGCCTATCTGTTAATCCACGTTGTCAGATACCTCCATACCAAATTTTATTGAAAGGTCCAGCCGTTAGAGCGTGGAGAAGTAACAAATGTACAAACATACACACATACATTCGTGCTAACTTGTTGTTACAAGGTTTTACATTACAGCCTTTTCAAATATGATATTTTTTCATATTTCAAAGGTTTCTGACAATTTCTTTTAAGAAACGTGTCTGATTTGTAGAATAAGGTTTAAAATTGTATCTTGTAGTAGGAAATGTATGTACAGAGTGATACCATGAGGCTGGCATAACCACCTAGAGTGGCTGAAGTCTCGTTAAATATTAAGATTAAAAATAATAATAATAATTTGGGACATATTTTCTGTAACAATATCGATGGGTAAGTAACTTTGCAGTTATCTTTTCTTGAATAAAATTTAAAAGCTTGGTAGCTAAAAAATTATGAACAATTGACATATGTATATGTCACGGTTAAAACCCATTTTTCGTTAAAACTCGTTTTCCCTAGTTAAAATTAGTTATTACTTAATGCCTTTGTTAAAACTAGAAATAATCAGTTAAAACTAGAATTTACCACTGACATATTTGATTTTCAGATAAAACTAGTTGTCACATCGAGCTATAGTTAAAACTAGCACTCCCTCCCCACGGAGATTATATCGGGGCAGAAACTGTAGGTTAGGTTTGTTAGTAGCCTAGCCTAACCAACCCGTTAAGGGTTGGTTAGGTTAGGTTAGGTTAGAACTGCGACCCCCAACGCACGAGCCGAGCGAGCGAAGCGAGCGTGCCGCGGCAGCGGCCGGCGAAGTGCCAGAAAAGACTTTGGTTGCGTTAAACGGTAAGCACAACAACAAAATAACCCACAACATAACCTCAAGCCAATCAGAATAAGGTATGATGAACTCTAACCTCGGTCGGAACAGTTGTAACTGACTCCCTTTGGGAAAACGCGTTTTGTCTTGCAGAAACTAGTTTTAACTGATATTTGATACAGACATTAGTCAATTCTAGTATTAACAAAGGCATTGAGTAAAAACTAGTTCTAACTAGGAAAAACGCGTTCTATCTACTAACTAGTTTTAACTGTAACATATACATTATTCAGGAGTTTGTTCGCAAAAATGTATATAAAAAATATAAAAGAAAATGAAAAGCGACAGAATATTGTTTATACCAGAAACAGAAAAGGTTTTGAATACCGAAACCATTCCGATATACATTTGGGACACTCAATACAATCAGCACGAGCACCACAGTATACTGGTAACAGAGCTTTGACTCCGTTTATCATAAGTTGAGATGCCAGAATAAAATAGATCAAACGTAGTGAAATAAAAAAAAAAAACAACAGGATGCACTCCGGGAGTGCCGGCAGAAGTGAAAACTTGAACATTAACGTTGTGCATTCATAATTAATTTATTTTTCAACACATTTGCTCATAAAGTGGGTCTTATATCATTGTTTTAATGTTCATAATTATATGTATTACCCAGCCCGTGAGTAATAAAAATAAAGCACTAGTACGTAATGGTTTTTTTTCTAAATTTCAGCAAAGAGATCAGATCTTATTTTATATTTAAAATTAAGTGTAAATATTAAACTATTTGTAAATAAAAATATAATTCCACTAAATCATTTAAATTTAACAGAAAATTATCATTTATTTATGTTTAAACGTGAAAATATATAGTTAAGTATTTTTTTATTATTTGGCTGTATGGCATACTTGTCAATGTGAATCTCATTTTGCAAGCGAACAAAGGAAAAATAATCGCGCTACTTTTCAGAATTTTCAGATGTTTTCACTTAGTTTTCACAAACGGCATTTGTGTTCATCAGATTGTTATTATTGTCAGAAATACAACACAAAAAATGTCTTCTTCAAGTGCAGAACAGGAAACCTACGTGGATACACCGCCAGAAATACTTTCCAAGTGATAGCTTGTTGCCGTCAATATCAAAGAAAAGTTTTTATTTCTTTCTTTCCTCGCAAATGTGTTGAAAAACGTCGTATGACACGCGTGCGCATTGGATATTACATTCTCGGCTCCATTGAGCACTCGCCTTCGGCTCGGGCTCTAAACTCGCCTCTAATGTAATATCCAACTTAGCACACTTGTAGCATAATGTACTATTTTTCTATGCTGACACCGGATGACATCTAGACTTTTGCAGTTTTAATTTTCTATATTTATTAAACACCCCTTTTTACCCATACTTCAAAGTGCACAACGCAGCTAAAGAAGTTTTCACTTCAAAAAATAATTAATTTGTGGGATTAACATTGCAACATAACAAGCCTAATAAGATTATTTTTTAAGTACAGTTAATTTTTATTCTGTTAAGTAAATAATAATTATTATTCTGAATTATTGGTAAACCTGTACCTGCAACCATTTTATAATACATTTGCAACAACAGTAAAATAACCAAAACTACTTATTCGCTTACAAAAATGCGAAGTTTAAACGATTGTGATTATACACGATTCATGGTTTTGACGTATTTCTGTTTTTGTCATTCTTTAAACCAATATAATTTAACAAGTTTTCAATTGTTTAAGTATTCAGAATTTATAGAAAATAAAGATTAGTTGGATAAAAAAATGAAACAAACGAGAGAGAGCGTGGTGACCTGATCGAAACCAACAAGATCCTAATGGTCACTACGATATAAAGGATTTCGACAAACAAAACACCCGCTTAAGATGACATCACCTTAAACTACATACCTGCTTCTCCTATAATAATCCCCACAAACACTTCTTCTCTAATAGAGTCGTGCAAGGATGGAACAAATTACCAGAAGAAGTAGTTTCGGCACCAAACGTCAACAGATTTAAAAACTTGCTAGACAAACACATCACAGGCATAAAGTCTAAATGAATGTCGTTCAACTGGATGCAGGCTATAATCAGTTGTTTCAACTGCCTACCTGTCTAAAATAATAATAAAAAAATAATAATAATAAACTCGTACACTCGCGAATTCCGACCCGTTTAGTATTACACACTAAACGCTACACACTCAAAGGCCCACAGTAAGGTTTTCCCTTGTGTCGTGGGTCCCTTGGAAAACACATAAAGACAAACACAAACACCCATGACCCGAGAACAAACATCTGCTTTTTACACAAAGGTTTGCCCCGACTGGGGATCGAACCCAGGACCGCCGATCAAGAGGCAGCGTCACTACCACTCGACCAAATCAGCCGACCAAACCGACCAAACCGACCGGCAGTATTAAATTAAACTCATTAGTAAATTCAGTTTTGTCCGCATGGCATTTTACTCTGTGTCTATTTGAAACGGGTCGGTGTTGAGTGACGTCAGAGTGAACACAACAAAAAGCGGCAAGAAAATGATATGAGGATTCTTCATAGATCCGCACTTTGGGGTCTTCATCATGTTTCCGACCTCAATAAGTTCAGGGCCCGTCATCTAAATAGTGTTGATTTTTGTGGTGAAAATTAGGGTTATCGATGAGTTATGGCCATTCTGCGCTGATTTTGCACACATAAAAGTTTAGTATTAAATATTTTAAAGTTTAAATGATTAAGATTACATAGTATAACTAGCTGATGCCCGCAACTTCGTTTGCGTGTTAATTATTTTTTGTACAGAGTAAACAGATTGAAATTTAGATTTTTACATATAAAAGTTTTTTCCCGCTAACTCCCGTTCCCGTGGGAATTTTGCAATATCCTGTTGCAACTAAGCTTTTAGTTTACTAAGGTACCTGCATGCCAAATTTCAAGCGTCTAACTTAAGCGGTTTAGATTTTTCATACAAAAGGATTTTCCCGCTGATTCCCGTTCCCGTAGGAATTTCTAGAATTCCTTTCTTAGTGCACCTCTACGGTACCTAAGCTACGTCCCTTCCAAATTACAAGTGCCTTTAGGCTGTGCGTTGATATGTCAGTCAGTCAGTCAGTCAGTTTCTCCTTTTATATATTTAGATAAATAAATAATATACAATACACAAATATGATCCATGGTTTTGACGTGTTGTTTATTCAGAATTTATCGAGAATAAAGAATATTGTGTCAAAAATAAAACAAACTCTTTAGTAAATTCAGTTTTGTTCGCAGCGCGTTTTTTTACTCTGTGTCTATTTGAAACGGGACGGTGTTGAGTGACATAAGAGAAAACATAACAAGGACCGGGAGGAAAATGATATGAGGATCCTTCATGGACCCCAAAGTGCGGGTCTTCATCATGTTTCCGACCTCAATAAGTTCAGGGACCCGTCATGTAAATGGTGTCGATTTTTGTGGTGAAAACAGCGGTTTGCTCCTAAGCAAACATTGACGATTTATGTAGCCATTCTACGTTGACTTTGCACACACAAAAACATATATTTTTAATAATAAATCGTTTATGACTTATCAGTTGGGAATAGTTGGGTTTAAGCCGTGTGGTGTTCGGTTGAGACTATAGCCCGGGCCCTAAGGGTAAGCGGTTCAAGGAAACTATTCCACTTCGTGAGTATTTTATGAAACTTTGCACAGATGATCATTAGGTAAAACCAAGTTGTTTTAGCCCGGTTACCCTCCGGTACCGCCCCCCTAGGGGGAGGGGGGGTTGCTCGAAGAGCGCCTTCGCCGAGAGTTGGAAAAAAAAATCTACAAAATCCAAATAAGCTACTATGGCAATGTTAGTATCGTTTTCGTATAAATCAATAACGAGAAATTTATTTCTGGTATTTATTTTACACATATGTGCAATGTTTTTTTAAATAATCGCAAAAATATAAAATTATAATCACAAAAAAAACGTTTCGCAACCTATATTTTTTTATTTAAGAGACATATAAGTGTTAAAAAAATACCAAAATGTAGCCTGTTTAATGTTAATTTATAAAAAACATAATTTAAGTAGGGGTTTCATATAGAATTATGACATGAAAAAATGTAGAACCCGACGCGGCGGACGGATTATTTGAGAGAAGGAAACTTTTTTCATTTGAATCATATAATAATTTTATGATCTGGTCCTTTTTATGATACCGAAGAGTTTATTTGCTTTTTAATATATTTTTTAATTTTGATAATTTGTGTTTTTTTTTTAATTTCAAATACGATTTTTAAAGATTTCCACGCAAAATCAAAACTATTGAAGCTGTAAGTTTAAAATTTTGCATAGATGATCTCCAGATATTTTGATAACTTACATAAATGTGGTGTGGCGACACAGAGTTCCCATGGGAAAGAATTATAGGGCGTCCATTTAATTGATATGTACATTTGGTGTTTCAGTCGCAGCCCTCTATCTTTCAAACTATTATAGCCAGCGTGTCCAAATTTTCAGAAAATACGTATTTTGGTAGTAACTATCGTAAAATATAATAAATAAAATTAAAAACCTAAACTACAGTGGGGTTCCCATACGACAAACGTCTAAAATATCGTATTTTTGAAAAAAATAATTGTTACTGATCTATTTAAAAAAACCATACAACATATATCCTTCAAAATTAGTACACATTGAAAACATACCTTACATTATTTAAAAAATATATTAAAACTGGCCAGATATGAGCCAAACTCAAGCAATAAAATTTTAAAGTCAATGTAAATAAAAACAGTTTTTTTCAAGGGTTTTTGGTTTATTACTATGGAATTGGCGTTTATAGTATGATGTGAGGCAAAAATGTTTAATAAAACGAAGACACATACATCAAAGGCACGGATATTAAAGTTTCCGAGTCATAATATAAATAACAACAGTAATTCCATGAAAAATAACCAGGTAAATGTCACAAATACAGTTCGAGTGAGAGTTTGTTTAAATATAAACAAATAAGATTGCCCTAAGCTAGATTGTGGTCAAGAGCGAACCCATTTTTAATATTAAAAAAATATGTATATGTAGCTTGAGTCCGGTTCACTCTTGACTGTTATTCATATATTTTTTAACTAATGTAAAGTATGTTTTAAATGTGAACGAAGTTTACGGTGTATGCATTACAACGTTTCTGAAATAGAGCAGTAACAAAAGTTGTAAAGGAATTGCGAAATTTTGGACGGTTGTCGTATGGGAACTCCATTGTGATTTAGGTTTTTAATGTTATTTATTATATTTTACGACAGTTACTATAAAAATACGTATTTCCTGCTGTCTATAATAGTTTGAAAGATAGAGGGCTGCGACTGAAACACCAAACGTACATATTTCAGCGATAAATTTACGGTGGTGGTATCGCCGAAACACAAAATAAATAAAGTAGACGAAATTTATAGGAAATAGGAGTTTAATTAAATTTAAAACATACAAAAAATTCGACTCTGTGACCAAAATTTAAAGAAAGAAAATTGCACAATTAAAATTTAAAAAGAAAACTATAACTTAACAGAAAGGTTGACCAATCTATTTAAACGGCTAATAACATATGGAAAATTTTGTTTAGGAAAGAAGTGCTGGTAAATTTAGAACAGAAATAATATCATACATAAAATTGAAACATGTGGCCTAACTATAATAAATTGTTATCTGAAGCAAATAGGAAGATAATATTAAATTCGTTAACGAATAAAAATCCACCTATTTGACAGATAAATCTATTGCTGACACAATTGGCTATTTGTAAAAAAATAAATAAATTTAGGGAATGGTACTAATGGACTCAGCTATAGGTCTTCTTGGGGCCGCAGGTATATTCACTATGAAATTGTGTCTGGAACTGGTTAGGGGCTCTTATAACCAGGGAATTCGTCTAACGGACGTCACAAAGAAGTACTGCTGCCCAGCCTTTCATTAGGTCATTACTTAAAACACTGAAACTACAAAAATTCCAAATTGGACTAGGATACTTAAAAGGCCACTATACCCGAAAGTGCACCAAAAGGAAGAAAAATTAAAATATATGAGTATTTTAAAATAGTAAGGATGTCAAGCTAGTGTAACCTATACAAGAAGGATATTCTCCCCTTGCAGGTCGTGAAGTAATCCCCCCAGGTCAAATGATAACCAGATTTGATTTAAACCATAAGACCCAGGATTCTCGTAACTGTTGCAAGAACAGCCTGATAGAGTATTTGTCTGAGCGTGAAGTAGATGTTGTAAGAAGTGTACTGTAGGTATAGCGTAGGTAAGGTAGAGTAGGCGTGTGAGAACAAAAGGAAAAGGAAAAGTGAAAAACTTACATTTTGATAATAAAGTAGGTAAACTTCCAATATTATACCGAAATAATATTGCATATGCTTTTATATAAAAACGTCGTACGTTGTTAGTAGGATAATAACATCATTTCAATAAAAAAAACAGATTAATACACTAGGAAACTTCGTCCACTTTTACCAAAAAAATTTTGTCGAATGAAAATGACAACTTCAATCCCAAACAAAATGCAAAAATGGAGCAAGTTCTAAAATTTTGAAATCTATTGAATCCCTACTAATATCCCTACTAATATTATAAATGCGAAAGTAACTCTGTCTGTCTGTCTGTCTGTCTGTTACCTTTTCACGCCTAAACCGCTGAACCGATTTTGATGAATTTTGGTACAGAGATAGATTAGAGCCTGGGAAAGGACATAGGCTACATTTTATCCCACAGTTGGGCACGATATAACCTGTAGTCCACGCGGGCGGAGCCGCGGGCGGAAAGCTAGTTAAAAATAAAACTAGACCGGAAAGAATTAGAGAACATAAAAAAGATCGCCAGCAGAAATGCTGCAATATCAACTAGCGGACGCCCTACAATTCGTTCCCATGGGAACTCCGTGTAACCTCATTTAGGTAAGTTTTCACAATATTTGAACATCATTTATGCGAAATTTCAAACTTACAGCATCAATAGTTTAGATTTTGTATGAAAATCTTTGAAAATCGGATATTTTTACTTACCGAAAAAATCTTCTTTTGTATGGGAATTCTTCAATACCAGATAAAAATCAGATCGGCAAAATTAGTGGGTTAAACTTTTTTATTACCTCCAACAATGTAAGTAATAAAAAATGTTTCACGAAAACCCTTTCAGTGGAAAGAACCGGGTTCCGAGGCTTCGACACTTTTTGGTCTTACGGAACTCCACTGCTGGTCTTTGGCATTAGAAAAACCCAAAAAAATAAAATTAATAAATAGTTTAGAAAGCAAGGAAACGCTTCGATATCATAAAAAGGACCAGATCATAAAATTATTATATGATTCAAATGAAAAAAGGTTACTTCTCTCAAATAATCCATCTGCCGCGTCGGATCTTACATTTTTTTGTGTCATAATTCTATATGAAAACCCCAACTTAAGTTATATTTTTATAAATTTACATAAAACAGGCTACATTTGGGTATTTTTTTAACACTTATATGTCTCTTAAATAAAAAAATATAGGCTGCGAAAGGTTTTTTTTTGTGATTACAATTTTATATTTTTGCGATTATTTAAAAAACCATTGCACATATGTGTAAAATAAATACCAGAAATGAATTTATCGTTATTGATTTATACGACAACGATGCTAATATTGCCATAGTAGCTTATTTGGATTTTGTAGATTTTATTTTCCAACGCTCGGCGAAGGCGCTCTTCGAGCAACCCCCCCTCCCCCTAGGGGGGCGGTACCGGAGGGTAACCGGGCTAAAACAACTTGGTTTTACCTAATGATCATCTGTGCAAAGTTTCATAAAATACTCACAAAGGGGAATAGTCAGGACCCTTAGGGCCCGGGCTACTAACACTACCCCATTTCTTTCCGTGGGTGTCGTAACAGGCGACTAAGGAAACACAAATGAGACCTGCCTCCTATTAATACATACCCAGGCTGAGACACCTTAATTTGTTTTGAATCTGAGGTGGCGTCCTCTGGTCTCAAGCGGTGTGGTAGGCTCTGTAAAGGGCCGTCTGGTTCGCGACCACCCTCCTACCGAAGTCCGACGCCAAACAGCTTGCTGTGTTCCGTCGGTGCGTGGGAGTACCAGTGCCTTTATAGGCATTTTCTGGGTTAACTCGCTCCATCGTCAACCTCATCTATGACCTTGGTTAAGATTGAGGTCAAGAGTTAACCCATCTTATAATAAAAAAATAAAAAATAAAAACTTTCCTTTATGCTGAGTGAAAATTAATGAGAAATCCGTACTTAAAATAAATCCGAAAAGACGAATTTAATGATACTGCCCCGACCAGAATTTGAACCAGCAACCTTTCGGTTAGATGACTGTTTACCAACTGGGCTAGTCCTAGTTTTAAAAGTAAAAAAAAGTCAAAAATTGCTTTATTTTCATAGAACATATAAAATATTTCTTGAAAACGTCATAATAAATACATTAGCGAACTAGTAAATTACTTTATCATTTTTGACTTTGCGCCTATTCGCAGAGGTGCAGTCTTCCTCAGGAGAAGAATAGGCAAGAAACTCCGATGGTCGCTTTTTAACTCAATCATATACATTTCCTTAAGTATTTATAATTTTAATTGACTTAATATCTGAATAACTGTGGAGCTGAGCAATTAATTCCCATTGGTGCTTGTCTAACAGATAATCAGAAATTCTATACTAGCCCTATATGTATATATATGTGTGACTGCTTACAAATAAATAACTAAACTTATATAATTATCGATCTATTTCAAAAATTGGATTTACATATAAATAAAATAAAATAAAAAATAAACGCTACACACTCAAAGGCCCACAGTAAGGTTTTCCCTTGTGTCGTGGGTCCCTTGGAACACACATAAAGACAAACACAAACACCCATGACCCGAGAACAAACATCTGCTTTTTACACAAAGGTTTGCCCCGACTGGGGATCGAACCCAGGACCGCCGATCAAGAGGCAGCGTCGCTACCACTCGACCAAACCGGCCGTCAAGAGTTAACCCATCTTAAATGTAGGTACAAAAAAATCCTAAAGAGATTTTTTATTTTAACATTCTCGAAGCATGTCTAGAAGGACAGTCGATGTCAAGATGGTGTCCAAAAAAATTGGCCCTAACTGCTAGGGCCAATCCACCGTCATTGTCTATGGTGCCGTCATAGGGTGTGGACGAAAACGTCGAATTTCGTAATCGGTTTTTGTGCAACTAAATTGTGCAGAAATTACTATAATCGTAAAAAAACAACACAAAATGTCACTTATCATCGGTTAGTAACATAATTTTGTATCGTTCCTAAAGAATAGCAAGTGAATTAAGTCATCAAAATATATGAAAAACAATTAATAAATTACGCCATTTTTCAAGTTCTGCTTTTGTGTTGCCATTTTACGTAAAATTAATTTCCCTTACGGAGATTATATTATTTTATTTCTTGAGTGAATTAGTAAGCTAAAGTCAATATTCTAAGAAATCAACTGAACTGAATCACTTTTAATAAGGAATAATAGTACATTATGCTACAAGTGTGCTAAGTTGGATATTACATTCGGCGAGGGCTCAGTGGAGCCGAGAATGTAATATCCAATGCGCACGCGTGTCATACGACGTTTTTCAACACATTTGCGAGGAAAGAAAGAAATAAAAAATTTCCTTTGATATTGATGGGAACAAGCTATCACTTGTTGTGCCTTGGAAAATATTTCTGGCGGTGTACCCACGTAGGTTTCCTGTTCTGTACTTGAAGAACACATTTTTTGTGTTGTATTTCTGACAATAATAACAATCTGATGAATACAAATGCCGTTTGTGAAAATCAAGTGAAAACATCTGAACAGAGGCGCGATTATTTTTTTCTTTTTTCGCTCGCAGAATGAGATTCACATTGACAAAGTATGCCATACAGCCAAATATGGCGTACTTTGTCAATGTGAATATATTTTCGCGTTTTAGTATAAATAAATGATAATTTTCTGTTAAATTTAGTGGAATTAGTGGGATTTAGTGGAATTATATTTCTATTTACAAATAGTTTAATATTTACACCTAATTTTAAATATAAAATAACATCTGATCTCTTTGCTGAAATTTAGAAAAAAAAAAACATTACGTACTTGTGCTTTATTTCTATTACTCACGGGCTGGGTAATACATATCATTATGAACCTTAAAACAATGACTTAAGACCCACTTTATGAGCAAATGTGTTGAAAAAGTTATTAATGAGTTAAAATAAAGGGAATTTATACAGAACAAATGTATTTGTTTCTAATAAATTTAGTGTACATTTATTATGAAATTGCTGACAGATTCCAAAGTCGTTCTGTTTCAGTCGTTCAAAGTTTTAAAGTCAAAATTTTCCATGTCGAAATTCTAAATTTTTTAATCAGTATATAAATGGGACGTTAAAACTTCCCACTTTGATGTGCATAGTTCAAAAACTGACAACATTATTACGCACACAGTGACAGAAATTTTTGACAAATGGACTGCGTATGACGTATCTGTCACGCGCACATTCCTAAGAATCTGGGCCCGTTTTGCATTGGTAGCTTGTAAGCTGATGCTCATTCTAGACACATAATTATTCTAAGCTCGAAGCATTGAAATATATACATCAACGCGATCTAGGGATATTCCACGATTTTTCATACAAAAGAGGTCTGTTTGAGAAGTTATAAAGGCATACTCGAGATACATGGAGGGCTATAATTTTCAGATAAGCTAGTGCTAAACTTGAATTTTCAATTCTAATCAATAAATTTTGTTTTACTTAAAATTTGTGAAAACGTGACGGAAACGAAAACGAAAATGCACTTGTTGCCTGCTTTTTGTATGAAAATGATCGAATTTACGCATTTTTTTTTCCATTTTCGTCACGTTTTCACAAATTTCAAGTAAAACAAAATTTATTGATTAGAATTGAAAATTCAGGTTTAGCACTTGCTCGTCTGAAAATTATAGCCCTCTATGTATCACGAGTATGCTTTTATAGCTTCTCAAACAGACCTCTTTTGTATGAAAAATCGTGCAATATCCCTAGACCGTGTTGATGTGTGTATCTCAGTTAGACCTGACGCTCCTGACGTTCTGATGTAAGCGACAGTAAAATAATATAAGTAATTTTATCAGCAGCCAATGCAAGTAAGGCCAGCGTGTTAGGTTACCCCACATTTTCAATGCAAAACCGTTCTTATCGCAACGGCACAAAGTGCACGCTTGTGGTAACCTGATGTGCGGCCATCTGTACTAAACCGCGCCGCGTCGTCGTATTTAAGGCGACTACAGCACCTAAATTACGATTTTATGATGCGTAGATAAGCATGACGCACTGCATTAAATCGAAGAAAAAATACTACGGTAATATTTAGGACATAAACAAGATAAGTAGTTTGCTGAAAACATGATTCAGCACTTTCGGTTCGATAGAAAAAGCTCACAAAGTAACCTTTAAATATCAACATTGTGTATCTTTTAGCTGTAAAAACGATAGTAAAATGCACACAGGAACTTGAATTTGCAATCAAAATGTTCGTGATTGAACACTCTCAATAAGTAAATAACGCATTTTTCGATTTAAGCTGTTACCTTTCCATAAATCTCATTTTTCTAACTTTCAAACATGTTTTTACGCACGCACTTTCATAGTCCGTAAACTTCGTGTATCGAAACTGTTCGCACTGCCGGCCCAGGCCTGTTGAGAGACGGAGATAGCACTATTCCTATGTGTGCTGCCTTTATCGGGTGCTGTAGTCGCCTTAAGGTCGCAGAGTTTATCTTTGTACGAGCTATCAAACGTTTGTTGACTTTTATATCATAATAAGTGAAAAGTAACTTGTTGTGTCTCGTTTCTTTTAAATTGAAGATATTTCGGAAAACTTTGAAGACAGTGTCATAAAATGAGCGGTAAGTACCTTTTTTACTATAAATAATGAGTTTGCTTTTGACTACAATCTAGCACAAGGGCAAAGATGGCGTCGAGAAGGTAGCAAGCTTACTTAGATGATTCACTCGAATAACCTTTGTTGGCAACCCCAATATTTTATATTATAGTCTTTTGTTTTTATGTCATTGTCTTCTTCCTGAACAACCGCACCTGAACAACATATTATTTAAATAATATAACGTGTTCAAGTTCATCCTGTGTTTCTTTTGGCTGCACCAGCAACATCTACAAACAGTTCATCAGCTATCAACTGTATTCACTTGTACCTCTTTTAATGTATTTTACAATCTATTAAAGTGCTTATAATAGGCCTTTATAAAATTCCAACGGCACGGCACGGCACTTTGAAATTTGAATTCGGTACCATTGCCCCCTATGTTCTCAGCTTATAGTATTACTATTATATAGGAGGCAATGGTAATACAATTTTTCCGTGCCATTTTCGAATTATAAAAGGCACATTGTCTCTCGCCTAGTCCCTTTCTTGTCATAATATGAAAATTAACTGGCGTTTCCTAACTAAGAAATATGCCGAACCACAATAAAAAAAAATAGAACTACTGTATTATTGAACACTCTTTTGAGATTTTTGTGGATCTTTTCACAGCTGGTAATCAAACAGGGTTCAAAATAAAAAGATTTGTGATAGTTATTTAAAAGATCTTTTAAAATCGAAAGTTTCTTAGCTAATGTTACTTTTGATTTGCGAAGTAGTCAAGATATACATACATACATTGGTTTAGTGGTACATTAATAATCTACTTATGCAGAAGCGCTTGTGTTAGTTCAGTGGCACTCACTGTTTGGACACGTTTAGTGAGGTTCAGAGAATGAAGTCCCGGGTGGAAAGCTAGTTAATGGAAGTACTTATCTGTGTGCTTAATATTTTCAGGTATACGACATGTGAAACTTGTGGAGCGAGCTCTAGAAGTGGAGTTTGAAAACAATAAAACAATTCGTTTTGAGGATTGTTGGCTTCGAGACCATTGCAGGTAACTTGTTTCATGTATATATTAGCACTAGCTTTCCGCCCGCGCCTCCGCCCGCGTGGACTACAGTTTATATCGTGCCCAACTGTGGGATAAAATGTAGCCTATGACCTTTCCCAGTCTCTAATCTATCTTTATACCAAATTTCATCAAAATCGGTTCAGTAGTTTAGGCGTGAAAGACGGACAGACAAACAGACAGACAGAGTTACTTTCGCATTTATAATATTAGTATGGATTAGATTTTGATCTGGAACTTCGTTCCCGTTGGAGTTCATAATTTAGGCCTATTTTACTCAGGGATAATAAGCTTTCTAATGGTGAAAGAATTTTTGAGTTTATTCATTACAAAAGCAAATCTTTTCTGTTTATAGTGTAGATTTATTTGGTACACCAACAACACATAGGTATACACACTAAAACACTCAACAAACATTTATTTTTATTTTTTTATTTTAAAATGGGTTAACTCTTGACCTCAATCTTGACCATAAGGTCAAAGATGAGGTCGACGATGGAGCGAGTTAACCCAGAAAATGCCTATAAAGGCACTGGTACTCCCACGCACTGACGGAACACAGCAAGCTGTTTGGCGTCGGACTTCGGTAGGAGGGTGGTGCGAACCAGACGGCCCTTTACAGAGCCTACCACACCGCATGAAACCATAGGACGACACTTCAGATTCAGAAAAAAAATTAAATGTCGTTGCCTGGGATGGATTACTAGGAGGCTGGTCTCATTTGTGTTTCCTTAGTCGCCTCTTACGACACCCACGGAAAGAGATGGGGTGGTGTTATTCTTAACCGATCACCACACGGTTGGAACATGAGTACATGATTACTTGTAATACAATCAATCCCTACTACTTAATATTATAAACATACAAAATAAACTCTGTCTGTCTGTCTGTTACGCTTTAACGCCTAAACTACTCAACTGATTTGATAAAAGGTACAAAAATAAATTAGATCTTGGGAAAGGACATAGGCTACATTTTATCCCACAGCTGGGCACGATATAACCTGTACTCCACGTGGGCAGAGCTGCGAGCGGAAAGCTTGTATACAATATTACTACGCAGCAAAACAAGGGCAATTATCTGATCACTTCATCAGCCCACATACGTCCCCACTGCTGGGGCACGGGCCTCCCTCAATAACATGAGGGGTCAATGCCATACTCACCACGCTTGGCAGACGGGTTGGCGAGGGTTTTGATATAATTGCAGAGTTTTCCTTCTCTGTGTGCAGAAGAACTAGCTTGCATATTATTTACCTTAGTCGCCTTGTACGACACCTCGGTAAGAAAGAGGGTGGTCTTATTCTACTCTGTCGGGGACTCACACGGCTAATCTTTATCTTATCGCAGTAGTTTAATGGACAAACGGATGTTTTTTCATGCCTTTCATGTTCCTTGGGGTTATAAGTAGATCCTTAACTCCCTTTGAAGGGATTACTGAAACCTACATAACTCTAAAATTATACATTATGTATCACACTCGACATTCGATTGCTTATAACTTTTAAGCAACTGAACCAATTTTCGATTAAATATACCTAAGAACTATCTCGATTACGACAGCCTTCAAAAAAGAACTGCATCGAAATCGGTACATTCGTTAAGGAGCTACGATGCCACAGACAGACAGATATACAGATACATACGTCAAACTTAAGTATAAATCTTTATTATTCTTTATTGCATACATATATAGATATACCTGAGTGATAGCAGTGATAGCCCAGTTGGCAATGAGCCAGATTTGTGATTGGAAGGTAACGGATTCTAATCCTGGTACGGACCTGTACCACTAAATTCGTCTTTTCGGATTTATTTATGGATTTCTAGTTATCACTTGCTTAACGGTGAAGGAAAACATCTTGATGAAACCCGCCTGTCCAAGAAAATTCATTTTCGAAAGACGAGCGGTCCACTAACCCGCATTGGGCCAGCGTGGTGGACTATGGCCTAAAACCCCTTCGTGTTTCGAAGAGAGGCCCGTGCCCCTCGGTGGGGCCGTATATGGGCTGATGACGAATAGATATACCTAAATTACAACAGAAAAGGACATGTACAACTGAGAACAAACGCTAATTGGCGGAATCACATTCTGAGTTTTTCTAGCTAATTTAAATAAAAATAAATAGAAGAAGAAATAATTTCAAAAGTCTGCCAACATTCTTCGGATGAGGCTCTATCCGAAAATACATGTGATGATAAAGTAAACACCCTTCACTTGTCTGGCTTAAAATATTTTTGTGTGAACATTTTTTTTCAGATGTGTCAATTGCTACCACGCAGACACTTTCCAAAGAGCTCAGCATATACTAGACATACCAGATGCGGAAATTAATGAAGTATTTTTTGATAAATCGAAAATCTGTGTGACCTGTAAGTATAATTTATTACAAAAAAAATTTTTGATTTCTGTTCAATGTTTCTTGTAGTAAAGAAGATCAGCAGATAAAAGTTTGTGAGCCGTTCATTGATAAATATAACTGGTTAACTTAAATGTATGTTTAGTTACGTATGTATGTATGATCAACTAGACGGAAACTATAAAATAAAGTCATACTAGTCGCGGTGGAAATTATAAGATGCTGAGGCATGCTGAGGCTTGAGACGATTGCGGGAAAGAGGTAGTGACCCTCGCTCCGGATCCTTCGGGATCGTTCAACAATTACAATTGCCCCCCCTATGTGATCGCAGCGTAATCTTTTGTTTTTAACCCCCCCCTCGCCTTGATTACGTAATCTTCGTCCGTGCTTAAAATGTTTGCTGTTTATTAGCATTGACACGTATGTCATGTATCTATGGGTCTTAATAAATGACCTAGGAATAAGCTTGTGGCGAGACACAACCCAGTCGTGGCGGGAAGCTGTATTCGGTACTCCATGCGCATCAGTAGCGGCGCCTGTTTGTTTAAATTGGCTTTGCAATAATGTTCTCAGGCGGATGACTAAAGTAATTGTATTACTTTTCTAATTAAAAGTATTTCTAACTTCCACAACACCTTTTTAATTTTTTAGAAAATTTCTTTGGCTAACAAGTTATAAAATGATGACGTAATCATGGATTCTCCCCCCCCCCCAAATAATCTAGATGTATACAAGCACCCGCCTCCCCCTTCCAGTGATCACGTAATTGTTGAATGATCCCTTCCTGTGCAGAGGGAGACCATCGCTATCGCAGTTTTTTTCTATTTTAACACTTAATAAAAGATTTGTATCGCACGCGTTTACGGCGCGTGCGGTACAAATCTCGCACACACGAGTGTGCAAGAATCGTAGGAAGGCTTAAAAGTTATGCTTTTATCTCCAATTAATAACTTTAAGAAGCTTAAAATATATTTACCAAGTTGAAAATATCAATTTTGAAGAAAAAAATAAATCCTTATAAGTACCAAGTTTTAATATTTTAGGGGACGACAACCACGAATCGCAATATGAAGCCGAATTTCTATTCCAATTTGATTACAAAACGTGGATTGACAACCGTCGGCTCAAACCAATTCAATGGCACGGGAAAGAAGTTTCGAGTAAAGTAGTAAAAGTTCCTGTCGATAAGTTTCTTAACTCTGTGGAAGGCGCTAAAATTGTGTTCAAGAGTTTACTTGATAATGGAGTGGCATTGATTGAAGGGGTGAGTAGAATCTATATAGATATACAAAACTAAAAGTCCTTCTCTTGTCGTGTAGATATTGTCATAAGTGTGTGGTGAACTTGGCTAATCCAGCTAAACCTCGTGTCAGAATTTTCAAACCGCACAATGGCCTCCGACTTGGTTTTAACGACTGTAGTCAATCGACAACAGCCGGGACCGACAGCTTAACATGCCCTCCGAAGCATAGAAACGTCCGTGATAAATTGCCACTTTGGTCACCCATCAGGTTCCTGCCTCTGTGTACATTGCTTAACCTCACTGATTGGTTGAGATCAGCGAGCGCCACTAAGCTACGAGCGGACTGAAGGTACTGGACTCACTGACTCATCAATGCCTAGCCCAAAACCCTCGATTTTAAGAAATTCCTACGGGAACGAAGTACCAAGCATCCTCTACTTAAACACCCAGACTCCTCACAAATAATTGAAAATTGTATTTTCAGGTATTTGTGAGGAGTCTGGGTGTTTAATTTGAAAGAATTAAACACCCATCTGGGTGAAAGAATTTTTGAAATTGGTCCAGTAGTTTTTAAGTTTATTCGTAACATACATAAATACAAATTTTTCCTTTTTATAATAGTAGAAAGGCTATAAGAAGTTGAAGTTGAAGTTGCAAGCGTATTAGATGTCGAAATGCATTTCAGATACCCACTTATCGGGTAAATGCATAAGGGCACCGATTTATATGTATTGGAAGGGGGTTAGGGGGTTGATCTCCCCTCACCAGAAAGTACCTACTTGATACTCGATTTTCACTTCAAAAATATGCGATTGCTGATGTTCAACTTCTTTAAATTAAATATTATCATTTTTTTTCTGTATTATATTCAAATTACCGCTAAACAATGGGGTTTTATAAAACTGCCCTTCACGATAATTACCCTATACAAGAGGCTGTGGATTATTTACAAAGCAAATAGATAGAATAATATTTGAGACCAGTTTGCATTTTTTTCTATGCTTTCATCGCGCCGGGGAATAAACTTTACTCACAAAAAACCAAATAAAACACATAGCAGCACTGTGGTTCGAATTCGGTTCAGAACTTTTGGTTTCGATTCAGATTAATTTGATTCACTGAACATTACGGTTACAGCAAACTAAATTGGCTCCCAATCAGACTCCGCAGGGATCTTCATATCCTGTCTCTTTTGTTTAATACTCTTAACAATCCTACCGCTCCAGGGTATCTTAAAGAGAAGTTCTCTTTCTGTGATGGGGCGGGCGGACGGCTTCGATCTATTCGCAGTCTGACACTTCTCATGCCCACTCACGCCACGACGACATACACCAAATCATTTTCGGTGCAAGGTGTACGGCTCTGGAATCAGCTCCCTAAACATGTTAGGGCTGCTCCTTCCCTGGCTTCATTTCAGAAGTCGGTAAAAAAATTCTGGGGTTTTCCTTCGGCTCCTGATAGCTAATGCTTTGTAACTTGTAGGTAAGTGCGTCTGTACATAGATTTATTTATTATGTATATTATATTATGCAGTATATTTATATATATATATATATATTTTGATGTGTATATTATGACATATAATTATATTATTGTTTGTATATTGCACTCGTAGAAATAGGTTTCATATGTTAGTTTCTTGTTTTTTTTGTTGTTGTTACTTTTTTTTTTTTTTATTAATTAATTAATTGGTAGTAATGCAAACATTATTGCGTTGTAACCCGCACCACATCTGTTTCTCTCTTGCCATCTCTAAGGTAGACTGGAAGAGATCCCTTCAGGGATAAGTCCGCCTTTGCACATCTATGTATCTTTTGTATTAGTCTATAAGAGTTTGCAATAAAGAGTTTACATACATACATACAGCACCGACGACTCTACAAAATCCCTGATTAAATAAAAATGATTTCATTCATACAGAGAGATACACTCAAATCTTGAAATTTTGGTCCTTTATAAACGCTACACACTCAAAGGCCCACGCTAAGGTTTTCCCTTGTGTCGTGGGTCCCTCGGAACACACATAAAGACGAACACAAACACCCATGACCCGAGAACAAACATCTGCTTTTCACACAAATGTTTGCCCCGACTGGGGATCGAACCCAGGACCCGCCAATCAAGAAGCAGCATCACTACCGCTCGACCAAACCGGCCGTCGATATCATTCTTCTTTCGTATAAATAAGAGCAAAAGTCACATTTCGACTGTCTTGTGTTAACTGCTTTTAATCTCTGACGAAAAAAGAGGGGTGTTATAAGTTTAACGTCTAAATAGTATATGTATCTATTTGTGTCGTATGTGGCGTCGTAGCTCCTAAACGAATGGTTTTTGATGCAGTTTTTTTAAAGCTGGCTGAGATAGTTTTAAGCTACCTATAATTTATCAAAATTGGATAAGCCGTTGAAAAGTTATAAGCCATTTATTTACTGAATGTGTTTTTTTTATTTTTTATTTTTTTTTATTAATTGGGATAACAACAGTTTATTCTTAACTAAATTACAGTTTGACCTTAAAATGTGGTAAACCAATTAAAGTTATCCTCTGTAATTACAAATTTGAAATAGGTCGGAACAGATGAAATAGTTCTAATAAATTAAGTGCTTATAAGGTAACAATAAGAATACGTTCCATGTAGGTACATGAGACCCAAACCAAAAATTAAATTATACATAACTAAATACTTATTAAAACTATTTATTTTATAGACTAGAAGATACATACATAAATATAAATAGTGAACATTTACAATGCTCATAATATAATAATACATATCACAACTATAATATATATATATATATATAATAAATAAACATAAAAAAATAAAATTAATGAATTGAGTTAGGTAAGCACGCCAAGAGCGCGCACACACACCCGGCGGCGGCATCGGCACCGCCGCTCGCGGAAACCCGCCCAGCCCCACGATAGGTGGCAATCCTGGGATCGCACGAAAAGCACTGGTCGGGCCCACCGCACAGAGCAGGTACTGCGCGCGCGCCCCTGAGTACTTATGCAAAAGTGCTGGTGTATGTGTGAGTGTGTGAGAGACAGAGTGTGTGTGTGTGTCTGTGTATGAGTGAGTGTGTGTGTGTGTGTGTGTGTGTGTGTGTGTGTGTGTGTGTGTGTGTGTCACTCTAAGTTTCAACATGCTCGCGTACAAGTGTCAATCTTATTTTCTCTTTGAAGGAATGCTTAGACTCAGCAAATATGTCAATGTTTTGAAATACCTTATTGTATGTATGTAACAGTCTAGACATAATTGAGTTTTTTCCGTAGTTTGTGGAGTGCAAGGGGACATGAAATAATGCTGTTGATACAAAATTTTCAAAATCTGCTGTTGGGCACAGGTCGTCATGCATTGGGTGCCTCAGGATGGACAAAGACGTCAAGGCAGACCCCAAAAACGATGGCGTGATGATCTAAATGCCTATATTAAGAACTGGTTGGAGTTAGTTCAGGTTCACGATAAATGGAGTAAAGAAGGGGAGGTCTGCCCCCAGCAGTGGGATCTGAAAAGCTATAAAAATGAAATAATATATGTATAGGCCATATCATCATAACAACCACATATCCACTGATGGATTTGCCATACTCGCCACGCTTGGCAGGCGGGTTGGTGAGCGCAGTTCTAGATGTTTGTTTCACAGCTCAGGTAATGCTGCTGCCCATTACCTGGTTTTATCCATTAGTCGGCTTTTACGACACTCAAAAGAAGAGACGGGGTAGTACAATTCTTACCCGGCACTACATAGGCCATATAATTTTTCCGAATTCTCAAGGGAAAAAAGTTTCAGGCGGAAAGCTAGTTGTAACATACGGTTTAATAATAAAGATTTTCGCCAGTAATGCCACGGATTTATTTAGCTATAAATTTATTCTCAAGCATATTGTGTTTTGGGAAGTTGCCAATATATAGGGGTAAACGATACAGCCATTTGGGAAATAAGTGCTATTATGGAGTTTGGAAACTCAGTATACAAGTTTATTGAATTATACAGGTTTAAGACAAATCGCGTTTCGCAGTTGAGATGCGATTGGATAGATGGGATCTTGAGCCAATTTTGAACTTGTTACAGGCGATATGTTTTAATAATTTTAATTTTTTTTGTATTCTTGATAAAAAAACAACAAAACATTCGAAGAGAAATAAGTACCTTCAATCTATTATTGTAATAATTGAAAAACTTAATAAGTTTTTACATTAGATATTACTCTAAAATAAAAATAAACATGTATGACTTCTAACATTAAGGATTTTACCACAAAAACTAAAACCAGTATTTAGACAATGTTTAAAAATGGCTGTATGGATATAGATATCCTTGCTTTTACCGACAGGGATAATTTAAAGAAAAACATAACACTTTAATAAAAAATTTGGTATCATCCCCGCCATTCGATTGCTTACAATTATAACTTTTAAGCGGAGCTTTCGTTGAGGAGTTACGATGCCACAGACTGACACACAGATACACAACACACGTCAAACTTATAACACTTCTCCTTTCTGTATGTGGTGTAAATAAGAAGATTGAAATTGAAAATACATAGAAATGCAATATTATTTTTCTTCTAGCACCAAATATACCAAAAATAAATACTCAAGCAACGAACAAATGAAATGAAAAATGTATTTCAATCCAATATAATCTTCTTTCAGTTCATGTTATCTTGTTGTATTAAAACAAATCGAAACGAATAATAATCCAGGGATTACAGTAAATTCAAAGTCTGAGTGAATTTAAAATGGAAAAGGAGCAAGCTGAAGCTAGGTTCAATAAAATATTTAACGGAAAAATATGCAAATGTATGGAAATCGGAACGGTTGCAGACGAAACTCAGAATAAAAACATAATAGAAGGTTATTGTGACTAATTTTGTTTTTTTATTCGATTAATTTTTATTATAAAAAGATGGTTTTTATAAAAAATAAAAAGTAATGTCCAACAATTGTCTTATTTAAATAATACAGTCTTATTTAAAATAATATTAGTTTTGTAAAATCTTTATTTATAATAAACAAATATTATTAAAAATATATAGCTACATATTTTTATTTTTTCTTGTGGTATGTACTTAAACATAGATAAATAATACTCACAATATGAATAGTGGACTTACTGATCTTTGATTAAGTGTCAGAAACCAAGGTTGTTAAAATTACTAAAGGATGCTCGGGAATTCGTTCCCGTGAGAATTTAGTAAAATCCTTTCTCATTCCTTGTCTGCGTTATTAAAGGAACCTTTATGCCAAATTTTAACTTTCTAGGTCCAAGGGTTTAGGCTGGGTATTGATAAGTCAGTGAGTCAGGACCTTAAATTTTATATGGGGACTTTAAATTAAGTAGCAAAACTTTAGGGGGTGATTCTTCCCGTGAAACTGAACAACTTTCCCCAAGGAACCTATATGGTATTCTCAAAAAAAATTTCGATTTCCCATACAAAAGCAAATCAGTTAATCGTACAAGTTGTATGGAGAGGAATTTTTTTTTTCATATATAGTGCAGCAAAATGTATACAAAATCTTCTGAACGTTAAATTTTATGGTGAGGTATTCGACGGACCATGTCAAGTTGTTTTATTTTTGGTACTACCTTTTATTTACTTCTGCTACCTTTCCTGGATTATTCCTGGATTAGATATAAGAAAATTCACAATTTTACAATCATCGGAAATTTTATTAATATTATTTACTAGTTACATGAACAGATAAAAGATGTACAGAGTGTAAGGGACAGTTTGGCAAATACAAAATGTTGAAATCCAGCTATGATTTTCACACATACATACATACGCTTACGCCCATAATCCCTAACAAGGTAGGCAGAGCATCATTGGTTCTAGAACCACTAGATGCCACGTTTGACAGAAATTGTGAGGTCATCAGATGGAACACGTTGCATAATGGTGAGAGGTAATGTCGTTTCGCCCATTATTAAGCAAAACTCTCGCATCCCTCTTACAGACTTTTACTGTATACGTAGGTAGAGTAGGTAGCTGGCATATTCTTAATTTTTCTTTCACTCCCAGTTCAGCACAGAAGTAAATAATTTTCATTTAAAAAAAAAACATCTGGTTGCACTCCGGGAGTGCCGGCAGAAGTGAAAACTTGAACATACACACATCAACAAAGTCTAAGCAACACGCACGATTTTTCATACAACAGAGGCCTCTTTGAGAAGCTGTGAAAAGTATTTAAGACACGTATTTTTATTAAAATCTTTAGTGTGAGCAAGTTGTATACCCGAATTTAAAATCCCTATAAATGAACTTTATCTAGCTTGAAGTTTGTGAAAAAGAGACGAAAATGAAAATTTAATTTCACAATTTCCATACTAAAAGCAAAGAAAAACTGCGTTTTCATTTTCATTTTTCCCTCTTTTCCACAAATTTCAAGCTAAATAAAGTTCATTTATAGGGATTGAAAATTCAGGTATAGAACTTGGTCACACTAAAGATTTTATTAAAAATACGTGTCTTAAATACTTTTCACAGCTTCTCAAAGAGGCCTCTGTTGTATGAAAAATCGTGCGTGTTGCTTAGACTTTGTTGAGTAGTGTACGAGTATATTACTTCCTTGCGGTCTAAGAAGTTTTTACTTCACCCTCCATCTTACGAATTTTCGATCAGGGTCACGTGACTCTGACGCAAGTTTAACATTTTTTACTCATCCAAAAAGTGCACAACGCCGCTAAAGAAGTTTTCACTTTAAAAAACCTTTCCAGGTGGAACCAACAACAGCTGCAACTGAGAAGGTCTGCACAGCTCTGGGCGGCGTCCAGCACACTATATTCGGTGGGATGTGGGAGTTTACGACTAGAGCTGACCACGCCGATACGGCTTATACCAACCTGCCTTTAGCCACCCATAACGACAACACTTATTTCACTGAAGCTGCTGGGTAAGGATAAATAACAACGGCATATAGCCCACTAGCTTTCCGCCCGGGACTTCATTCCCGTGGTAATTCGGGCAAACTATGTAGCCTATGTGTTAATTTAGGGTGTCAGCTATCTCCAAACCTGCATTGGTCCAGCCGTTTGAGCGTGAAAGAGTAAGAAACATCCATACATTCATACGTTCATATACATATTCACAAAGTTTCGTATTTGGAATATTAATAAACCAATAACTGACTTTATTACAAATCAACAATGCTGTTGAGAAAACTTGCTTAGCTTCCAATGGAAAAACATTCATTCTTACTGCTATAATAAAATTTTGTAAAACCAATTTCTTTTTGCGGCTCAAATGTATTTAAGCGTATTTTTATGTCCAAAATATAAAAAAATGCACAGTAGCTAGTCTTTTAGAGTTGCAAAATCAAAATCAAAATCAAAGTATTATGGAAAAGTACATGTGTAATATATTTTGATAGGTACAGGGACCTTTATGCATAAAATTATACAAGCATTTATGGACTGGACACATGTCACTGATATTCCCGTGGCTCTCGTAAAATCAACACTATGGTAATCAGTTAACTTTGTCAACGATCTGCATAGCTAAGGGTCAGCTCCCGACGCGACGCGACGCGACGTTGCGGATAGAGCCACTCAAAATTGAACTTTATCTATTATAAAGTGAGAATTTAGAACACGTCGCACCACGCAGCGCCGCGTCTCGCCGCCGCGCGCCGCGGCGTTTTCACAATCTTTTCATAAGTTCAATTTTGAGTACCTAGCTCTATTCGCAACGTCGTCGCGTCACGTCGCGTCTCGGTGTGAGCTGACCCTAACACAGCACGCGACATACTTCGTTTTACCCAGCAGTAGGTAATCAAAGGTAAGTAAAAATAGTTTTAAACATATTATAACGGGTTCTTACCACGATTTTTGTTTTAAATGAGATCATTAGCTATATTGGATTCTGGTAAATTCTGTAACCCTAGTCCATCACGACCCGGGTGGAGCTCAGTGACTCGTCCAAGGTGCCATTGCAGCGGTGGCGCTTCCGAATGAATCAAAAAAGTTCGTCAACTTTAAGATGGCACACTCCACTCAGATGACGGTGAAATTTTACTTTGACTGCGTGAAGGCACCGCACAAAGGCTTTCCCGCCCCCTCTGGCGTAGTCATTTCGCCTTTTGACCGCGGCGCACTTCCTTTCAAGCACGTTGTGCTTGATAAATATCATATCTAAATCACAAAGCAATCACAGCAAAATTATTTATCTACCGTAGACTGGGGTGACTTCCAAATCTAGGATGACTTTGATCAGCCAAGTATCGCGATCTACAAGTGCTAAATTTTTGTTCTGTTGCAACCGCATGCCCCACTATTGCAGCAATTGCTGATTAGATGAATATTTACACTATTGACGCAAATTACTAGTTACCAGAAGCATAATTAAAGTTATCTGTTGCGGCGCGGATTGCCCATGTTTCATTTATTCTAAACGGTCATATTGTAACTATACGTCGCTAATAAATTGAGTTTTTCCGAAACGCTTCGATTTTGCTCTTTACATGAACCCCCTGATAGCTGTACCTATCTATCCTGGTAGGTATCGAATAAAAACTAAAATTTATGTGCGAACTTAAAACAATTTTGGAAACATGACGTTGAAAGTCCAGCAGGAAAATTCATGCTAATTCTATTGGAAACGCCAACTGCACAGCAACGCGGCGTGCGACAAAATAAGAGCATTCTGACGTTTCAGAAACGATTTTTTTTTGCTTTTTGTACAATGCAGAAGTACTCAATGGAATTTTAAATGGCCTTTAAAAGAGGGCTTTTACTTTACGTTTCACTTTTAGCGTTTTAACAGAGACAAAACGTTTCGTTTTTGAGGCCTGACGTTAGAAGTTTTCTTTTTGTGACGTTATTTTGCATTTTGTGACGTTAGGTGCAATCACCAACTTAGTGTTGCTCCTAATTTTTTGAAGTGAAAACTTCTTTAGCGGCGCGGCGTTGTGCAATTTTTGGGATGGGTAAAACATGTTAAACTCGCGTCAGGATACGTGACATGATCGAAAATTCGTAAGACGGAGGGAGAGTAGAGCGCAAGGAAGTAATATATGTTCAAGTTTTTTACTTCTGCCGGCACTCCCGGAGTGCAACCCGTTGTTTTTTTTTTGGAGAGTGGGTTAGCTCTTGACCACAATGTAGCGCAAGGGCGAATAATTGGTCGATATATAAACCAATGTTTGTTTTTATAGCCAAACATAACATTGTTTCTAAGTAGGTATAGATATGACCTACAAATAAAAATATCTACTATCTTAACTTTCTGTCTAATTTATTTGATCGCTGGATCTTACTACGAAAATAATTATAAAAGCCGTCTACGAAAAAACGAACAATCTAATTATCGTTTGACGTCAATCGAAAAGAAGTAATCCTATTAATGAACGTCGATGGGAACATTAATTGTCTATCCAAATAAGAAAGAAATTAATCTTTTTTAACAAGTATTTTAGAAATTAAGGGTATCCTCATGTTTTTTAGTCTACTTTAAAAAATGAGGAAGTTCTATGTTTGAGTGTATATATGTTTTTATATATATATAAATACGAGTAGGTTCAGCGATTTCTTCGCCATTTGTGGACTGATTTTCAAAATTATTTTTTTATTCGAAAGAGTATACTTCTGAAGTAGCCCCATTACCATTATGTCAGGATCTGATTATGGAATTCCAGAAAAAACGAGGGCAACTCTTGAATTAATTGGCAGCCCTTTTTGATAACATTAAAATAACGGTATTATTCACACTTCAAATGGAAAAAAATATTTAACCAACTTACAAAAAAATCAGCAGTTACAAAAGTTTAAAAGTAAAGACAACGTTATTGAATGTGATAGGCACCTACTGATCCGTTTGAAATCGGTACTACGCTAAATAAGTTTGATAGGCGCGTACGTCCGCCTTCGCACGGGCTTATCATAAAAAATAAAATGTAGACCAAGTTTAAAAACGGCTGTAAATATAAAGATTCCTTTCTTCTTCTCGTTCTACTCAATCACTGGAGGTTTGCAGGCAGCTCGGCGTACTTCTGCCCATTTCTCGCCAAACGGAACAGGTCTTCCTTTTTTTGTAGGGAAAAAAATACATAAGTCGGTTTTATTAATGCTTTGTGGTACAGCAGTTATGCTTATAGCTCTGTCTGGGGGACCGGTGGCTCCCATAGGAGCCACCGCGCCGTTGCGCCGTGAGCAACGCCGGCTCTGATTAGATACATTTCGTACAAATTTTAAAACAAAAAACGGGATGTGAATAGAAGAAGAAACGCCTGGACAAAATTCTTTCCAAATTTTCTGCGAAAAACAGAAATTTTTTCGCACTAAATTTTCCGCGGAAAACAGAAATTTACGCAAACATTTTTCGGTGCTTGATAAAGTGTGACGCCACAGAGAATCACACAGATATACAGATACACACGTCAAAATTATAACTCTCTTTTGACAGGGTGTAAAAAGAAGCAAAAAGAGCATTTTTTCCTTGAAACAAAGAAGAAAACCTAGTGAATAATCGCTATCTACTGAAACGGGGTAAATATTTCAAGTATCTGGCAGCAATGTTTCAAACCGTCATCATTATATTTTCAGGGAGGTGTCAGAAAGGTTTTGCTTGTCAGATTTAGATTTTTGACTGCTATTTTATTTGTTTGGCTTTTTTAATCCCCGATAAAAAAAGGAGTGTTATATGTACCTGTCTGTGGCATTGTAGCTTCTAAACAAATGGACCTATTTCGATGGGGTTTTTTCGTTTGAAAGCTGACATGATTAAGAGTGTCGTAAGTTACATTTGATCAAAGTTTTTGTTGTCTTGTTAATTCTTTTTTTTTGTTATTATACCATGAGCCGTGTGAGTCCCCGGCAGAGTAGAATAGGACCACTCTCTTTCTTACCGAGGTGTCGTACAAGGCGACTAAGGTAAATATGCAAGCAAGTTCATCTGCACATAGAGAAGGAAAACTCAGCAATTATATCAGAACCCTCGCCAACCCGTCTGCCAAGTGTGGTGAGTATGGCATTTACCCCTCATGTTATTGAGGGAGGCCCGTGCCCCAGCAGTGGGGACGTATATGGGCTGATGAAGAATACCATGCTCTCCATAGGAGTTTACAACTAGGTAATATGATAAAAGTTATTTTAATAAACTAGCTTTCCGACTGAGACTTCGTTCCCGTGGGAATTTGTGATAATAATGAAGCCTACCAATTTTTTTTTATCAATGTTGGTCCAGCCATCTATACGTACAAAATTTCGCCTTTATAATATTAGTAAGGATATATTACAATACTTACTTAAGTCGATATCTAAATACTGTTTTGAGGAGTTCCCTAACACTTCAATTAAACAGAAAGTCCATTATTATTCAAGCGGGCATCCGAAAAGGTTTCTATCGTCAGCGTCAGCTTCCGAAATTCTGTTTAACAATTCGTTCACGGTGCCCGCCATTCAGCGTTTGTAGCTTGACCCATTTCTGTGGAAGCTAACCAGAATTACCAACACTTTTTACTTACATATATTAATATATACGCTCTTATACAACGCTCAACGTCAGCTTCCGAAATTCTGTTTAACAATTCGTTCACGGTTCCCGCCATTCAGCGTTTCTAGCTTGACCCATTTCTATGGAAGCCAACCAGAATTACCAACACTTTTTACTTACATATATTAATATATACGCTCTTATACAACGCTCAACGTCAGCTTCCGAAATTCTGTTTAACAATTCGTTCACGGTTCCCGCCATTCAGCGTTTCTAGCTTGACCCATTTCTGTGGAAGCTAACCAGAATTACCAACAGTTTTTACTTACATATATTAATATATACGCTCTTATACAACGCTCAACGTCAGCTTCCGAAATTCTGTTTAACAATTCGTTCACGGTTCCCGCCATTCAGCGTTTCTAGCTTGACTCATTTCTGTGGAAGCCAACCAGAAATACCAACACTTTTTACTTACATATATTAATATATACGCTCTTATACAACGCTCAACGTCAGCTTCCGAAATTCTGTTTAACAATTCGTTCACGGTTCCCGCCATTCAGCGTTTCTAACTTGACCCATTTCTGTGGAAGCTAACCAGAATTACCAACACTTTTTACTTACATATATTAATATATACGCTCTTATACAACGCTCAACGTCAGCTTCCGAAATTCTGTTTAACAATTCGTTCACGGTTCCCGCCATTCAGCGTTTCTAGCTTGACTCATTTCTGTGGAAGCCAACCAGAAATACCAACACTTTTTACTTACATATATTAATATATACGCTCTTATACAACGCTCAACGTCAGCTTCCGAAATTCTGTTTAACAATTCGTTCACGGTTCCCGCCATTCAGCGTTTCTAGCTTGACCCATTTCTGTGGAAGCCAACCAGAATTACCAACACTTTTTACTTACATATATTAATATACTAGCTTTTCGCCCGGGACTTCGTTCCCGTGGGAATTTCCCCGTCAATTTTCCAATGTTTTTAATAGTTATTCTGCTATTCGGGACGGAGAGAAATACAACAAATCAAAAACCATGGAAATCGGTCCAGCCGTTCTCGAGTTATAAGTGTTGTAACAAACACGACTTTCTTTTATATATATATATATATATATATATATAGATATAGATACGCTCTTATACAACGCTCAACGTCAGCTTCCGAAATTCTGTTTAACAATTCGTTCACGGTTCCCGCCATTCGGCGTTTCTAGCTTGACCCATTTCTGTGGAAGCTAATCAGAATTACCAACACTTTTTACTTACATATATTAATATATACGCTTTTATACAACGCTCAACGTCAGCTTCCTAAATTCTATTTAACAATTCGTTCACGGTTCCCGCCATTCAGCGTTTCTAGCTTGACCCATTTCTGTGGAAGCTAACCAGAATTACCAACACTTTTTACTTACATATATTAATATATACGCTCTTAGACAACGCTCAACGTCAGCTTCCAAAATTCTGTTTAACAATTCGTTCACGGTTCCCGCCATTCAGCGTTTCTAGCTTGACCCATTTCTGTGGAAGCCAACCAGAATTACCAACACTTTTTACTTACATATATTAATATACTAGCTTTTCGCCCGGGACTTCGTTCCCGTGGGAATTTCCCCGTCAATTTTCCAATGTTTTTAATAGTTATTCTGCTATTCGGGACGGAGAGAAATACAACAAATCAAAAACCATGGAAATCGGTCCAGCCGTTCTCGAGTTATAAGTGTTGTAACAAACACGACTTTCTTTTATATATATATATATACATATACATATATATACATATATTTAGATTTTGTTTTCTGAAATCGATAGTCCTACTTAAGGCGAATCGACTCGCTTCGGCTTTAAAACGAACAAAAATTCACCGTGTATATAGATATATAGATATAGATACGCTCTTATACAACGCTCAACGTCAGCTTCCGAAATTCTGTTTAACAATTCGTTCACGGTTCCCGCCATTCGGCGTTTCTAGCTTGACCTATTTCTGTGGAAGCTAATCAGAATTACCAACACTTTTTACTTACATATATTAATATATACGCTTTTATACAACGCTCAACGTCAGCTTCCGAAATTCTATTTAACAATTCGTTCACGGTTCCCGCCATTCAGCGTTTCTAGCTTGACCCATTTCTGTGGAAGCTAACCAGAATTACCAACACTTTTTACTTACATATATTAATATATACGCTCATATATTAATATATACGCTCTTATAATACTAATACATATGCTCACGCCTATAATCCCTATCGGGGTAGGCAGAGCGTCAGTGGTTCTTGCACCACTTCATACCACAATTGACATAAATTCTGAAGGTTATTACATGAAACATGATGTATAACTGTGTAAGGTTGTCGATCTTTCGCCCAAAATACAGCAAAACCCTCGCGTCCTACTTACTGACTTTTAAAGTATGCCTGGGAAGAGTTAGTAGCTACTACATTCTAAGTTTTCCTTTCACTCCCAGTCCATCGTGGAAGTAACACTTTTTAGAGTCAGTAGGGTCAAAAGAACGAATGCGTATGTATGTATTTAAATCTTGACTTGTTTTAAGTGGCATCCTGAATAAAGATTTTTTATATTCTATTCTATTCTTTCAGGAGAAATATTGCCTTTTCGTGGTGATTTTGGTTATGAATGTAAAACAAAAAACAAATTTTAGTGGAAATAAGAAGCAAACTAAGTTGTCCTATAATTGAGGAGTGTCTTTCCAAAAGGGGATATTTACATTTGTATTAGTTTTTTAACTGAGAACGCAGTCTTGTTTTTGGTGCTAAAATACACAATGTTGTCACTCGGATCTTAATCAAAACGGGATAGTCTCCGAGTAAAGTAGTTCCAAAAGTGGGAGTCCATTTCAAAGGGGGATATTTTACCCATAAAATAAGTAGTTTGTAAATTTCTCCATTCTAAGTTTCCCATTTTGTGAAAAATAAGTAACAATATAGATATCCTCATTTGAAAGTATGTAATCAAAACTGGAATTTTTAGCATATTAATAACTAGTATTCCACCCGGGACTTCGTTTACGTGGGAATTTGGGAAAATAATGTACCCTATGTCCATCACGGATAATATAGGATTCTAATGGTGAAAGAGTTTTTCAAATCGGTGTACTAGTTTCGGAGCCTATTCAATGCAAACAAACAAACAATCAAATCTTTATTTTTTTACTAGCATTCCGCTCGGGACTTCGTTCCCGTGGGAATTCGGGAAAATGATGTAGTCTATATCCATCGGGGATACTCGTAATGTAGCTTTCTAATGGTGAAATAATTTTTCAAATCGGTCCAGTAGTTTCGGAGCCTATTCAATGCAAACAAACAAACAAACAATCAAATCTTTCCTCTTTATAATATGTATGGATAATTTAATATAGACAATTTCATACTACACTTACATAATATCTAAAGCTTGCAGTAAGCCAGGTACATTCAAGTTTACATTTACATTTATAATTTAACTAAAATAACTTATAAAATAGCTCACAAACTGTCTCACATAATGGAGGCCTATTCTACTAGTTGACGGTGGTGGAATGACAATGGTCGCCATTTTATCCGTTCAGATGGCAAAATTGAAAACTATCTGAATTTCACACATTTGATAACAACTGCTTTGACTGGCCTAGGCAGTTTGCAACATATCATCGTTCAATTGGCGGTGCTGGTCGAGAAGCTGTCATTAAATGTATGGGGGCGTCCAGTAATTACGTGAGGTGTTTTGGCGATTTGTCGACCCCCCCCCCCCACCGCCTCTGGTGAGATGTCGTGAGATTTGGCTCGACACCCCCCCTCCCCCCTTTATCTCACGTGAGTTTTATGAAAATGCTTAGTTTTAGTGTAAATACGTTAATTGATAATTTATTTAGAAAACTTACATAATTTGCCTAATTATTTTTAAACTTTTAATAATCGAACAATAAAAAACAGCTATGACCAACTTAAATTTGAAAAAAATAATAATTCAGCCCATGAGAACTCATGAGTAATCTTAAGAGTGGCTACCGCAACACCATGGTTTAGTTGGTTTAACTTAGCTTTCCCGCAATTTAACACTATTTCTTTTTGGGAAAAATATTACGTGATATTTGTAGAGACCCCCCCCCTCTCCCCCACGTGAGATTGAGTGAGATCCGGCCCGATCCCCTCCACCAAAACGCCTCACGTAATTAATGGACGCCCCCTTAATGGGTAAAATGGTCACCATTGACATCGCCATTGTTGATTAGTGGAATAGACACCCAGCACCTGCATTCTACACCATTCGATTCGAAACCGACGCATGAAAAATCTCAGTGCATCCCTCTCTTGCGGAATCTAGGTGATAGTGACGGGTATAGTTTTGTGGAATATCGAATTAGAGTCGAATGATGTAGAATACGGGTGCTGGTTGCTGTGTTAGCAAAATAATATGAAAATAAAAATATGTTTTTTAATTGGTATAAACAGTTTATTAATTTACAAAAACATACTATGTCAAAAACTTAAATTATTAAAATCAGTCAAATAAACCGCCCCTTGTCATCCCTGATGCAAAGGTGCCCATAACACTTGCGGCATTACCACGTTGAATGGCAATGGACAACCTTTGCACCAAGTATGACCCGGAGCGGGGGTCACAACTCTTAATTAATTGGTTACATAAATTTTATTATAATGACACAGAATGCCTAATTAAAGCCGTTTCATAACACAATTTGACTTTTGAATTATACGCCTTATTTACGTATACTCTCTCTCTCTCTCGCCCTTACACCCCCCCCCCCCACACACACAAACACACCGCCTTTAGCATTAAGTTAAAATAATTTTCTAATTTGATTCGATCTACTTTGATTTTCATAAGTAAATTCCGTCCTTAGATATTAAGTACTTATCTTATAAGTACATTTTACTAATATTGTTAACTGCGCGGTGGGCCCCTGGAGACCTGCGATACAGGTTTTACCTAGTACAAGCCTCCCACTTCTCTATATGCTCAATTTCGATGTACAACTTTTTTGGAGACAAATAAACATTATTATTATTATAATTATGTGTTGTCGGCGTGTGCTGCGCGGTGGCGGAGCGCCAGCTCGGGGGCCAGCAGCGGCCGCGAACGTTGTTCAATGAATCCATCTTAAAAGTTATGAATCTCTAACTCGTATGCTAGGTATATATTTTAAATGTTTAATGCGGCAAAACTAAGAATGTGGCTTTTTTAAAAAAAATCTTAAATGTAGTAAAACGAGGCTTTAGACCATACATAACGTCTATGTCAGCCTCATAGGATGACCCCTAAAAATAAAAATTAAAAATAACTGAAAATAACTGAATGTGGCTTGAATAAAAAATAAATATTTTTGGGCAATTCCCACAGTGCCAGCAGATAACTGATATACTACCTCTACACTTTTTTTGTTAATATTATATCAACACCCAGACTCCTCACGAACACTTGACAAAACTAAAGAAAACAAATGTAAAAGTATTTAATTTTACAAACCCACTTCGGTGCACGCTGGCACGCTCTCTTGACTCCATTTATTTTCATAATATTCAAAGCGAAAAAGAGGGATTATTGAAAGCATATTTCAGGAACATTAACGCGTTCTTCCGTGAAAATGAACGGCGATTATATTACATTTTGTCGTGTTTATTGGTCCATAATGAATGAAATTGGTTATGAAGGTGCTAGAAAACCCTCAGTGATGGGCTCGTAAAAAAGAACTTGATACCAATTTGTCCAGAAAGTTATATATTTCAACGGATATTGGTTTTTGAGCTGTCTTAAATTGAGAACATTTTATCATTAAGCGTTTATTAAGGGTTCTTTTCGTACTTAATTAAGAGTATTTATAAACAACTACACTTCATACTGTAGACTACGGGACGCAGAGGACAACCAAATTAACAGCGACAGAGAATGTGCGCAAACAGTACCAGACTAAAAACGGTGGTTACGTTTGCCTAGCTGTGCGATAGACACAGACCTATCTCGATATAGATCTGTGGCGATAGACATTGCTCTACAAAAAAATATTTTCCAGATTGTCCATACACACACTTTTTACAAGCCCTTATTTTGTTAAATCATTAAATACTACAAAATCATAATTTTTACTTTCAGACTACAAATCCTCCATTGTTTGGAACATTCCAATGGGAGTGGCGGAGAGACGATCCTTGTCGATGGCTTCTATGGAGCCTCTCGGTTGAAGGAGGAACACCCTGAAGACTTCCAGTTCCTGACGACCTTTGATGTGGAAGCAGAGTATTTCGAAGAAGGTCATCATCATAAATATGCTGCTCCTGTTATTAGAGTTGATGGGACGACTAATGATCTTATGCAGATAAGGTAACTCAATATTAGTGCTCGTGCTTGTAAAGGCTCTAAAACTTGAGGCACTTCCATCTTTCAGCGTGATATTGAACACAAAAAAAATATATATTCACAAATAGTTTTTAGAGAAAGGAAAATGTTCATCGCGAATGGGACTGATACGAGACACAGATACTATTATATATTCTGTGACACAGATGGCGCTAACCTACACACAAAACAAATGTGCTTAGTAAGGTGATGAGACAATTTGCCGTTTGACTTGAAGGCACGATAGCTCAGTTGTGTCCCTAAAAATTCTGTGTGGATATCCCTCTACGCAGAAAACATATATTACCACTGTCTGGATGCCACATTTGATATACATTCCGAGGATTATTAGGTAAAACATCATTATATATAATGAAACTAAGTTAATAAAATGTGCGTGCCGATAAAACTTAAAAAGGAGTCCCAGCACGATAAAGGGACTTATATAGCGTGATAGCCCTTTATCCCCCCTCGAACAAGAAAGTTCCCGTTTTAACCTAAAGGGCGTGTTTTTAAAGATATAAGGGCTTTTCCAACACTTAAACTTGGAAATTAAGTGTAGTGGCGCCATCTGTTGTCGAGTATTTGAACTTCATTCAGAACAACGATTATTTGGGTTGCATTTCGAAAGGCGCTACGAGCAATTGCAGCATGTGTAGAAATGTCGCGAAATTTAAAATTATTGGTTACTATGAGACACTGGATTAACACATAGGCTACATAATTTTCCCCAAATTCCCACGGGAACGAAGTCCCGGGCGGAATGCTACTTATTTATAACAGTGAGAGGTAGTCAGCCTTCCGCCCATAATACAGCAAAACCATTGCATCCCACTTATATTGACTCTTCAGCTGGTACATTCTAAGTTTCTTTTTCACTCCCAGTCCAGCGTGGGACAGCGATTTTAAAATACTAAAAAAGAAAAAAATACTTATTATATTTTTCCACCCGTGACCATGATGCTTGCAATAGCGCCGAAATAAAGGATACTTATTTAAAACAAAAGTCGTGATAGAACCCGATTTAATTATGTTCCAGTCTAAAAAGAGGAATTCGTACAAAAGAAAAGCGAAGAGGATACTCGACTTTGGTATGCATAAACGAAACTCCAATTTTGATCAATACTTATTAAACTCTATCTGTTTTTTTTGTTGTTATATCTGTTTTTTTTTTTTTCTCTATCTGTTTTTTTTTGCTGTTATATATTAACGCAAAGACCTATTTTTATTAAATAAAAAAGGAGAGATGAAAAAAAAAATCTCTGTCATCAGATTCAACGTATACGATCGATCTCCAATGGCGTTTGTCAATAGTGAAGAGTGCCGTGTCTATTACCGTGCCCTGCGGAACTTGGCTCGTTACTATCAAGATCCCGCTAATCAGTGGCAGTTCAAGTTAAAGCCAGGTAAAGCTTATCTTAATGTCTGTTTGGTGTGTTTTAGTATCAAACTACACGATAGGATTATCAGTGATAAAATTAATCATTTTTGTTATTTCACTGCTAGGCAAATACAACCCCTTAAATCTTATCTTGATTTTAAAATTAATTGACACTTCAGTCTTTAATGTTGAATAGAGGGTAGATGACTTGTATTAAATATTATGTATTTGTTAAGTTAAGATAATCAGATAATGACGCAGTGATAGCCTAGTTAGTAATGAGCCAGACTTGTAATACGAAGGTCGCGGGTTCAAATCCTGGTGCGGGCCTGTACCACTAAATTCGTCTTTTCGGATTTGTGTACGGATTTCTAATTATCAGTTGCTCAACGGTGAAGGAAAATATCGTGATGAAACCCGCCCGTCTAAGAAAATTCATTTTCGAAAGACGAGCGGTCCACCAACCCGCATTGGGCCAGCGTGGTGGATTATAGCCTCAATCCGCTTCGTGTTTCGAAGGGAGGCCCGTGCCCCTCGGTGGGGACGTATATGGGCTGATAAGAGTTAAGATAATATATTAATACATATCATTTTATAGCATAATTCTTTGTCAATCTCTTACAAAATGAAACTAAATGGCAGTACAGAACTGTGACATCACGGTTTTGTAATTCCCTCTCTGTTTAATTTAGAGTTTCAAACGTTCAAAACGGTATTCCCACGGAAATAAAGTATCGGGCGGAAAGCTAGTAAGACAATATAGAAACTGATACTCCTCAGTCTATTGCAATATTAGCCGCTTGTACGAAGTTTCACTATTAACATAACCTTTGTTGTAGGATTAGTTATGGTAATGGATAACTTCAGGGTCCTGCACGGAAGAACGGGTTTCACTGGATCCCGACGTCTGTGTGGCAGTTACGTGGCACGCTCCGATTGGCTGGACAGAGCGCGCTCTTTGAAGCTCATCCAATAAACACGTTCCACTTCGAAATATGTCATTCATTTCCCGTTAATGGCAACTATTTTATATTGTATTATTCAAGAACAGTTGAAGTACTTTTGATGATTTCTGCTTTAGTAAATTAATGTTTATTTGTGAAATAAAATATCGATATGAATTTTGTTCATTTATCCACTACCTTGATGAGACTGGACATTTTATATTAAGGTCCCATTTTAGTGTTGTGATGATAACTTCATGACTACACTAGTTATATAAACGTTTAACTCCAAGTTTCTGTTTTTACAAAAGTATTTTATGTGATTAGCATTTAAGAAACATAATATGCGTACATTGCTTCAATTAGCTTTTTTATAATTCTAACGGCACGGTATGGCATGACAGAATTTGTATTACCATTGCATTCTATGTTCCCAGCTTCTCGTATCACTAGTGCATAGGAGGCAATGGTAATACAATTTTGCCGTGCCGTTTTCGTATTATAAAAAGGCTCATGTCTTGTTATCTCTTGGATGATAGTGCTGTGACACAACAAGAAAAGCACTCTATTTCCGTAATATCATAACATAACACATTTCGATCTCAAAGTAAGTAATGAAGTCTCACACAAAACCAATTTCACGTTAAAGTCTAGATATTAAACGCTGCAAAAATATTTGTAAGCTATAGGAGGCTCAATGTTCAGTGTTGCGGATTCATCTAAAATTCATGAAATATCTCGCGTATCTCAAACGAATATAAATGCAGATCTTTTTCTTTCCGTTAATAATTAAAGGGAACTGAGATTTGTATTCATTTCTTTGAAATCGAGGAAAAGTAATAATGGTGAAGAGAGTCAAACGGAAACCAGCGAGTTTATTTTGCGGAGGCTCCATCTTCTTGATTTTAGAAGACAATTGTATCAAATTGAGGCCTTAAATCTGAAGTTTCAAGGGAACCTGCTTGTGTCGCTAAGCAAGCAGTAAGGTTTCAAGGTTTCTTTATCCAAAAACTCTCAAGGACTTACAGTACTTCTGCTGTAAGTAGTAAGATTAATTGTTAGATTTAGTTAGAATTTAAATTGTTCTGCTTTAGACATAAGAATACGAGTTGTGGTACCCTAATGTCAAATGGAAGTAGTTAGCTCTTTGGCACAGGATTTCTCCTATTAAAGGCTAGCTGATAAATTTTGTTAAATGTACCTTTTTTACTTGGCCAAATAAATAATTTGTATTTGTATTCTCTTAATGTCTCTCGGCAATTTGTTGTCTGTCTCTTTCTTGTCATTTGAAAATTAAATTTACTTATCTATACTAATATTATAAAAAGGAAAGATTTGATTATTTGTTTGTTTGCATTGAATAGGCTCCGAAACTACTGGACCGATTTGAAAAATTCTTTCACCATTAGAATCCTACATTATTTGTGATAAACATAGGTTACACGATTTTCCCGAATACCCACGGGAAGGAAGTCCCGGGCGGAAAGCTAGTATAATGTAAATCTATGAACTAGGTATCATATAAAATTGTTCATAGATCACAGATAGATAGACCCTAGCATAAGCAATGAGATCACTTTCATGACAGTTTATTGCCAAGGAAAACATAACCTTAAATTAAATTAATGAATTGGTTGCATTTCTTTTGCATTCAAGTGACGTTGACACATGATCTTGTATTGCTAAAAGGAATTATGTTCAATTCAAATGGCAAGAGAAATGAAAACTTATGAAAGAAAGAAAGAAAATACATTTATTGCATATATATATAATTTAAAGCATATATTTTTAAACATTAATAAGTTTTAATGGAGGGATACATAACAGCGTAGTGACGTAGGGTGCAACACAGCATGGTCCTGCGCTAAAACAGCACAGACGCTGGTATTCTGTTGCTCCCGTCGTCGTCCCAGATCTTATTAGTACGACACACAGGTTACATATAAAAGAAAAAAAACAATGGTATGCACTCCGGGAGTGCCGGCAGAAGTGAAAACTTGAACATTAACGTTGTTCATTATTATGGAAATAAAACAAAATACACAAAAAGATTCGAACTCTCGACCTGATGCTTACAATCTGGCAACTTTTCCACTCGACCAAACTGTCTACTTTTAATTCAGTAAAATAGTGTATCGGTATTTGCGCACGATGTGCGAATAATCGTTGACATCTGTCACAGAGATAATTTTACGATAGGGCTGCCATCCGTCCGGGTTTCCAACCATACTTCAAAGTACACAAAAAAGGTGGCAACCCTATCCTACGCATTTTCGGTCACATCTGACGATATTGGTCACGTGGCATCTGACGCGAGTTCATCGCGAGTTTATCATTTTTTCCCCATACTAAAAGAGCTCAACGCCGCTAAAGAAAATTTCACTTCAAAAAAAAGAAAAAAATAATATCAAAATCTAACAACGGACCAACAAGATGCTGATGTCTTTTTACATCAATATAAACAAAATATTACGTACTTATATTTTATTGTTATATTTACATTTAATATTAGATTATATATTAGAGAGAGAGCCACCGCCATGCGCCATCACAGCAACTTCTGCATTTCAATACATAAACATTTTAATTTAAAAGTATGATTTGAAATAGGTAGCTTTAATGGAGGGGGGGGTTGTTCCAGCATTTAGTTGCTTGATAGCGGAAGCTTCCCGCAAAAGACCTAGTTTTTTGGAAGGGTGTAATCAAGATCATAGAGTTCACTCTCCTCGAGTTAAAGTTAAAGTTAAAGACCCTCTTTATTTAGTTTAGGCGTGTTAGACTTATCTAATAGGATCTATTTTCCTAGTCGCGTAAAGAGAGTTATTTTTTGTAACATTTCATATTTTTTTGATTCCTCGTGCAACTCGCCAGTTCCTTGTTACTTTGTTTAGACCCTTCTTAACATGTATTAGTTTTTTAAGGTCCAATATCTAAGTATTGATCAAGTCTTAGGCCTGAGGCCCGTATTACCGAAGGAGACTTGAGTCTAGGTCCGTATTACAGACCGTGACTCAGACTCTGATCCATACTTAAGTAGCAGTCGTCTTTGTCATTTGGATACTGAGAAAAGAGACAGTCAATACTTAAGTTTAGATCAAGACTTAAGTCTTTTTCTGTAATACGATCCTAAGATACTTATAAGTTATTCCTTCACTGGGTGTTTTAACCTTGTATTGCGCTGTCCCCTTTAATACTGTTCTTGGAACTTTTTACTGCTGGTAGTATTCGTATATTGTGTTGGAAGCTTCGACCGAACCCTCAGTAAATCAAGTACTTATTGCCGCGTTTCTCGAAATGAATACCGCTATATTTCTTACCACACTGTTCCTCGACGAAATTTCGCCTTCATTCTGTGATGTCTAATTTAGCTGAGTAATTTAATTTGGAAATTCTAGGAATTCAGATATAACCTAAAAGTAAGTTTGATTATTGATTCGATGTAATACTAATAAGAACCATTAGAGCTTTAGATAAATCTCTTTTAACCTCTCGGGTGGTTATTCAGTCCATGAAACTGAACAACTTTCCCCCAATAATAGGTCAAAATACAAAAAAAAATTGAATTCCCATACAAACCTTATCAGCATATAGCGCATTTTGTATGGAAGATAAAAATTTTTTTTTCGTATTTTGACCTATGTTCCTTGGGGAAGTTGTTCAGTTTTATGGACTGATTAACCACCCGAGAGGTTGAAAGAGAGATACCTAAAGCCCTGTATAAGATTTGAGAACAGGTCGGCTATTCTACTAACCAATGACGTTTCTATGGCGGTGGAATAATAATGGTAACCACTTCATCCGTTCAGGTGGCGTTTAAAACTACCTAAACTTAATACATTTGATGACAAATACCTTAACTGGGGGGCGCCTTTGTATAACTGAATGTTACGTTGCTAGGTAGTTAGCAACTTAACGTACGACATTTGGCGGTGGCGCTGCTGATGAGGGCGGTTGTCGTCAAGTGTACTATTACTTATCTTCTAATAACGCTAAAGCTATAAAAATTAACTCCGCTATCATAATGTCATCGCTCTCGCACTACGCTGTTAAAAAATTTGGTGATGATTTTCAAAATCCCAAACTGGCTTAACTACCATGGTTCCGAAATTCCCTGAAACAAAGGTTATTTTTTTGCACTGGCAACCCTCATTGCACACCCACGCCCCCCTGTCAATATCACCCATCGGCCAAAAGAGCCTTGTGGCAATTTTGCCACGTGAACGGATCAAATTGTAACTATTGTCATTCGACCGCCATCGAGATATTCAATGGGAGGTTTTCTTTTTGAGTATTAAAAAAAAAGTAGTTCTTCAGAGCTCTCTAGATGGCGCTGAACTGACTCCGTTACTAGGTGCCAAAGCCAAAAGGCTTGGAGAAAAGCATTGCATCAAATATTCTGAGTTTGTTTTGGCTTTCCAATCATTCTAGTTTTCTCGCGCTTTGTTATAATTCAGTTTTGTTTTTTCGTTGTTTTCGTAAAATCGCCTAACTACGTATGGTAGACGTGATTTATTGATGTGATATGACAATAACGTTTCGTTTTATGATCTCAAAATTACGTTCAAGTGAATTAATCAAAAATAATTTAACGTTCCGTTCCTTGCAGTAACGTACATAGTTTAGCGCCATCTATCCGGCGACTAGGGAAAAATTTAAAAAAAATAAAAAGAAAATCCCTCATTGAGGTGGTGATCGGTTGAGATTAACACCACCCCATCTCTTTCCGTGGGTGTCGTAAGAGGCGACCAAGGAAACACAAATGAGACCTGCCTCCTAGTAATCCATCCCAGGCAACGACACTTTATTTTTTTCCGAATCTGAGGTGTCGCCCTATGGTCTCATGCGGTGTGGTAGGCTCTGTAAAGGGCCGTCTGGTGCGCGACCACCCTCCTACCGAAGTCCGACGCCAAACAGCTTGCTGTGTTCCGTCCGTCGGTGCGTCGGAGTACCAGTGCCTTTATAGGCATTTTCTGGGTTAATTCGCTCCATCGTCGACCTCATCTTTGACCTTATGGTCAAGATTGAGGTCAAGAGTTAACCATCTTATAATAAAAAAAAAGGTTCATTTAAAACATTGACAAAGATTAAGAAGAGTTTTACGCAATTTCCATTAAAAAATGTTTCTATCTTTGTAAAACGCGAATTATCAATAATTTATTTAATAAACAAGCTAATTTCAGAAAATTATCTGTATATTTTTATCAATTCCAAAACAATGAACAGACGATAGCCAGCTTATCGGGTTACATAGACAACCCCTTTGTTGTAAAATCACTCTTATTTACTACCACATAAGACAACCTAACATGCTGTTTACTGGACAATGTTATCTGACTTTTGTACCAAATTAAAAATATAACTATCACTTGTTAGTGTTAAAACAAACTTGGTAAGAAGATAACGACTTTACGAGAAAAAGTTACGACATGAAGGAAATTTTAATTTTGTTGTTCGCGATTTCTGTGGGTGCAAATGAGTTACAAAGTTTCTTTGGACAATGGACAGCGCTAGTAACTTACTCAAACATTAATACAAAACGTCATAAAATACCAAACTGCGTGAAGTTTGAATTTGCTAAAAACGAAGGAAAAACTTGTGACTGTGGTGGTAAAACAGGCGTCCCTATGATAACTTGTACAGCTCTTGGTGATACAAAGTCTGCAGCGGCTATCATTGCTAAAACAGCTTCAGAAGTAACTGATAACATCAACCGAGTCTGCAAATGTGGAGGAGAAAACTTCCCTCTTCTTGTTTTTCGTAAGCACTGCGATGATTACTTCGTCATGTATCAAGAAAACTATCTGGAACCTGATAGAAAAATTAGTTTAACTATACTCTTTGGAAGAAACGAAACACCAGCATCAGTAACTGAAGATATTACTAACGATTTTGTTGACCTCAAAAACATAGGAGATCGTACTGTAGTCTGTTCGAGTAATTCTAATTCCCCGAACATTGGACCTGAACGGTCTTAAAGCAATATAACAATTTTTGCAGGAAATTATACTGTGTAGAAACTTTTACTGGGTTTTATTTAACTTTGCATGGCCTAGAGTCGTGTTCACATATCTTGCTCATGGAAAGTTAGGTACAGTCAAGAGCAGCTGACAGTTGCAGTGCAATTTTATCTCTTGCGCGTACGAAATAAAAACGGTACAAAGTCCAAAGTTTCAAGCTTGATGTGCTCTTGAGTGTACTTCTCAGTATTTCGATAAGATTACAGGTTTATTTTAAAAACTTTGGTAAATGTAACATGTTTATAGTGTATCAATAAACACAATAATGAAGTTTAAAAGTGGCTACAGGAATTATGATTATAAAGATACAACTCCATCAAGTTTTGACTTGGTTAATTTTACGCGGCTAATAAGGATAAAATCTGCTCTTTGAAATAAAAATAGTGCGTCATGTAGTTTATTTTCGTTGAATTGCACGGTTACAGGTGATTTAACTTGTAATTTTTTTATTACTTATAATTTAATTTGAAAATTCTAGGAATTCAGATAAAACTTAAAAGTAAATTAGATTATTGATTCGATATAATAATAATAAGTTATATGGCCGCTCAAAGCATCAATAAGATTTGATAACAGAATGGCTATTCCACCAACCAATGGCGTTTCAATCGCGGTGGAATGATAATGGTAACCACTTCATCCGTTCAGGTGGCGTTTAGAACTACCTAGACTTAATACATTTGATGACAGCTACCTTGACAGGGGGCGCCTTTGTATAACTGAATGTAAGTTGCTAGGTAGTTAGCAACTTAACGAACGACATTTAGCGGGCTTTTGAAACGAATGGAATAGTCTCCACACTTTCTCCTATCGGCCTATCGGCGATAACTTTACATGTAGTTTTATTTATATTTCTATATAATTTATCTTACACATTCGTTAGTGGAAGTTGTCGTTGGCACAACTTCCGATCCCAAGATATCACATCGTAGGGCTAACGCACGCACACATACATATACACCGGCGCACACACACACACACATACACACACACCCACACACATGCCCGTACACACACACACATCTGCACACACTTTGATTTAAGTAAATTTAGATATATTTTTGTTTTGTTTAAGAAATTTTGTTATTTAAACTGGGATTGTGCGAGGCACACCCAACACAAGCAAAGTCGTCTTTGTCGTTTGGATACTGAGAAAAGAGACAGTCAATACTTAAGTTTAGATCAAGACTTAAGTCTTTTTCTGTAATACGATCCTAAGATACCTATAAGTTATTCCTTCACTGGGTGTTTTAACCTTGTATTGCGCTGTCCCCTTTAATACTGTTCTTGGAACTTTTTACTGCTGGTAGTATTCGTATATTGTGTTGGAAGCTTCGACCGAACCCTCAGTAAATCAAGTACTTATTGCCGCGTTTCTCGAAATGAATACCGCTATATTTCTTACCACACTGTTCCTCGACGAAATTTCGCCTTCATTCTGTGATGTCTAATTTAGCTAAGTAATTTAATTTGGAAATTCTAGGAATTCAGATAAAACCTAAAAGTAAGTTTGATTATTGATTCGATGTTATACTAATAAGAACCATTAGGGCTTTAGGTAAATCTCTTTCAACCTCTCGGGTGGTTATTCAGTCCATGAAACTGAACAACTTTCTCCCAATAATAGGTCAAAATACAAAAAAAATTGAGTTCTCATACAAACTTTATCAGCATATAGCGCATTTTGTATGGAAGATAAAAAATTTTTTTTCGTATTTTGACCTATGTTCCTTGGGGAAGTTGTTCAGTTTTATGGACTGATTAACCACCCGAGAGGTTGAAAGAGAGATACCTAAAGCCCTGTATAAGATTTGAGAACAGGTCGGCTATTCTACTAACCAATGACGTTTCTATGGCGGTGGAATAATAATGGTAACCACTTCATCCGTTCAGGTGGCGTTTAAAACTACCTAAACTTAATACATTTGATGACAAATACCTTAACTGGGGGGCGCCTTTGTATAACTGAATGTTACGTTGCTAGGTAGTTAGCAACTTAACGTACGACATTTGGCGGTGGCGCTGCTGATGAGGGCGGTTGTCATCAAGTGTACTATAACTTATCCTATTCTAATAACGCTAAAGCTATAAAAATTAACCCCGCTATCATAATGTCATCGCTCTCGCACTACGCTATTAAAAAATTTGGTGATGATTTTCAAAATCCCAAACTGGCTTAACTACCATCGTTCCTAAATTCCCTGAAACAAAGGTTATTTTTTTGCACTGGCAACCCTCATTGCACACACCCACGCCCCCCTGTCAATGTCACCCATCGGCCAAAAGAGCCTTGTGGCAATTTTGCCACGTGAACGGATCAAATTGTAACTATTGTCATTCGACCGCCATCGAGATATTCAATTGAGGTGGTGATCGGTTGAGAATAACACCACCCCTTACTAATCTTAACTAATCTTAAGTCAATTTTAACTTATCTGTAGATAGACCTCAGTTACTAGAATGAACTATTTTATTGTTGTTTTATAATTTTTCCCTTTTGTAATAATGAAATAAGTCACAAAGTTTTATTTAGCGCATAAGAAGCCCGAGATACAGGTTTTTTATACCTAGTTCGGGCATACTATTAGTATAGTTAGCACTATAGCAATTTAAGTTAACAGCATTATTTTTATATGTATGAACTTTTTACTAAATAAACAATTTTATTATTATTATTATTATTATCTCTTTCCGTGGGTGTCGTAAGAGGCGACTAAGGAAACACAAATGAGACCTGCCTCCTAGTAATCCATCCCAGGCAACGACACTTTATTTTTTTCTGAATCTGAGGTGTCGCCCTATGGTCTCATGCGGTGTGGTAGGCTCTGTAAAGGGCCGTCTGGTTCGCGACCACTCTCCTACCGAAGTCCGACGCCAAACAGCTTGCTGTGTTCCATCGGTGCGTGGGAGTACCAGTACCTTTATAGGCATTTTCTGGATTAATTCGCTCCATCGTCGACCTCATCTTTGACCTTATGGTCAAGATTGAGGTCAAGAGTTAACCATCTTATAATATAAAAAAAAGGTTCATTTTGTAACATTGACAAAGAATAAGAAGAGTTTTACGCAATTTCCATTAAAAAATGTTTCTATCTTTGTAAAACGCGAATTATCAATAATTTATTTAATAAAGAAGCTAATTTCAGAAAATTATCTGTATTTTTTTATCAATTCCAAAACAATGAACAGACGATAGCCAGCTTATCGGGTTACATAGACAACCCTTTTGTTGTAAAATCACTCTTATTTACTACCACATAAGACAACCTAATATGCTGTTTACTGGACAATGTTATCTGACTTTTGTACCAAATTAAAAATATAACTATCACTTTTTAGTGTTGAAACAAACTTGGTAAGAAGATAACGACTTTACGAGAAAAAGTTACGACATGAAGGAAATTTTAATTTTGTTGTTCGCCATTTCTGTGGGTGCAAATGAATTACAAAGTTTCTTTGGACAATGGACAGTGCTAGTAACTTACTCAAACATTAACACAAAACGTCATAAAATACCAAACTGCGTGAAGTTTGAATTTGCTAAAAACGAAGGAAAAACTTGTGACTGTGGTGGTAAAACAGGCGTCCCTATGATAACTTATACAGCTCTTGGTGATACAAAGTCTGCAGCGGCTATCATTGCTAAAACAGCTTCAGAAGTAACTGATAACATCAACCGAGTCTGCAAATGTGAAGGAGAAAACTTCCCTCTTCTTTTTTTTCGTAAGCACTGCGATGATTACTTCGTCATGTATCAAGAAAACTATCTGGAACCTAAAAGAAAAGTTAGTTCAGCTATACTCTTTGGAAGAAACGAAATACCAGCATCAGTAACTGAAGAGATTACTAACGATTTTGTTGACCTCAAAAACATAGGAGATCGTACTGTAGTCTGTTCGAGTAATTCTAATTCCCCAAACATTGGACCTGAACGGTCTTAAAGCAATATAACAATTTTTGGAGGAAATTATACTGTGTAGAAACTTTTACTGGGTTTTATTTAACTTTACATGGCCTGGAGTCGTGTTCACAAATCTTGCTCATGGAAAGTTTGGTACAGTCAAGAGCAGCTGACAGTTGCACTGCCAAGTCCAAAGTTTCAAGCTTGATGTGCTCTTGAGTGTACTTCTCAGTATTTCTATAAGATTACAGGTTTATTTTAAAAACTTTGGTAAATGTAACATGTTTATAGTGTATCAAAGTGATGATTTAATAATGAAGTTTAAAAGTGGCTACAGGAATTATGCATACAAAAGATAAGACTCTAAGTATAAAGTTTTTACTTGTTAAGTTTTACGCCGCTATTAATAGAGCGGGACCCATTCGTAATAAAGTCTTCAAATAACGATTTTCGTGGGACTCACCTCCGCCATACGAAGTACTGGTATGTACTTATTTGGCATGTTTTCCTGAACTCAAAAAGTGCGGTAGTCACTTTCTGAGGGTATGGAGGGGGTAGCTATGACGCATCAAAGATGGCGGCCGGTCCAATTTTATTTACGCTATATTTAGATAACTACTGGGAAGATTTACTTAAATAGGGTCTCAAATGAAAGATAATTTAATATACATTGTTTTATTCTAAAGATGCATTAGTGTAAAGCTAGTAACAAAATTAATATTTTCAAAAAACGACATTTTGTAAAATTAAACTTTTTTTTACTGTATGAAAAGAACAGAAACCATTATGGTTACAGTAATTTTGCTTATTATAAAAAATAGCTACACTTATCAGCATTCTAATGAATCTAAAAACGCTTAAATCGAGCTGTAAACAACGGAACTGCAGTCGTCTAAGTGAGCGTGGGTAGCGCCGAACTGACTACGGTACTTAGATTTTGGTACGAATAATCTTGAAAATAACGTGATAAAACGAGTAGAATCACAGCAAAATGAAAAAGTATTATGAACAGGCATATTTTTTTTTAACAGGCATCATTTTTTTTGTCAAAAAATTTTCTTCATTAAATAATGATTAAAAAAATTCGTAAAAAAAACGAAAAAATTAGTTCGTAAAAATTAACGAACTATTTTCAAAAGTTCTCGTAACAAAAATAACGTTTCGTATCATATCGAAATAAAACTCTTCATACTTGCACGTTCTTGCGTTATATTTCAAAACAAAGGACTCAATAGTACTGGTCTGTACTGATGGACATAAAGAGTGTAAACGTACGCACTCGAGGCAGAGGCAGGTCGCTGACGTGCGAGAGTGTACAGCCGCCGTTATATTTTTTACATCAGCAACATTGAGATTCATTCCGAGGAATCCCTGCACCGTGCTGCGCCGTGAACTTTGGCACTTGTCGCTTCATTCATTTGAAATCATTTGGTCAGGCCTATGACACTGTTAGTACTAATAGCTGCGAAATGGCGCTGCTATCGCCTTTAATTCGCCATCTTGTGACGTCATGCTGTATGTCAAGATAACCTCAAACTTCCATGATGGCGTCTTGTCACTGAGCAAGTACAAGTACGGTATTATGTATGATTGCTCTCATGGTTCGCACAGGCGTTTACTGAAGTGCATTGCTAAATAAATGCAGTACTTATTATCAGTTTTCGTCGCGGAAATGACTAAAATGCATTTATATTTATTTTATTTTAGATTGTCATAAGCATCTTTTGCCATGTGTAACCCGTATTATTACCATTTAGCTTTGATTCCATATAAAATTTTGTTATTTATTTTGTAGGTACGTGAAAAAAAATATTTTCGAGTGTCAAAACTATCAACAACATTTGGTAACAATTTTATATCTAAAATAAATACATTTGTTTTGCAAATTATATTAGTTTTTTTATGACTACTTTATAATAAATCTAAACAAACAAATGTGAATTACACCTTATTTATTCTATGCCTAAAACTAACGGACTGATTTTGATGGAATGTGCTACTCTAGATTAATAAATAAGCTACTTTTTATTCTAAAAAAACTAAACCTTATGTTCCAACAAATGGCGTAGTAAGTATTAGTAAATGAAAATATGAACAGTGCTTTCTGCAATTCTTTCTATCGATAAATAGCTAATTCGCTCAGTCGAGCTTTCAGTGAACCGGCTTATCTGCAAATCGTGCCATCGGCAAAAAAAATTTTATTTAGAACGTCCTTTCGGCGAATTGAGCTGTCGGCACAACAAGGTATCGGCTGAAGATTTTTTCTTTCAGCCGATGGTTGGCGAACAGTGATTTTTATATACAATTTTATCGTTCAAGAGTAATTCTATGAACCCTTGCGAGCTCGAGTTGAGTGCTTGTGTATTTTATGTTGAGTTTGAAGTTGAGATTCTTGTCACAAATCCTCCTCCGTTGACGATTTTTTCATCTTAGGTTATTTTTGCAACCTGCTTTAACATGGAAACGCTTAAGTGTTGTGTTGGTGGTTGCGCTGCAACAGGTGAAACGCTACGGTTTTTTGTTTCCCGAGAAACAGTTATCTAAGAAGTTTGTGGATGTCTTTTCTGAAGAAGGCAAGAGAATTCGCTTTTCTTACACATGTCTCTTCACTGAAAACGGAATTGCTCTGGGTGAACCACTGAGTAAAGTAGGTAAGTCCATAAAATCTGTTACGTATCATTCTTAATTGGACACACTATATCTATTATTTTAATTTTCAAATTCAAAACTTTCCATCACGTGGGTCAGCTACAAAGAGCAGAGAGAGTAATGTGTAACCGTGTAATGAACTTATGACACTGGGGTCACCAAAAAAGATAACAATTAAATAATTATAGTAGTCTTTCAAGTTGCCTGACAGCTCCCGCCAAAAAGGTCAGACGTTGATAGTCATTGAAAATTTTTCTTTTTTCTTTTACTTTTCCATTGATTATCATTGAACCATTTTGAAAACATGAGAGTGTTAAAGGTGTCACCTGGGTGTCACTCAAAAAAGTTCTTATCCACAATTTTTTCACATAATGGCTGATTGCCATTTATTATAAAGTGAAGTGTTCTGCGCTAAATGATATTGACGGAATTGTGGCAACACATATGGGTCTATATTTGAGAATCTATCTATTCACTTTTATTTACTAGTTCTGGAAATTGGTTAACCCTTTAGCGAAGTACCTATTCAGTTGTACAACAACTCAACTATAAGTACCATAACCTTGCCTCTCGTGAACTGACTAGATGTCTTACCACTTCAATACAGATTTATTCCTAGTGCAGGGTGAGTCGGCTGACAGTCTGTCCCATGAAGAAACCCAATAGGCATATTTATTACACACTGTACTTTAAAACTGTACCTACTGCTTTTAAGTATTTAAGTAATGTTAGTTAAAGATTTATTTATTTATTACCCAGCAGCATGTCAAAGATTTATTTGTTTGTTCTCGGGTCATGGGTGTTTGTATTTTTCTTTATGCGTGTTTTAAGGGACCCACGACACAAGGGAAAACCTTAGTTTGGGCCTTTGAGTGTGTAGCGTTTATTTATAATTATTTTTGAGAGCAAAATGAGGATGATACCCCAGAAATGACTTTGGTGATTGGAAGGGCTGGTACGTATATTTATTATTTAATGAAACTATGTATCTAAAAAATCAATCAGGGTCAAAAACATTTGATTCGTGTAATGTAACTTTAACCATAGCTTTTCATATTACATAATCTAGTTATCTGAAAAGGAGATGCTTTGGATTTTTATTTAGATTACATTTGAATTTTTATCTGTCTTTTTAAAGTGCAAATCATCCTCCAAGAACAGACAAAAAATTAAACTTAGAGGGCACCAACCTAGTAGCTGTTACGTAGCAACAACATAAAGGCAACAGCTACTCAAGAGTCTGTTTCAACTCATGTATGATTTATTAAAATGGGTTCAAATATTCAAATAAAAAAAGCTTTATTAATGCTTTTAAACTAGCAAAATTTAGGGCTCCTTATGAAGCTAAAGAACTTTTTTTAAAGGAACCCATATCAAACATCAACTATTTTTTTAGTTTTAAAAGGCGATAGCAGACCAAATGATTTCAAATGAATGAAGCGAAAAGTGCCAAAGTTCACGGCGCAGCACGGTGCAGGGATTCCTAGGAATGAATCTCAGTGTTGCCGATGTAAAAAATATAACGGCGGCTGTACACTCTCGCACGTCAGCGACCTGCCTCTGTCTCGAGTGCGTACGTTTACACTCTCATGTCCATCAGTACAGACCAGTACCATTGAGTCCTTTGTTTTGAAATATAACGCAACTACGTGCAAGTATGAAGAGTTTTATTTCGATATGATACGAAGCGTTATTTTTGTTACGAGAATTTTTAAAAATAGTTCGTAAAAAAATTAAGAAAAATTTTTTGACAAAAAAAAAATGATGCCTGTTAAAAAAAAATGATGCTTGTTCATAATACTTTTTTATTTTGAATGATGCTTGTTCGTAATACTTTTTCATTTTGCCGTTTTGTCACGTTATTTTCAAGATTATTCGTACCAAAATCTAAGTACCGTAGTCAGTTCGGCGCTACCCACACTCACTTAGACGACTGCAGTTCTGTTGTTTATAGCTCGATTTAAACGTTTTTAGGTTCATTAGAATGCTGATAAGTGTAGCAATTTTTTTTATAATAAGCTAAATTACCGTAATCCTAACGTTTCTGTTCTTTTCACACAGTAAAAAAGTTTAATTTTACAAAATGTAGTTTTTTGAAAATATTTATTTTGTTACTAGGTTTACACTAATGCATCTTTAGAATAAAACAATGTATATTAAATTATCTTTCATTTGAGACCCTATTTAAGTAAATCTGCCCAGTAGTTATCTAAATATAGCGTAAATAAAATAGGCCTGGCCGCCATCTTTGTTACGTCATAGCTACCCCCTCCATACCCTCAGAAAGTGACTACCGCACTTTTTGTGTTCAGGAACATATGCCGAATAAGTACATACCAGTAGTTCGTATGGCGGAGGTAAGTCCCACGGAAATGAAGTCATTCTCCTTGGGTCCCGTTCTATTAAGGATAGAATCTGCTCTTTGATATTCAAATAGTGCGTCATGTAGTTTACTTTTGTTGGATTGGACGGTTACAGGTGATTTAACTTGTACTTTTTCAATTACTCATAATTTAATTTTGAAATTCTATGAATTCAGATAGGTACCTAAAAGTGAATTTGATTATTGATTCGATATAATAATAATAATAAGTTATATGGCCGCTCAAAGCATCAATAAGATTTGATAACAGAATGGCTATTCCACCAACAAATGGCGTTTCAATCGCGGTGGAATGATAATGGTAACCACTTCATCCGTTCAGGTGGCGTTTAGAACTATCTAAACTTAATACATTTGATGACAGCTACCTTGACAGGGGGCGCCTTTGTATAACTGAATGTGAGCACAGAATAAATAATAGTACTAACGTACAGAAGTCTCACTCCTTAACAAAAGTCAACTTTAGGCTTAAAAATTTGCCTACTATTGCGAGCGGCACACGCTTGCAAGAGAAATTGAAACTTATAGTCGGCCGCTAGCGTTCATATTATATTGCGCACCGCCGACTCGATGCCGCGTTCGCGACGAGAGCTCAGGGTCAACACTCGCCGCCGATTTAGAGGTAAAATTATTATTGAAATTAATTAAGAAAGATAACACTGCTTATAAAATCAAGAGTAACTTTAGTTATGAATGTGGTAAGTAAAAATACAAGTTAACATAACCAACTATGTTATTTGATACCTAGCCTACATACCTACTAACTACAGACACCTACAGACTATTGTGATGGCAAAACGTGTTTCTGTCTGGTTTTGATATTGTTAATAAGTAGATATACTTATTATTTTGTTCAACACGCGACCAACGCGACCGCGGTAAGCGTGCGCGCGGCGAGGCCGGCGAGTAGCAGCCCGCGCTCGCTGGCATACCTACTCAGTATGCCCGCCGCGCGAACATGCCTAAACTGCGGAGTGACTTAACGAACGACATTTGGCGGTGTCATTGCTAATCAGGGCGGTTGTCATCAAGAGTATGAGGTTTTGATAGTTCGAAATTTTGCCACGTGAATGGATCAAATTGTAACTATTGTTATTTGACCACCATCGAGACATTCAGTTGAGGTTCATTTTGTAACATTGGCAAAGATTAAGTAGGGTTGTACGAAATTTCCATAAAAAAAAATAATGATATCGATACAGGGTGTAAAAGACAGCTTAGCAAAAACTTAAATGGTGGGATCTACCCATAACTATCTTCAACTTTAGGTTATTATTTATTTTCAGAAATATCAAGTTCAGAAGGTTTCATTATTTACCTACTTTGGTGCTACGCAACGTATTGCGACACCGCTCCCCACGCGCGATTCTCCCGCGCCGCGCCGGACTGCTATCGGAGTGCGATGTACATTGCTGGTTTTCGTGTTTCACATTGTTATGATTGTTTTTTATTGCGAAATGGAGTGTATTCGGTTAAATCATACAAAAAGAAAATATTTAAACACATGAACAAAAATTGAAAAATTTCACTGGAAAATCATTCAGAATGATTGTCTGAGTCCAGGGTTTTTCAGCATTTGCTAAGCAATCTTTAACACCCTGTATATCTTTGTAAAACGCGAATTATCACTAATTTAGTAAATATCGAAGCTAATTTCAGAAAATAAGTAAAAGGTAATCACTATTTGCATTCAATGATTTATTTAAAAAATACTATTTTCATAATCTGATAGACAAACTCGCACCTGTAATCCTAGTTGGGTTCAGCTTTAGCATAATCTACGTAAGTTTATCAACAAGTTCCGGCTACTGCGGTGAATATAATCCCCTTGTATTAGTCACTGGCCTACTTTTGGGTTTATTACTAACAAAACAGAAGTTTTGTTTGTCCTAGTCTGATGGGAAAACTTGTGGGTGAGAGGTTACACTGTTATCGTAACATGTCCCACACATGTACATATTGTAACTAAAAAGTCTTCTAAGTGTATAAAGTTGGTTTAACTTTAGACGAAGATTCCCTTGTGTATTCAAAATTTACTTTCGGACAAAGGACATCATTCATGGCCCATACAAAAAATACCACAATTTTTAAAGAGGCGGCCAAAAAAGGATATGTAATTATTTCGAAAGAACATATCATTCTAAACATTTTTAGTATGATAGCTAAGCTTTACTAGATTTGTTCTTGACGACCATTACTAGATTTGTTCTTGACACTAATAAATCTGGATTTTAAATGTTCCGACCATAGAAAATAGTGTTTCAATAGATATTGATAAGTACAAAACATTTTTTGTATTAGGTTAAATGTTTAAATTCTAGATTTAAAAATGCATTTAAGCTTGAAAATCTAGATTTTTAAGCTTAAAAAAAGGAAAATTCGTAGAGGTCGTACAGCTTAGCTGTCATAATAAAAAACGTTAAGAATAATGTGTCCTTTTGAAATAATAACTTTACTTTTTTTGGCCGCCACTTTTAAATTTTGGTACGTTATGAATGATGTTCTTTAATACAGGAATTAAACAAAACCTTTGCAAAAAGGGCTATTACAAAATTTCTGATCATCTATCAGACAAGCAGCCATGGGAATGAACTGCTCAGCTCTAGAGTTATTTCAGATTAAGTTAAAATTAGTAAATAAGAAAATTTGTAATGCAATTAAAAAGAGCATCCTAAGAGTTTCTTGCCTGTTCTTCTCTGAGGAAGACTGCACCTTTGCGAATAGGCGTAGAGTCAGTAGGGTCAAAAGAACGAATGCGTATGTATGTATTTAAATCCTTTAACGTATGTTTGTATGTATTTCATGTAATCTTGACTTGTTTTAAGTTTCATCCGGAATGTCCTATAAAATAAAGATTTTGTCTATTCTATTCCAAGAGGAAATTTTTACTTATACAGAATGAAACTAATGAATAAAATTGGCTGAATTAATAAATTATTTAAAAACTATTGAAATGATTATAATTGGCTCCTACAAATAAATACAATCTACGTTCATATCAGTTTCATAGGATAATACGAAAACAATGAATTTGAAATTAAGTCCTGGAAATTGAGTAAAATTTGTGATGTCTGAAAGAAGTTGGCTCAGAGCTACTAAAATATCTCCATTTTTTTTCAAACACCTCAAGTGTCTCCGCCTTAACCCTCACACTTCAAGAGAAACTAGAGTAAATGTGTTGTGACAAGCTGTTTTAATTCAGCGATCATCTTAAAAACTGTTGTCTAATAAATTAATAAATTCATCATAAGACTATACTTTCCATTTAATAACACATGGGCGTCTAACAACTTTGACACAAATGATTCCGATAAAATTTTACAAAGCATATAGGTAGGTATAGGTACGTCGAATATAACGAGCAACTTAAAAAAATTACTTGTCTATTTTAGTTTAAAAAATTACGTTCTACGCTGGCAAAAAGCTCCTTTATTTTATCATAAAAATTATAGGTAACGCCAAAATATTGGAAAAGGGTAAAGGGAACTGACAGCGTCAAGATGAAATATACCGACTCAATTTTGGCGGGAATACAGAGTGACAGGGGTGACATTTGTCTAGTGACAGCCAGATGAATATAAATGGCGCAAGCTCGGTGGTTTGAAAAATAAAACTGCGTTATTGCGTCACATTGTTATAAAGGTGACGTAAAAACGCATTAGCAAGAACTGAGCAGAGATTTTTTCATTAATTTTTAATGCATGGTCATTGAAGATTAGAACAAAATTTGTCACCACACCAATTTTCCCTGTGGGTTTTGTTACAGATGATCCATGCACAGTTTGATGAAAAATTAAACTAACATTTGATTTAAATTATTCAATAACTCTAAAATTTTAAAAAATTACCACCCCAATATTAAATCAAATAAGAACAATCTCAATTACGTCAATTAAAAAAAAAAGAAAAAAAACGCATCAAAATGTCACACACGTCAAACTTATTACACCCCTCTCTTTTTGTTGGGGGTAAAAAAAATAGAATTCACCGTTTGAGGTATTTTGTGGTAAAAGCCCTACTGACATCAGTGTATGTATCTACCTGTACCGACCGGTATATATTTATTTGTATATCACTTGAATCTTAAATGTTGTATGTAGTGTTGGAGGCTTACAACATAAAAACTGCCCAAATACGCCTGAAGCACATCCATGATCCATTTAGAGAATTTTCTCTGAAACCTTTTTATCGAGATCACAAAATTCCTAATACAAAGGGTTTAGCGGTTCTCAGCCACCGCAAAGGGCGTAAACGGACCGAAAGGGAAGAAAAAATTGGATAAAACTTGCGTGACACATGATTGCGTTATTGAATATTCTGTTAGAAAGAGTCTTTGCAAATAATATGGGCAAATAGTAGTCATCTGTTCTCAGAACAATTTATTGTTACCGACTTCAAAAAAGGAGGAGGTTCTATGTTCAACTGTATTTTTTTTAAATGTATTTTCACCGATTTCGCGCTTTTAAAAAAATCAACAAAAACAAAAAATACTACAAATCAGAACATCATCTAATTAAATGAGTAGCATTTTCGGTTGTCATAGGCACTGAAGTCTGCAAGAAATACTAGTTATCTACTTTGTGCGAATTGTTGTTGGGATTGAAGTCGGTGATTCATACGTTTTTATAACGTGGAAAATTATTTCTGTGTACTAAGGTTATCATTATCGAACAAGACTTTGTATTTAATGAATAATGATGCTTACTATCTCCTAGTCTCACTAACTATGACGACCTCAGCTCATCACGTGCTAAGCTTGTGGCGATATAGAGAGGGAAACCTAAACTATCTACCCGAGTTTCTTGTTTATTAATGACTAGCGACCCGCCCCGGGTTTGCACGGGTGCAATGCTGTAAAGGGCAATATTGATCTATATTAAATGCACAATGTATTTAAGGTACTTAATTGGATAAGGATTAATGCTGTAATGCTTAAAATCGCTTCGTAAATAAGCCATTCTTTTTCGAAAAAGTAAAGGATAAAAAATGGTTATTGTGGGTTATCCTTAAGAGATAGACATATACCATTACGGACTTTTTTGCAGCCCTTTTTAAGATGTCCAATACTGTAGTACATTATTTTGATCTATCTCGCAGGGTTAAGCCAGCGTTTACAGTGTAAGCGCAAAAATTATGTTTACTTACGACATCACATTAGAAACCTCTTTTACCAGCGTTTTTCTACTATGTTATGCATGTATTATAAACCGCATAAAAATCTGTTGCGGGACAGACAGACAAACAGATAGCAGGAAGCGACTATGTCGTGATTTTCTAATTATAATGAACTTAGCGATAAGAGCCTGGATGGCGGTGATGGCAGTTAGCTTTATGACTCCCAACGAAAAAAGAAGAATGTTATAATTTTACGTGTGTATCTGTGTACGTGCGTGTCTATCCTGTGGCATCATAGTTCCTAAACGAATGGTTTTTTTGTTTGAAAGCGGATGTGATTGTAAAGGTTCTTAGCAATATTTAATCAAAAATAGCTCAGCCGGTGAAAAGTTATAAGCTATGAAAGCTATTAAGCTATCTGATAAAATTAATTTCATATTTAGGATAGAGTTATTCAAATCCTGGTGCGGGCCTGTACCACTAAATTCGTCTTTTCGGAATTATGTACGGATTTCTAATTATCACTTGTTCAACGGTGAAGGACAACATCGTGATGAAACCCGCCCGTCCAAGAAAATTCATTTTCGAAAGACGAGCGGTCCACCAACCCGCATTGGGCCAGCGTGGTGGACTATGGCCTAATCCCCTTCGTGTTTCGAAGGGAGGCCCGTGCCCCTTGGTGGGGACGTATATGGGCTGGTAGAGGTAGAGTATTTAACCTCCGACATTCATAGCTTATAACTTTTCAACAGCTGAACATATTGTAACTTTTAAATGGCTGACTAGGTATATCAGCTTTCAAACATTAAAAAAACGAGGGTGTCATAATGGTAAGGATTGGCCATAAAACTTTAGGTATCAAAATGTGCAAGGTGTTGGGCTGACTCATGATCTGTTGTTATTTTGTATGCAATGGTAACAAACAATTATTTTGTATGCAATATAGCCGTGTAGCTACGGACTAAAATATAGCTACGGTCTCCCCCGCCTGTCGTAAAAGGCGACTAAAGGGGGGCATAACGGGGGCGCACACAACATCCTTCGTGCCCCAAATGCCAACCTGACCAGCGGACGAGGCTCTGGCGACCGAACCGATGGCGGTATATCCATCTAGTACTGGGGTAAATTCACCTGGCCAACGACAGGCAGCAGTGTTGTTGGTGCGACACCCAGTACCTGCGCTCACCAACCCGCTTGCCCAGCGTGATGAGTATGGGCAATGTCCCCCTAATGGCAGCACAACAAACAAGGCTATGTCAAAATTTAATTTATTACGTGGAATTTTTAGTACTTAAAATATAATTCCTTTTTTATCGTGTATATAATCAAGTATGTGGCGACTTGACTTACCCTGGTGCCTTGTGGTAGCTCGGTTTAATGATTGTCTGGAGTCAATCAACAACTTATTATTCCCTCCACCTCCAAAGCACGGAAACGTCCGTTATAAATGACCACTTCAGTCCTCTGCTCCTTTGTACGTTGCTTGACGTCACTGATCCATTCTGAATAGCGAGCACACCCCCACAGTTTTAAGTCTAATATAAGTAGGCTTCCGACATCTGATTAGATTTGTGAATTCGATTCCGTCAAGTTTTTCCGATAAAACCCAATTGAAACATCTCAAAATCCATAAGTAATCTGATTGAAAACTTTTTCTCGAGCAATTTTCTTTTAGATGTGAAAAAAATTAGTATGTTTGCAAATTAATTGGCAGTTCCAAAAATTCTATTCAAAATATTGAAATGGAGACTAAAAGTTATCTAAATATCTACACAAATTCGGTACTCAAGTAAAAATAGCTCTATTGCATAGCACAGCACCTCAATGGTGATCGCGCGCGTAATGCGAAATGTCACCATTGATAACTGAATGTCAAAAAAATTACAAAATGTCAACATCGGGGGGCCCTCGCCCAATTAAAGTGAAATTTAAGCGTCAGCCGAGTGGGGCGTGCCGCGCGAGTTTATCGCCATCGTGCTCGAGCTGCAGTTGGGATGTTGGGATGTCAAAGTCTTTCACTCAGTTGCAGAAACGTTCATTAAAGTTAAGCTTCTTTAAAATTATTGCCGTCCTTGTTTACGTCAACAAACGGGAAAGTCAGATATTGATGTTTAAAGTAACATTAACTTTAATGGTCGTTTCTGTAACTAAGGGTTTGTAAGTTGCAACCTACCTAATCATTGTGTAATAAGAAGACTAATTATTGTTTTCTCTACATTGCTTATCATCAAAATATCCGTGTAGGTATTGCAACACAACGATGAATTCCGAAACAATGAACAGATGATAGTCAGCTTATCGGGTTACATACTCGTAGACATCATTATTGTTGTTAAATCACTCTTATTTACTACAGTATACAACACATTACTTAAGCAACCTAATATGCTCTTTACTCGACAATTTTATGTCTGACTTTCTAGCCAAATTAAAACTATAACTATCACAAGCTATCACTTGTTAGTATTGTAACAAACTCGGTAAGAAGAAAACGTTTAGTAGTTTACGAGAAAGAGTTGCAACATGAAGAAAATTTTAATTCTATTGTTCGCCATTTCTGTGGGTGCAAATGAGTTACAAAGTTTCTTTGGACAATGGACAGCGCTAGCAACTTACCCAAACCTGAAAACAAAAACTTTTGAAGTGCAAAACTGCTTGAAGGTTGAATTTACTAAACACGAAGGAAAAACTTGTGACTGTGGTGATAAAAAAGACGTCCCTATGATAAATTTTACGGTTAAAAGTCGACGCCCGTTTACAAGGTCTAAACCAGTTATAATTGCTAAAACAGCTTCAGAAGTGTCCGATAACGTCTTCCAACACTGCGAATGTGAAGGAGAAAACACAAGAGTTCTTATTTTTCGTAAGCACTGCTATGAATATTTAGTTTGGTATGAAGAATTGATTGTGGAACCTGGTAGGAAAAATACTTCAGCTATACTCTTCGGAAGAAACGAAACACCGGCGTCAGTAACTGAAGAGATTACCAACGATATTGATGACCTCAAAAACAGAGGTGATCGTACTATAGTCTGTACAAGTAATTCTAATTCCTCATACATTGGACCTGAACGGTCTTAAGGCAATGTAATATTTTTTGAAGTTAATTATACTGTGTAGAAACTTTTACTGACTTTTATTTAACTTTGGCCTGGAGTCCTGTTTACAAATTTTGCTCGTTGAAAGTTAGGTACTTCTTAGTATTTCGATAAGATTACATGTTTATTTTAAAAACTTTGGTAAATGTAACATGTTTATAGTGTATCAAAGTGATGATATAATCATGAAGTTTGAAAGTGGCTACAGGAATTATGGATATAAAGATACGTTTCTATCAAGTTTTGACTGGTTAAGTTTTACGTTATATAGTTTACTTTGGTTGAATTTGACGGTTACAATTTATTTTTAACAATTTAAATTTTTAGGCATTATAATTGACAAACATCTAAACTGGAAAGATCACGTAGAACTAGTGTGTGGTTAATTTTTTTTTTCGTTTTTGCATTAAAAAGACTGAGACAGACTATATCAACTGAAGCGGCTTTAACAGCCTACCATGGATACGTGTCTTCAGTACTTAACTATGGTCTGTTACTTTTGGGAAATTAAGTGGATATAAATAGAGCTTTTATTCTGCAAAAAAAGTGTATTCGAGCAATCTGCAACGCAAAATTTGATTACAGCTGCAAACTTTCCAAAAACTCAATACATTATGAAAATAAAAATAAATTTATGAAAATAAAATCAATTAATTTAAAAATAAAAAAGCCCGACTGCTTAGTAAGAACTAAAAAAACAACAAGTAAGTCCAGTAGTCGAGACTTTGGTTATTGAATATTATTGAATAACATAACGATTTTAACAGTCAGGACCCATTATTATTAGGAGGCTGGATTTTTGGTGGGTCCCGATTGTTAAAATCGTTATGTTATTCAATAATATTCAACAACAAAAGTCTCGACTATTGGATTTACTTGTTTTTTTCCTTTTAGTTTTTACGAAGCAGTCGGGTTTTTTTATTTTTTAAATTAATTTATTTTATTTTAATTTTTTAGTTAGGGTCAGATATTTATATGTATTTGTTTATTGATTTTCTAATTAGCTGTTTATATCTCACTTGCAAAACAATTTCCGAATTAAAAGCCTATTTAAGTGAGAATCGTTACTAACTAAATTTAAATCGTCATAGATCCTAAACAGTAATTCTGATTGAAAAACGATGTAACAAACCTAAAACTTTGGGTATTAAAATATGCAAGGTGTTGGGCTGACTCATAATTGGTGTTATTTTGTATGCAATGGTAACAAACAAGTCTATGTCAAAAGCTTATTCATCATGTTGAATTTTTAGTACTTTAATAAAATACAATTCCTTCCCTATCGTGTATATAATCAAGTATGTGACTTACCCTGGTGCCTGGTGGTGACTCGGTTTAATAATTGTCTGCAGTCAATCAACCACTTAATATTCCCTCCACCTCCAAAGCATGGAAACGTCCGTTATAAATGAGTTCACTTCAGTCCTCTGCTCCTGTGTACGTTGCTTAACGTCTCTGATCCATTCTGAATAGCGAGCACGCCCCCACAGTTTAAGTCTAATATAGGTAGGCTTCCGACATCTGATTAGATTTGTGAATTCGATTCCGTCAAGCTTTTCCGATAAAACCCAATTGAAATATCTCAAAATCCATAAGTAATCTGATTGAAAACTTTTCCTCGTGAAATTTACTTTTGGATGTGAAAAATTCAAATGAGCCGAGTCAGAAACTTTTATTCGAATGTGGAAACGTGTAGTTTCAGGCTGAAAGTTTCACGTATGCGAAACGTGACGTAAAAATATTTCACCGCATCCAATTTGTAGCTTCAACTTTTTTGAATAAACATGACACAATGAATAGGGGATTCTTAAAGCAGATTTTACGCTGGTTGCTATAATTCTGGGATAAAAAAGTTGAAATCTGTTATCTCGAACTTAAAAGAAAATATGAATGTTCAAAGGCATGGCCAGATTATAGGATAGACCTAACGATTTTACGTAGCGGTTTGGCATTTATGGGTGAATAATTAGTATTTTTGCAAATTAATTGACATTTCCAAAAATTTTATTCAAATATTGAAATGGAGACTAAAAGTTATCTAAATATCTAGACAAATTCGGTACTCAAAGTCAAAATAGCCCTATTTCATAGAACAGCAGCGAGAGTACTACGTCAAAATTTCAACATTGACAACTGAATGTCAAAAAAATGACAAAATGTCAACATTGGGACATTTCAGCGTCAGCAGTGCGAGTTTGTCGCCCTGGTGCTCGAGCTGCAGTTAGGATGTCAGGTACAGTGCAGTCTTTCACTCAGTTGCAGAAACGTTCATTAAAGTTAAGCTTCTTTAAAATTAATGCCGTCCTTGTTTACGTCAACAAAAGGGAAAGTCAGAGATTGATGTTTAAAGTAACATTAACTTTAATGGTCGTTTCTGTAACCGAGGGCTTGTAAGTTGTAACATACCTAATCATAGTGTACTATTTATAAAGAGGAGAGATTTGATTGTGTGTTTGTTTGAATTGAATAGGCTCCGAAACTACTGGACCGTTTTTTAAAATTCTTTTACCATTAGAAAGCTACATTATCTCCGATGGACATAGGCTACATAATTTTCCCGAATTCGCACGGGATCGAAGTCCCGAGCGGAATGCTAGTTGTGTAATAAAAAGACTTATTATTGTTTTCTCTATATTGCTTATTATCAAAATATAAGTGTAGGTAAAATAATATGTATTTTTTTATCAATTCCTAAACAATGAATAGACGCTAGCCAGCTTATCTGGTTACATAGACAACATTTTTGTTGCAAAATTGCTCTTATTTACTACCACATACAACACATCACTAAAGCAATCTAATATCCTACTGTTTACTCGACAATTTAATCTTTGACTTTTTAGCCAAATTAAAAAATATATAACTATCACAAGCTATCACTTGTTAGTATTGTAACAAACTCGGTAAGAAGAAAACGTTTAGTAGTTTACGAGAAAGAGTTGCAACATGAAGAAAATTTTAATTCTATTGTTCGCCATTTCTGTGGGTGCAAATGAGTTACAAAGTTTCTTTGGACAATGGACAGCGCTAGTAACTTACAGAAACTCTCATACAAGATTTCATGAATGGCCAAACTGCACGAAGTTTGAGTTTACTGAAATGAAAACAAGGACTTGTGACTGTGGTGATAAAAAAGACGTCCCTATGATATTTTTTAAGACATTTGGTGGTAGATATCCTGCAGTAGCTATTATTGCTAAAACAGCTTCAGAAGTGACTGATAACGTCTTCCGACACTGCGAATGTAAAGGAGAAAGATTCCCCGTTTATATTTTTCGTAAGCACTGCGACGATTACTTCGTTATTTATCACGAAATGTATTTGGGTCTGGGACCTGACAGGAATACGATTTCAGCTGTACTCTTAGGAAGAAACGAAACACCAGCGTCAGTAACTGAACAGATTACCAACGATTTTGATGACCTCAAAAATAGAGGAGATCGTGCTATAGTCTGTTCGAGTAATTCTAATTCCTCAAACATTGGACCTGAACGGTCTTAAGGCAATGTAATAATTTTTAAAGGAAATTATACTGTGTGGAAACTTTTACTGGCTTTTATTTAACTTTACATGGCCTGGAGTCGTGTTCACAAATCTTGCTCGTGGAAAGTTCGGTACTTCTCAGTATTTCGATAAGATTGGTTTATTTTAAAACTTCGGTAAATGTAACATGTTTATAGTGTATCAAAGTGCTGATTCAACAAAGAAGTTTGAAAGTGGCTACAGGAATTATAGATATAAAGATACGACTCTATCTAGTTTTGACTTGTTAAGTTTTACGCGACTAATAAGGATAAAATCTGCTCTTTGAACAAATGGCGCATCATACAGTTTACTTTGGTTGAATTGGACGGTTACAGGTGATTTAACGAGTACTTTTAGCGTACTACTCAACTTTTGAAAAATACTAAATCCTGAGTCATAGCAATTACAAACTTGTAAAAAAGTTGCACCATCCCTAGAACATTTCGCAACGGACACAGCCACAGTCAGCCCGCCCTACTCCGTAAATGAGGGATTTTCTTTTTCTTTTTTTTAATTTTTTCCCCAGTTGCCGGATAGATGGCGCTAAACTATGTACGTTACTGCAAGGAACGGAACGTTAAATTATTTTTGATTAATTCACTTGAACGTAATTTTGAGATCATAAAACGAAACGTTATAGTCATATCACATCAATATAACGTCTACCATACGTAGTTAGGCGATTTTACGAAAACAACGAAAAAACAAAACTGAATTATAACAAAGCGCGAGAAAACTAGGATGATTGGAAAGCCAAAACAAACTCAGAATATTTGATGCAATGTTTTTCTCCAAGCCTTTTGGCTTTGACACCTAGTAACGGAGTCAGTTCAGCGCCATCTACAGAGCTCTGGGGAGGTACTTTTTTTTTAATACCCAAAAAGAAAACCTCCCATTGAGTAAATTACAGAGTAAGATAATCTTTTTTTTATGAGGACCATTACGATACAACAGTGGTTTAGCGCAAATAAAAAGACAATTTTAGCCGACAATTTGCTATATTTTTATTTTAACGAGAGACTAAACTGTTTCTTAATTCTTAATACGGCTGTTGAGAGTCAGTTCTAAAAGACCGAAGTTTGAAGCACTTTCATATTGTTGCCTAAATATGAGAATATTTGCAGTTTAATTGAATTATAAAATAAGAGTGTCTGTGGTATAATGGCTAGCGGCTCAAACTTATAAGCGTGAGGTACCGAGTTCAATCCCCTGTGCCGCCATGTTCCAATGACTCGTTTTCTGAGTTATGTACGGACGGCCGTACATTAGGTTAACATATGCGTGCACTCTGTGCTGTTGTGATAGTAGCCGGTTCTGCTATGAAAATGGAGTAACTTGATGCGCCTTTGTACTTTAGTTACACATTAACCGATGCTCTCACGGTAAGGAAAAACAACGCGATGAAACCTGCACATTTAGGAGATTGAATGTGTAACCAGATTCAATCCGGTCAGGTTCCCTTGTACCATTACCAGGCTCACGGAGGTCAGATGGCAGTCGACTGTAACGTCTTGACCTACCAAATCCTTAATCATGGTCAAGCGAAAGAGAAATGGGAGTGAGCGCTGGGAAGAAGACTTGAATTGTAGAGAATTCACCAAGAATTTTTAGGGAAGGAAAAATGTTTAGTGCGAATGGGACTTAAGGCGACTACAGCACCTAAATTACGATTTTATGATGCGTAGATAAGCATGACACATTAAATCGAAGAAAAAAAATACTACGGTAATATTCAGGACATAAACTAGATAAGTAGTATGCTGAAAACATGATTCAGCACTTTTGGTTCTATAGAAAAAGCTCACAAAGTCACCTCTAAATACCCAATGTTGTGTATCTTTTAAGCTGTAAAAACGATAGTAAAATGCACATAGGAACTTGAATATGCTATGAAAATGTTCGTGATTGAACACTCTCGATAAGTAGTTAACGCATTTTTGATTTAAGCTGTTACCTTTCCATAAATCTCATTTTTCTAACTTTCGAACATGTTTTTACGTATGCACGCTTTCATAGTCCGTAAACTTCGTGTATCGAAACTGTTCGCACTGCCGGCCCAGGCCTGTTGAGAGACGGAGATGGCACTATTCCTATGTGTGCTGCCTTTATCGGGTGCTGTAGTCGCCTTAAACCCAGATCTGCTGGTACTCTATCCAACTGAGCTATCGCACCTTCAAGTCAAGCGGCGAAAGGAGATGTAAATTAATGGATTTTTATTTCGACATTAAGTTAAAAGCACCAAAGAAAAAGGAGAACATAGAGAATTAAAAAAAGAACAAGATGGTGAAGATTTTTTATTTCTTAAAGCCTCCATTTAAAAAAAAATATATTTTATTTTTAAATTTATCAAAATTAATGGATTTTAAATATATAGACACCAAAGAAAAAGGAGAACATAGAAAATTAAAAGAAGAACAAGATGGTGAAGATTTTTTATTTTTTCGTCCCTCCATTTTTTTTATATTAATAAAATTATATCTTTAGTATAATTATGCTCTTCATACTTGGTAACACCGGTCGTATGTCAGCATGCTAGTGTTGCACACAATTTTGTTAATAATCGATTGATTTTATGATATTTTTATCGATAGTACAGCCAAGAGCACGTTAAGCTTGACACTTTGGACTTTGGACCCTGTATTGTATGGCGCGGAGTATAAATAAATTTAAAACTAAATTAAAAATGTTAATGCACTTTTAGTTGATTGTTGGACGAGAAACTAATTAAAAATTATTATTGTTATTCCCTACTAAAGCTAATCATCTCCCCGTGCGTTGAATTATAAAATAAGATTCAATGAAAAGTACCACTTCTAAAAAAAAAAATTAAGTGGCAGTGGAATAAGGGGGTTAGACATTTTTAGTTTTGAAATTGAAACACCATTTGTTTTTAAGTATGTATGTACAGTTTTTTTCCAGCTACATTACGATGAAAGCAAGAATGAATGATAATTTTTGAAGCAATTTTCTACACACAGAGCAGATTCTTCTGGACAAATTGGGCAGTAATACATTGTTTCTTTTCATCTTTTTAGTTTGGTACAAGCACGACATGGCTTTTTTGGTTTCTGATTTCTTTGCATTGGTGGTAAATGTTCTAAATAATGGAATGGTTCGACTGTTGCTTGCTTTGGCTTAAGGGCAGTGCTGAGATTGGTGAATTTGTCACCTAAAAGAATCTTGATGACCTCATTCTTGAAAGACAGAGCGTCCATTTTTCTTTCTGGAGGAAGGTATGTTTGATTGTTGTAAATAATGGAAGCGTTATTTATATAAATTTCAAAAATGTGTATCGCTAGTTTTTTGTACGAAAAAGAGATTTTCCTTAGAGCTGGGTTGTAGGAGAGTATTTTTTCTAAAAGATCAATCCTGCACATTCCATTATTATAGTCCCTGACTACATTTGGTTTCATCGATACCTTACCGTTTTTGTTAGAAACTTGAACTAAAATTGGTTTATGCATATTTGATATGAACAAAGCTTCGTGTTTATCTTTCCAGTGGCAGACATAAACTTCGTTGTTTCTTTTTGCAATCAATTGACCTTTTTCCAATTTACTTGTCGATAAAGATTTGGGATTTCCTTGCCGGTTTTTCCTTAGCATTCCGCAGACGTAAGTTGATCGCTCTGTTAGTAATTTTGTGAAGAAAACTGAGTTAAAAAAAATATGTGTGTACAGCTTGTATCCTTTATCAAGGTAACCTTGCAAAAGATCCATAATAATATCGTTCACATGGTCATGGTTTGCTCTGGTGCCTCTTAAATCAGCTTCGTTGTTTTTGTCAGGGCATATACGAATTTTTAAGACGATTCCATTGGACTCACATAGTTTATAGAGTTTATTTCTGCTTTTTTGTTTCTTAGTATTACACTGTCGGGATACCAAACGACCCTTCCACAATATCATTGAATCATCAATGCAAATGTTTACATTTGAAGTATAAATTTCAGACATGACATAATTAAAATGATCTAGTACAGGTTGAACCTTATATAGTATGCTATCATCGTCTTCTTCAATGTTTGTGAAATGGAAGTACTGGAGTAATAATTGAAATCTATTTTTGCTCATAATGTCACCAAAAAGAGGCACATAGTAAAGGTAATCTTTTTTCCAATAATGGTCAAGACTAGGCAAGTTAACGGTACCCATATGTAATAGTAAGCCTAGAAACACGCGCATCTCTGCTGAATTAGTTTCTTTCCAGGCATTCAGACGAGAGTGACGTTGAATTTGCAGATAATTAATACACTGTTTAGCATAGAGGTTAGTTTCTCTAACAAGAAGATCAAGAAATTCCTCAGTGAAATATAAATCGACTAACTGGTTTACATTTATTAATCCTGCAGATTGAACTTTAAATCCAGGGATAACAGTGAATGGGAAATAAGGCAGAGTCTCCTCGTCATTGCTATCAACATTTACCCAATCCTTGTCTTCCTCGGGAGTTTGTGTTACAAGCTGAAGATCCGCAGGATCTACCTTCAAAACAGGTAAGTTCGAATAAGAGTTAACTGCTAAAAAATAACCAGAAGAAACCTGTTGCGTTTTTTCATTCGGAACAGCTGCCCCAACATCTGTCTTCCAGTTTCTAATGTCATTTTTAACTCCAGAAGTGAAAGAAGTTGATCTTTCTCGTGACGAAACTGAATCTTCTAATAGTCGGTGTTCCGAACTTCTGGACAGTATCTGAGGACGCCGCTGTCGTGTAGAATACATTTTTTCAGAAGAGTGTGTTGCAACATTACTATTTTCATTTTCCATAGGTGCGGTTGTTAATTTAGAGCCACGATGTCGCTGGTCATGTAAACCATCTTCACTCTCACTCGACAAGTCATCTTCAGCGTCAGAAAAGAGATCATCTGGTCGACTGTCTTCTAAATCATTTGATGTACACCCATTATTAGGCTTACTAGACATAGTAAACTTATAATCAAAATGCAAAAGAACTGTTTATTGTGCTAAAGTGTTTAAAAACTAAACTTTATTGTACACACTCGGCAGAATCGATTATCAGTTGCAGACTAACAGAGTAAGGAAATGCAGAGTTTGTCAACAAAATGCTCTAAGAATATACTTGTTGTTGGCAACAGCCTATGCTATCTCATTGCCAAACTACAACTAAACTGTTAGCTCTAACTATGATCTTCTGCCAAATACAAAAATGGACGTATTCACATTTTAGTTTAAGCAAATATTTAGTTCTTTTTATGCTCATACATTCTATGAATTTTAATTTCTAAGGGCACTGACTGTGTTAATCATAGAAATAAGAAATGTTTTTAATAATCATTTCAAGCCTGTCATAAAAGTTTGGAATAAATTCTGGCTCATTACCAACTGGGCTATCACGGCATACATTACACAGCAGGGAAATTATTCCCAAGGTGTAAGACAATGATGTGATGAACACAGGCGGGCATCATTCCTTTATCTTAAGGCGGTTGCTGTGAAACCAAAATTGAAAAAGTCCCACTAGATGGCGCTGTTTTTAAAATTGGTAATTTCGTCATGATTTTGTCGATTTTTTCATAATTAAGACAAGTTTTGCATAATGTTTTGAAATTGCCGAAAGCCTGTATCTATCTTTGACTGTTATAGTAAGGATTCAGTTTATTTTAATGTTTTATTTTCCCATGTATTGCGAAAACGTGCAATAAAAGTTTATTACGCACACATAGACGTTCGAATTGAGAGTTTCATTCATAAATTCTCGCGTATTTATCTGTCAATTTACTGGTAGGAGGTGTTTTATCTGTCAGATTATCAGGAATCTAAATACAAATCAAAATTTTGAGTTCGTAACTTCTCTAACATATTGGTCACTTATCACTATCATTTTCAGCGTGTTTTTACGCTCAGTTCTCAAAAGCCGCTTTTAGATTCTTGAGCACACAAAATTCAGTTCATTGACAATCTGAATGCGGTCAATGAGGTTAGGCAACCTTCTGAAGAATTAAAGCGTGATGGGTGACCGTTTTTGTGCTTCAGAACACTCAAAAATAAATGCAATCATATTTGAAAACAGTATTTAAGGTTAGGTACCCCATTCTAAAAGTTGACTATGATAGGTGACTGTTTTTGTGCTTCACTCAGTAATACCTTTTCGAAGCCGAAGCGGATTGTTAGTAGGCACCTAAGTATATATATCTAGGTAGGAAATCAGGATTGCGTCATGGTGTTGAAAATTTAAAAAGTCCAAGCTCATATTGTACATTTCGCAAAATGTTATATTCGTAAAATGTCTTATTCGTAAAATGTCTTTTTGTTAAAAATTACTCACATATTATTTTGAATTAAATTACGTCTAGGCGGGGTCTCACGGGAATTACGTCTCACGGGGAGGTGAGGCCACAGGCTAAGTCAAGCTGCCTATAAAGCGAGGACAAAGGTCGAGCTTTACATAGGGCCCCAAAAATGCAAGTTAGCCGAATTTTTTCAAGTTTTTTTTTTAAATATTGATATGGGATATCCACTTGGAAACCCAACATGACGGACATATGTTTTTACATAAATGTTGCTATAGGTAAATTACAATTCAAAATGACGGACACAATTTTTGTAAAAGAAAATACTGTCAAGTTTATGCCTCCCTGAAAGCATACCAACAGCGACCAGCTTAAGCATAAAATATTTCTTTCAAAACGTTTCGTGTTAAGGGATGGCTTTGCAAAAATTGAAACCCTGATTCAGACTATCATTCTGAATTTTTCAGTGGAATTTTCCACTCATTTCACGTTATATTAATTGTTACACTAGATTTCACTCGTTTTTTTGTTATCCTGGCTGTTACATGAGTGTAACCACGTCGAAGACCCTTTCCCCGTTAGTACCAACGCAGAAGAGATCGAGTAGGTATCGAGATCGAGTATCGATGTAACACATTCGAATGTGGTTTCGTATTAATAAGTAAAATATTCAAAGTTGTGCTTTTCTGACTATGCTTTTTCATAGCGGTATTATCTGAACTGGTAGCGAATTAGAGTATTTATTTTTCGGTTTGAATGAATCAGGGTATTTTAACAATTGTCGACTAATAACCCTCTTAAATTTGAAGTCTATAAGTTCGTTAAAGTCCCATAAAATCCACTTGATGAAATTAAAGGCAGAAATTTTACAGCCAATAGATATACATCGTGTTATATCGTCTCTACAATAAACATCATAACAGTTACAAATGATTCTTAATTTGTGGTTTTACTTTATTAGTCAGGTCAAAAAAAAATGGCAAAGAATGTAGTTACTTTTTTCAGAATAAATGAGAGATAATATTTTTTATCAGAATAAAAAGACAACATACAGCCTGTCCACCGTATTTGGTGGAACACCAATCAAAACGATATACTACGTTACGTCGGCAAGTGTTTCAAAATAACCCAATAAAAAGAAATTAAATTCAAAAGTAAGATAAGATCGCAAATCTAGGAATCAGTTGCGCGGTTAGTCATCCATTAATGTCATAGATTCATATACTTGACATTAGTAAACATGACAGCCTTGTGCTTAAATTTAAAGTATTAAAATTAATTAAGTACATTGCTTTTAAATAAAATTTAGCCCAGGAACTTAAAAATTGTGTCAGTTGACTTATCTTAGGACATTCTTCAGAACCTTTTTTTCTGATTGGGTATTTTTAATAGGTACACATTGTTACGTATAGACACCGTTTTGATGGAAGGAAGGATTACACTATTTCTCTGTTATTTCGTTTTATAGAACAACGAGCTCCTTAAATTAATTTTCTTCACAGAAATAATTTGAAAATTTGTTTTTTTAAATCACAATGAAGTTTGTTTTCTTTAATAATTAATGTTACAACAGATTATATTTTTCGCAAAGGTTTATTATTCAAAAAAAAAAATTAGCAAATATCAGCACCAGCCAAATATCAGAACGGAATAACTTAACAACATGGATCTTAATGTCGTAATCCTCTTGGAATTTTTTGCTAGTAGTTCACTACTAGAAACGGAGTTACATAATAGTTTGACTTTGAATATTTAGCTTATCAATACGAAAAAAAATGAGTAAAAAAAATTTGTTAAGTTAAACGATTTTGATGAAAATAAATATTAAAATGGTGTAGACAATGTAGGTATTCAAAGTTAAAAAATAATTCGGTATGTGCTAGGTACCTGTCATTACACCACTCTCCTCATCAATCTATGAAATTAATAAAATAAAATAAAAATTTTGGCAGCCATATTGGTTTACAATTGTAAGGTTTTGTTACATATTTTAGCAATTTTTGCACTTTTTTAAAATATTTTTAAATGTTTAACTTAAATTAAATAGTTCGATGAATGACTTTTTCCGGTACGACTACTGACAGACAAAACAGTAGCAAAGTCTAGTGGCTAACTTCATGTGAAATTGAAAAAGGGAAGGGGAGTTTGGCTGACAGGGACATTCGTTGCCTGGCAGTTGAGGAGAGTAGTCGTGTCCTTAGAAAGTGTAGTTTACGGAAATGTCCGTTAGAATAGTGAGATTTAAAATAAAATTAAATTGTACATTAACAAGGCAAGCTAAATAAAATCGTTTAAAAAGCATTCTGATGTGTTTTATCGATAATCGATGCGATGTCTAGTGTGGTGTTACCTATTGGAAAAGTTATCTTTGTGTAAAAACCTTTGTGTAAAAAGGAAATCTGGTGTCATAATCAGTGTAACCACGAGAAACGCGTGGAAAATTCCGCTATAAAATTGTTCAGAATGACAGCTTGAATCAGGGTTTCAGTTTGTGCGATGCCGTCCCATACATTTTCATGAATCGTTTTGGAAGACATATTTAATGCTAAAGCAGGTCTCAGTCAGTGTGATTTCAGGAAGGCATAAAACTTGCCAGCGTTTCACATAAAAATTACCCATGACCCAAGTCAATGACCCAAGTTTTTGCCTCGTTCCGTTCCTTTTGAATTGCTTATTTTAAAGGTTTCCTGCTTTAAAATTAAATTATTTGTTGAATTATGGTCTATTTTATATTAAAAAATTATAATAATAGCGTAAATCATAAACATCCAAAAACCACATTAAAAAAAAGCATTCTGTACATTGCGTAGCGCTAAAGTAGATAATAATACGTTCTTTAAGTTTCCGGGAAAAATGGTTATTTGGAGCCGATCATGATCTATGGTTTAAGAAATTTATTTCTCAAAAGAAATTGCATAGTTCACTTACTGAGAAATACAATTGCGGATACTTGCTTACAAAACAGCTATGTACACATATTAGTTAATATACCCATATCTGTGATCATATATTACACTTATACTTTGTAAAAGCTCTACAGTGTGTGTCTATAAAAAACATATTAATAAAAATAGCATGGATTCCAAATTGAAAAAATTATCAAAAATTAAAATAACCTAGTAAGCCAAAGCTTGTACATAAGTAAGTTTTTTTCGAAAAGGACATTACGCGAAAAGAACATTTTGAGAAAGGACATTTTAAGAAAAATGTCATAATGAGCCTGAACACTTGAGGATATATCGTATTCAATTATAATAACTAGCTTTCCGCCCACGGCTCCGCGCGCATGGTCTACAGGTTGCCCAGCTATGGTATAAATCGTAGCTTATGTCCTTTCCCAAGGTCTAATCTATCTCTGTAATCGGTTTAGTAGTTTAGGCGTGAAAGCATAACTGAGAGACAGACAGACACACAGAGTTGCTTTCGCCTTTGTAATATTAGTCGGGAATTAGGGATTTGAATTCTTTTTCTTATCGTGTAGGTAAAGTCAAGTGTGTGGCAAACTTGGCTGGTGTTTCTAAGGATTTGAATTAATAACTAATCATACCAGGTTGTACAAAAAAAAATGAGAGAAGTTATTTAAATCAACACTTTATTTTCCAAAACTATGATGGGCTGACATTATTTTTTTCTCGTTTTGTACTTGTTGGGCCCTTTATAAGACGGTGGATTTCTGCATTACAGATTGGAAGGCATTCTTTTGGCAGCATGCATGTTTTTTAAAAATTAGTCTTGTCCCAATGCCCCCTTCCCGATGTTCTGAGTTGACCCTGTATCTGTAATGAAATTATTTCTTACTTAGGTACTTACTCTAGAAAAAGACAATGAATGAGCCTGTCCAATGCTCATTGATTGCAAAAATGAAGTTTTTAAAATAATGAGCATGTTAAAAACACTCAAAAGCGGGGGGCTTGTTTCTCTTTATAAGGCGTTTCTTTTTATAAGGCGACTTTGATAAGTAAACGAACCTTTAGAGTTTAGAGGCTAATTTTCTTTAAAACTGAAAACTTTCCTCAAAGAACCTATTTGAAATTCTCAAAATAAATTCGACTTCTTAAATTTTCATACCTACTAAGTAGGTAAATCAGCTGATAACTCGAGTTGAATGGAGAGGCAAACTATTGTTTTCACATTTTGACCTGATCCCTGGGGAAAGCTTTTCAGTTTAGTGGGAAAACAGAACGGGACCCTTTCTACGGCTACAATAAAACAAAATGAAAACTTGTTGTAGATTATTGTTACTAGAATTTTAATTTATTATACCTCTACCTACGGCTTACAAATACTTACGACGCATTTTTTGGTTCATGTTTTAGGAAAAATATAGTTCGAGACAGCTTGGGATTCCGCCTCGGTCACGCGTAAGCTGTTAGGTGATTTGCTTATTTCAATTTAATGGCAATTGGACGTTCTTATGAACAACCATTTGTACCATTATCAAATTAGAGGAAATACAAAATCTACAAAAATTATAATCATAACAAACAAATCAATGACAACTTGACACATTTCATAATCTGTGACACTAATCAAAATGCGTTTGAAAACTATACATTTCGGATAAGGCCTTGTAAAAAAATGAAAATATATAAGTATAAGCGTTTCTAAGTAGTTTTTGTTATAAATATGTTACCTTAAATTTAAATTTAATTAAAATAACGCGATATTTAACTCATTTTACATTAATTTTTATGAAACAAAGTTAAACAGTATCACGTCTCAGAACGGCCAGTTTATGTATGGCGGGAAACTTTTCCTATCTATGTATCTGTCAATTTGTGTAAATGTAACGCATAGGAAATGTTTCCCGCCATACATAAACTGGCCGTTCTGAGACGTGATACTGTTTAACTTTGTTTCATAAAAATTAATGTAAAATGAGTTAAATATCGCGTTATTTTAATTTAATTTAAATTTAAGGTAACATATATATATAAGAAAAACTACTTAGAAACGCTTATACTTATTTATTTTAATTTTTTACAAGGCTTTATCCGAAATGTATAGTTTTCAAACGCATTTTGATTAATGTCACAGATTATGAAATGTGTCAAGTTGTCATTGATTTGTTTGTTATGTTATGATTATAATTTTTGTAGATTTTGTATTTCCTCTAATTTGAGAATGGTACAAATGGTTGTTCATAAGAACGTCCGATTGCCATTAAATTGAAATAAGTAAATCACCTAACAGCTTACGCGTGACCGAGGCCGAATCCCAAGCTGTCTCGAACTATATTTTTCCTAAAACATGAACCAAAAAATGCGTCGTAAGTATTTGCAAGCCTTAGGTAGGTATAATAAGTGAAAATTCTAGTAACAGTAATCTACAACAAGTTTTCATTTTGTTTTATTGTAGCCGTAGAAAGGGTCCCGTTCTTTTTCCCACTAAACTGAAAAGCTTTCCCCAGGGATCAGGTCAAAATGTGAAAACAATAGTTTGCCTCTCCATTCAACTCGAGTTATCAACTGATTTACCTACTAAGTAGGAAGTAGGTATGAAAATTTAAGAAGTCGAATTTATTTTGAGAATTTCAAATAGGCTCTTTGAGGAAAGTTTTCAGTTTTAAAGAAAATTAGCCTCTAAACTCTAAAGGTTCGTTTACTTATCAAAGTCGCCTTATAAAAAGAAACGCCTTATAAAGAGAAACAAGCCCCCCGCTTTTGAGTGTTTTTAATATGCTCATTAATTTAAAAACTTCATTTTTGCAATCAATGAGCATTGGACAGGCTCATTCATTGCCTTTTTCTAGAGTAAGTACCTATATAAGAAATAATTTCATTACAGATACAGGGTCAACTCAGAACATCGGGAAGGGGGCATTGGGACAAGACTAATTTTTATAAAACATGCATGCTGCCAAAAGAATGCCTTCCAATCTCTAATGCAGAGATCCACCGTCTTATAAAGGGCCTAACAAGTACAATACGAGAAAAAATTAATATCAGCCCATCATAGTTTTGGAAAATAAAATGTTGATTTAAAAAACTTCTAAACGAGTCTCTCATTTTTTTTTTACAACCTGGTATGATTAGTTATTAATTCAAATCCCTAGAAACACCAGCCAAGTTTGCCACACACTTGACTTTACCTACACGATAAGAAGAAGAATTCAAATCCCTAATTCCCGACTAATATTACAAATGCGAAAGCAACTCTGTGTGTCTGTCTGTCTCTCAGTTAAGTATGCTTTCACGCCTTAACTACTAAACCGATTAAAGAGATAGATTAGACCTTGGGAAAGGACATAAGCTACGATTTATACCATAGCTGGGCAACCTGTAGACCATGCGCGCGGAGCCGTGGGCGGAAAGCTAGTTATTTATAATTTAATACGATATATCCTCAAGTGTTCAGGCTCATTATGACATTTTTCTTAAAATGTCCTTTCTCAAAATGTTCTTTTCGCGTAATGTCCTTTTCGAAAAAGGACTTTTTCAAAAAGTGGTCAGGCTAATTATGTCTTTTTTTCAAAACGTTATTTTCTCAAAATGTCCTTTTCAAAAAAAACTTACTTATGTACAAGCTTTGGCTTACGAGGTTATTTTAATTTTTGATTGTTTTTTCAATTTGGAATCCATGATATTTTTATGAATATGTTTTTTATAGACATACACTGTAGAGCTTATACAAAGTATAAGTGTAATATATGATCACAGATATGGGTATATTAAATAATATCTGTACATAACTGTTTTGTAAGCAAGTATCCGCAATTGTATTTCTCAGTAAGTGAACTATGCAATTTCTTTTGAGAAATAAATTTCTTAAACCATAGATCATGATCGGCTCCAAATAACCATTTTTCCCGGAAACTTAAAGATGGTATTGTTATCTACTTTAGCGCTACGCAATGTACAGAATGCGATATAGGTTTTTGGATGTTTATGATTAACGCTATTATCATAATTTTTTTATATGAAATAGACTATAATTCAATAAATAATTTAATTTTAAAACAGGCAACCTTTAAAATAAGTATTTCAAAAGGAACGGAACGAGGCAAAAACTTGGGTCATTGACTTGGGTCGTGGGTAATTTTTATGTGAAACGCTGGCAAGTTTTATGCCTTCCTGAAATCACACTGACTGAGACCTGCTTTAGCATTAAATATGTCTTTCAAAACGATTCATGAAAATGTATGGGACGGCATCGCACAAACTGAAACCCTAATTCAAGCTGTCATTCTGAACAATTTTATAGCGGAATTTTCCACGCGTTTCTCGTGGTTACACTGATTGTGACAGCAGATTTATTATTTATTTATTTACTTTATTGCAAACTTCACAGCTTATACATGTTACATTACATAGCCCTTATATTAAAAATGTATACAGCCAATTAAGAAGTTAAACATATTATAAACTGTAGATTTAGATTAACGGGTAGCATAGATATATGATTAACAAAACAAAATAGATTGGACGAGTAATGTAAAAGTAAGGACAGTGTGTGTGTGTGTGCTATGTGTATGTGAGTGTGTGTGTGTCTGTGTATGTATGTGTATGTAAGCGTATGTAGTTATTCACACCTTATGAAAATAAAATAAAAATATTGATGTTGGTTAAATTATTTATTTATCATTTACTAGGATCAATGTCGTTCTCATTAGGGAAAGTCATTAGGGAATTTCACTCGTTCCTTGTGGCAACACTGGTTTTTACACAAAGATAACTTTTCCCATAGGTAACACCACACTAGACATCGCATCGATTATCGATAAAACACATCAGAATGTTTTTTAAACGATTTCATTTAGCTTGCCTTGTTATCTAGTAATTGGAATTTGACCCCTTCCTTTTGACCGATTGATCTAAAATTGTGTAGGTACGCACCTTTAGTTTGGATGATTATATAGTTTAATACATTCGGTACGGTATCATTGTAAACCAATATGGTTGCCAACAATTTTTTCTGAAAAAAATAACTACATTTCTTTGCAATTTTTTTTGACCTGACTAATAAAGTAAAACCACAAATTAAGAATTATTTGTGAATGTTATGATGTTTATTGTAGAGACGATATAACACGATGTATATCCATTGGCTGTAAAATTTCTGCCCTTAATTTCATCAAGTGGATTTTATGGGACTTTAACGAACTTATAGACTTCAAATTTAAGAGGGTTATTATTCGACAATTGTTAAAATACCCTGACTCATTCAAACGGAAAAATAGATACTCTAATTCGCTACTAGTTCAGATAATACCGTTATGAAATAGCATAGTCAGAAAAGCACAACTTTGAATATTTTACTTATTAATACGAAACCACATTCTAATGTGTTACATCGATACTCGATAGTCGATCTCTTCTGCGTTGATACTAACGGGGAAAGGGTCTTCGACGTGGTTACACTCGTGTAACAGCCAGGATAACAAAAAAAACGAGTGAAATCTGGTGTAACAGTCAATATAACGTGAAATGAGTGGAAAATTCCACTGAAAAGTTCAGAATGATAGTCTGAATCAGGGTTTCAATTTTTGCAAAGCCATCCCTCAACACGAAACGTTTTGAAAGAAATATTTTATGCTTAAGCTGGTCGCAGTTGGTATGCTTTCAGGGAGGCATAAACTTGACAGTATTTTCTTTTACAAACATTATGTCCGTCATTTTGAATTGTAATTTACCTATAGCAACATTTATGTAAAAACGTATATCCGTCAATCTGGGTTTCAAAGTGGATGTCCCATATCAATATTTAAAAAAAAAAACTTGAAAAAATTCGGCTACCTTGCATTTTTGGGGCCCTATGTAAAGCTCGACCTTTGTCCTCGCTTTATAGGCAGCTTGACTTAGCCTGTGGCCTCACCTCCCCGTGAGACGTAATTACCGTAAGACCCCGCCTAGACGTAATTCAGTTCAAAATAATATGCGAGTCATTTTTAACAAAAAGACATTTTACGAATATAACATTTTGCAAAATGTACAATATGAGCTTGGACTTTTTAAATTTTCAACACCATGACGCAATCCAGATTTCCTACCTAGATATATATAGGTGCCTACTAACAATCCGCTTCGGCTTCGAAAAGGTATTGCTAAGTAAAGCACATAAACAGTCACCTATCATAGTCAACATTTAGAATGGGGTACCTAACCTTAAATATTGCTTTCAAATATGAATGCATTTATTTTGAATGTTTTGAAGCACAAAAACGGTCACCCATCACGCTTTAATTCTTCAGAAGGTTGCCTAACCTCATTAACCGCATTCAGATTGTCAATGAACTGAATTTTGTGTGCTCAAGAATCGAAAAGCGGCTTTTGAGAACTGAGCGTAAAAACACGCTGAAAATGATAGTGATAAGTGTCCAATATACCTACTAGAGAAGTTACGAACTCAAAATTTTGATTTGTATTTAGATTCCTAATAATCTGACAGATAAAATGCCTCCTAACAGTGAATTGACAGATAAATACGCGAGAATTTATGAATGAAACTCTCAATTCGAACGTCTATGTGTGCGTAATAAACTTTTATTGCACGTTTTCGCAATACATGGGAAAATAAAACGTTAAAATAAACTGAATCCTTACTATAACAGTCAAAGATAGATACAGGCTTTCGGCAATTTCAAAACATTATGCAAAACTTGTCTTATTTACGAAATAATCGACAAAATCATGACGAAATTACCAATTCTAAAAACAGCGCCATCTAGTGGGACTTTTTCAATTTTGGTTTCACAGCAACCGCCTTAAGTGAAATATTGTGGTACTTCATTACGTGCTCCGGTACGTTTACGGGGTGCGGTTGACACCTCACGCCGCAGTTACGTGTGCTACCTTCTTTAATTAAAATTTTGGGGTGATACTTTGGGGTAAAGGTGTGAAACTTGTGGGTATATCTATATAAGTTTTGGATTAAGCGCTCACATTGTAAGTTGTTGGTATTATCTTGTGTTAATGAATATCTTGAGATAATGTTGACGACTGGTATGGTAAAAATGTTTTTTTTAAAATTAATAAACGGTTCTGGGTTTTGATTCCCGGTCGGGGAAAACATCTGTATAAAAAGCAGTTGTTTGTTCTCGAGTCAAAGTGCTTGTGTGTGTGTACCAAAGAACTCATGACACAAAAAAGTTTTTGTTCACTTCAAGTGGGAAAGTGACATTCTGAAAAAAAAATAGAGATCCATTGTATCTGCGCAGACAGATAGTTTTTTTATGCTATCTTAAATTGTTCAACAAACAACACACTGAACATTGAATTTCCTAAAAGTGACACACAGCCACCCGACTTTATTTAGTCAGGTAACCCAAGAATTTCAACAATCTCGGGGTGCAAAATACAGAAATAGTAGTATAAGTAGCAACAGTGATAAATTAGTTTTTAAGAATTTTATACGGGTTTGTTAGGGAAAGTTGTTCAGTTTCATTGTAAGAATCAGGGTTTTTAAAGGGAAAGTGGTTCAAAAACCAACTCCTAAAGTTTCGTAAGCTTACTTAAAGTTACACGATTTCATAATTCTTTCGTAAATGTCTGGCTTTACCAACTAATCTAAAGGTGGTGGGTTTGATTCCCGACCAACACAAATATATATGTTATGTTTTTAATATTATTTTGATTAATGCGCAGTTATATTTCAAATGTTTAAAGTATGGCCCGTTAATTTTATGAAACTTTCATTTTGACGAACTGCACACCGGACAACTAATTACTAGAGTCGGGACTCTTTCACTTTAAAATTTAATTTTGGATTTTCTTTTTAATTGGGTAAGAAACAAACACGTCGTTTAACACCCATAGTACAAGTCTTGCTTAGTTTGGGGTTAGATGGTACTGTGTGGATTGTCAAGGAATATATTAAACACATCTTTACTGCTTACTAAATAAATGTACTTATATTAGATTTTGTAGGGAAGTGAAACTAAGCTCTAATAACGACTGCTTGCCGTCATTACTCGGGTTATATGTAAACCGTTAAGTTTTACGGCCGCTAGGTGGATGTCAGGCGTCATAAAGGGTAGGCAGTGAAAAAAGATATTAAGTATCAGATACTAGTTTATTATACTAGTAACTTTGTGTGGTTTATTAGTTGATAACTTAGGAATTATTGTATATAGAGTTCTGGAGAAATTAATTTTATTTTTTTGGAGAATTTGTTTAAATCTATTTAGTGTTAAGAAAAAGTCGATCGACGACACAAGTGGTACAACACTACCAGTCCATGCGGTATGGCACAACACTAAACGGCCCTTTGACAGATCGTTTTCGCGAGTAGATCGGAGATTATGTGTAAATTATTAAATATCGAATTAAAAGGACTGTATATTGAGTAACAGACGTTTTTAGTTATCATTACGTAACTCTGTATTCCATCTTTTTTAACAGAACGGGTTGGAATGTTAAAACTTTTGACTACGAAGCGTTGCATGTCAGTGCATCTATTTCGTCACATACATAGATGACAGTGAATTGTCACTGTCATCTATGTATGTGACGAAATTGTGTCGAATGTCTAATGGTCCAATCATCGGGGTCAGTAGGGTCATAAAGTAATCTAAAATATTAATCTCCTCTCCAAAAAATTTGAAGTGAAAACTTCTTTAGCGGCGTTGTGCACTTCTAAGTATGAGTAAAAAAGTTAAACTCGCGTCAGGACACGTGACCTGATCGAAAATTAGTAAGACGGAGGGAGAGTAGACCGCAAGGAAGTAATATATGTTCAAGTTTTCACTTCTCCCGGCACTCCTGGAGTGCAACCCGTTTTTCTATTTAAAACCCTTAACATTTGCTAATTTAAAGTCCCTATGTAAGTAAACATCAAACACTTTTGTGTATATAGCTCTACCCCATGAAACGAGGCTCTCTGAAAACTTTAATGTGTGTACTTATGTTCTTCATAACAGTCTGCGAAGAGAAATTTCCTTCGAAATGTAGGATTAAAAGCGGGAATCGCAAAGCAAAACGCTTGCATTAAACTCATGCACTGTCTTATGATGAAAGCGCGCTAATTGCCCGCACGAGTAATTGTGACTTTGTGAGGGATGAACTAAACGAGCGCTGTATTTCAGAGCTGAGGATGTGTTGAATATATTACCGGAAAATTGTGAAAACTAGTTCAAATTCAAAACAGTTTTTTTTCATAGAACATTCAGGATGTAACTATCTTAAAGTTACATTAAACACATTTCCCATATGCCCTTGTGGGATAAGTCCGCCTTTACCTTGAATTTATGTAATATTTACAAGTTTTTTGATTCCAATGTACTTATTTTGTTTGATGTGCAATAAAGGATTTTACAATACAATACATATTCGTTCCTTTAAATACATACATCTATGGAGGGGGACGCCCGTCCGGCACAGGATCAAATCGCTTATTTGGGACCATTTCACCCAACTATAAATACATACATACATGTTCTTTCTTTTGACTATACTGACTCTACGCCTATTAGCAAAGGTCTTCCCCAGAGATGAATAGGCAAGAAAGTCCGAGGGTGCTCTTACAAAATTCCTTAATAACTCTAGCGCTGAGCAGTCTATTCCCATGGCTGCTTGTCTGATAGATAATCAGTGAAATTATAATCTCCCGCGAAACAATCGATATAATCGTCCGACGCCAAACAGCTTGCTGTGTTTCGTCGGTGCGTAGGAGTACTAGTGCCTTATAGGCATTTTCTGGGTTAACTCACTCCATCGTCGACCTCATCTATGACCTTGGTCAAGATTGAGGTCAAGAGTTTACCATTCTTACGATAAAAAAAAATAATAATTCGCCAAGTAAAATTATAAAACGAAACTTTGAGGGCCAGCATGAAATTAAGATAAGTTAGGTTTTGTTAGGTTAGGTTGGGCTTCTTTAGTTTCGGTTAGGTTAGGTTGCATTTTTAAAAAGTCCGCTAATGTGAAAAAATGGAGCAGTTCACAAATGACCGATAGTTTATAATCTCATTATGACAAATTACAATATTACTGGTTTAATTCAATTCAATTCAATATTTTATTGCTCTCATAATGGTAACATAGGTGAAAACTTAAATTAGTATCACATTATGACCCGGTAGGGCACGGTAAAGTTACAGAATAGTACTTATTCTAAACAGCTATGTTTTAATTACTTGTCGTATTATACATTGATATCATAACATATCACTTATTTTATTATGGTACAGTATCACATCCTTAAATATGTATAGTAAAATAAAATTAAAAATTGGCTCTCTTTACGATGTAGATAAAATTGTTTTGTCTTTAAGATATTCTTTTTTTTTATTATTATAAGATGGGTTTAACTCTTGACCTCAATCTTGACCATTAAGGTAAAAGATAAGGTCGACGATGGATCGAGTTAACCCAGAAAATGCCTATAAAGGCACTGGTACTCCCACGCACCGACGGAACACGGAACATAGAAGTCCACGCGTCGGACTTCTATTCACATAAAGAGTAGTAACATTTTTATATTAAATTGACAATGTTACGGTGACAATTATGTGTTTTTGTCAGACGTTTAATCGTTTAATTTATTTTTTCTAAAATTTTATTTATTTTTATATTTTTAGTGTCAATAATAGAAAGTACGTAAGAAACAATGTAAGTGTCAACTTTTATGCGATTCGCTCAATTTCTCTAGGATACCATGATCAGATCCTGACTTGGTGACACTGGGACCACCTCCGGAGTATTCTCTTCCGAACAAAAAATAAGATACATAAAAAAAGATACATTCAGTCGAACATAGAACCTCCTCTTTTTTTGAAGTCGTTTGAAAACTGAAATAAATCGCAATGCTCGGTAAAACTCGAACAAACTAAAGCCACATCCGTGCGTTATTTATGCAATGATGCGTTTTTAAAGACCAAATCGTACAAAAGCCAAGCCGAGCGGAAAGTTAAGCCAAATCCAGAGTCTGCCGTCGGAACAAAGGCGAGATTAACTTCACGAAGCCGGCTAAGTAACTAGATTTGCGGTTTCAGAGGTTTTTTAAGTTTGTTCTCGGCTCTGATATTTTCTGTGCTGTTTCAGTGAAAATGCTTTGTTCTAATGGTTTCTTCGGATTTGCGCTTTGGATTTATTTTTTGTAAGAACATTTGGAAAGATGGTTTATTTAAAGTTTTTGTTGTAATAGCGTCGGTTAAATTATTTATTACTAGCATTCCGCTTGGGGCTTCGTTCCCGTGGGAATTATGTAGCCTATGTTACTCAGGAATATTGTAGCATCTTAATGGTGAAAGAATTTGTGAAATCTGTCCAGTAGTTTTTAAGTTTATTCATTACATACAAAAATACAAATCTTTCCTCTTTATAATAATAGTGCAGAAGGAAAATGAGTCAACTCCACGATGCTAAAGAAATTAAATGTGTAGGTGTGTGCGTAAGAACGAACAAACACACACACACACACCCACACAAACATAATACTTAAGATGATAAGCTAAGTTTTCAATTCATGGTAATTTCATTTATTTTATTTTTAAAATTTTTTTGTTGTTTATTTCTTCTGTATCATTGTCGTTGTTGTGTTGTAGTGTGTATGTCAAATAAACATTTTGGAATCTTATCTTGAATCTTAATTTTTTTCTTGCTTTACCTACATACTATACTGATCATAGTATTTATTTTATTTTGTACTCTCATGATATTCATATCAAACAGGAGCGGTGGCAGCTATCAACAGAAAATGTATATTTTTTATTGCACACATAATTAAATTGTGACCCGACGACATCGGTTTTGGGGTGGGTCAGGACTCTTGTGACCACCCCCCTGTGACCGTTCCTAATATAAAATGAAAGGGTTTGCTGAGATGAATAGGAAGAAAATGAATATTTGCATAAAAAATGTTTTTATAAATGTATCTCATTAGCCAGACTTATAACCGGGAGGTTGCGGGTTCAAATCCAGGTGCGGGCATGTAACACTCAATTCATTATTTTGGATTTCTTTTTATTAATTATCTCTTGTTTAGCGGTGAAGGAAAACATCTACTAACAGGTATTATAAACATGAAAGTTTGTACGGATGTTTGTTACTCTTTTACGCTCAAATGGTTGGACCAATTTTGATTAAATTTAGTATGGAGGTAGCTGACACGCTGGATTGAGGTGACTACAGCACCTAAATTACTATTTTATGATGCGTAGATAAGTATGACGCACTGCATCAAATCGAAGAAAAAAATACTACGGTATTATTCAGGACATAAACTAGATAAGTAGTTTGCTGAAAACATGATTCAGAACTTTTGGTTCGATAGAAAAAGCTCACAAAGTCACCTCTAAATACCAATATTGTGTATCTTTTAAGCTGTAAAAACGATAGTAAAATGTACACAGGAACTTGAATTTGCTATCAAAATGTTCGTGATTGAACACTCTCGATAAGTAGTTAACGCATTTTTCGATTTAAGCTGTTACCTTTCCATAAATCTCATTTTTCTAACTTTCGAACATGTTTTTACGCACGCACGCTTTCATAGTCCGTAAACTTCGTGTATCGACACTGTTCGCACTGCCGGCCCAGGCCTGTTGAGAGACGGAGATGGCACTATTCCTATGTGTGCTGCCTTTATCGGGTGCTGTAGTCGCCTTAACATATAGGCTACATATTTTTTTCCAAATTCCCACAGGAACGAAATGCCGGGCAGAAAGTTAGTTAACTTATAACTCTACCATAATTTCTTGAAATATTTGTACCATACTATAATTTTCCACGTCAAAAACGTAAGAGTCACCGACTTCAATCCCAAATAATTTTGTTACAGAGATCCCATACTCCTAAACCATTCATCATCAGCTCAGCAACATCAGATGGTGACCATTAGATGCAAAAATCTACATAGATTAAGATAATTTCTGATAAACAGTGTATATGCCTACAAAATTTGAGGGTTTCCCTCGATTTCCCCAGGATCCCATCATCAGATCCTGACCTGGTGACAATAGAACCACCTCTGACGTATGACCTACGAAATAAAAAAGAATTATACAAATCGGTTTATAATTGCCGGAGTAATCGCGTAACAAATATACAAAAAAAAAATACAGTCGAATTGAGAACCTCCTCCTTTTTTGAAGTCGGTTAATAAATATGTATACCTAGCTTGTGTACAAAACTAAGCCAATAAAGGCTCGGTAATAAGAAACAGCTGCTCGTAAACAAGCATCAGCTTGCCTTATTAAGGGCTGCCAATATGGCGGCTAAAAACGAACACGACGTGACGTCATAAAGATTTCCATTCCCACGTAGATCATGTAGTTGGGGTTTCAGGTTGTAAAATACACGTTTTTAGGGTTCTGTAGTAAATTATAAACCGTTATAGTTTCGCCATGTCTGTCGGTTCTTCCTTTCATGCTGGATTGAAAGCGAAGGAAAATGTTATAATGAGCCAGCTGCCAACTCTTCCCAGGCATACTGTAGGAGTCAGTATTTGGGACTTGAGGGTTTTGTTTGTTTATCGTGGGCGTAAGGCTGAAAAACTTTCACATCTATAGGTATACATTATGCATCGTCTAATAATCCTAAGAACTTATGTCAAACGTGGCATCAAATACTTACCCCAATAGAAATAATAGGCGTGAGTGTATGTATGTCTGTCTGTTCCCGGTTCTTCGCCGACACTATTGCCGTGTGGTGATCGGTTGAGAATAACACCACCCCATCTCTTTCCGTGGGTGTCGTAAGAGGCGACTAAGGAAACACAAATGAGACTTGCCTCCTAGTAATTCATCACAGGCAACGACACTTCATTTTTTTTCTGAATCTGAGGTGTCGTCCTATGGTCTCTTGCGGTGTGGTAGGCTCTGTAAAGGGCCATCTGGTTCGCGACCACCCTCCTACCGAAGTCCGACGCCAAACAGCTTGCTGTTTTCCGTCGGTGCGTGGGAGTACCAGTGCCTATATATGCATTTTCTGGGTTAACTCGCTCCATCGTCGACCTCATCTTTGACCTTTATGGTCAAGATTGAGGTCAAGAGTTAACCCGTCTTATAATAAAAAAAAGACTATTGGCATAGCAAAGTAAAAATTTGGCACAACCTACAATTTTTGTTTTTAAGATGTAAAGAATTTATTTCAGTTAAGGGATCTGTTTGCAAAATATTTGGCTGTAAAGTGACAATTTTTGTAAGACTCTACAAGCTAAACCATTGTCTTTATAAATGAAAAAGGAGACAATACAATACCCTTTATTAGGGGATGTTTGTACACACACAAAAAAAAACCAGCAAGAGATAAAAAATACATTAAAAATACGTGTACAAAAGGCAGCCTTTCTGCTAAACAGCAATCTAAACAAATTATTCACGGTGGTAGGAAAACTATCACAGCTATGTTGACTTTTCAAATTAACGAGTAATAAATAATGTAGTTTTTCAACTACGGAACCATACGCACACTCTTGGAAATATTATCTTTGTTTTTTGATCAATATAAAATGTTGATTTGATGAAAGTGTCTAAGGGAGGTTTTGTTAGGTATTAACTACAGAATTGATTGATTTTGACTTAACTTTCCAAATACATATAATATTTGTTTATGTTCTTATTGTGTCTAAAACAAACAATATTATTGTTATCTGACACTAGTTGAAACATCCTTTGAAGCTTTCCTCAAGTCATCATCTCAAGATGATGAAAATACTGTGATAACACAAAACACAGATTAAAATTTTTAATCTCCAGTAACTTTGGTATCAAACAGATGTTTTTTGATAAACGACCCAGCCGAAACTTCTTGACAACAAATTTTATAAGAAACTTCCGCCACAAAAAGTTAAGGACGATATGATCTAGTTTTTGGCTAAGTATTCAAAGTTTTCTGAAGAAAACCCGACCTTAAAGCAGTATTGTTTGGTTTTGAAGTTTTTTTACACAAACTAAGCTGATATCATAATAACATACTCTCCGGTACCGAGCGACTCTTAGTGGATCTCCTTCTTCTTCGTATCGTGTAGGTATAGTTAAGTGTGTGGCGAACTTAGCTAACCCTGGTTTGTATGTATGCATTTATTCTTTATTGTACATGATCAAAAGTTACACAAGACACATAAGAAACACAGTACAAAGGCGGACTTATGCCACAAGGGGATTTCTTCCAGCCAACCCATTGAGTGTTTGAGAGGAAGGAGTAGTCGGCTGGTTTCAGAGTTTTCAAACTGCACAATGGCTTCTGACTTGGTTTTAACGACTGTAGTCAATCGACAACAGCCGAGACCGACAGCTTAACGTGCCCTCCGAAGCACGGAAGCACTCGTGATAAATTGTCACTTTGGTCACCTATCAGGTTCCCTGCCTTTATGTACGTTACTTAACCTCACTGATCGGTTGAGATCAGCGAGTGTCGCTGGGCTTCAGCGCTAGTGGATCTGAGTATCTGAAATTGAAACGTGGCATTCTTTTCTTTCACCAGCGCTTATAGCCCAGTCGCGCTCACAGATTTAAACTGATCAGTGAGATTTGCTCGTAGGACTGATGGCCGCTGGGGCAGAAAAGTCCTCGAGTGGCGACCACGTTCCGAAAGGCGCAATGTAGGAAGGCCTCCTACAAGGTGGACCGACGATCTGGTAAAGATTGCGGGAAGCCGCTGGATGCGGGTGGCGCAGGACCGATCGAGGTGGAGATCACTGGGGGAGGCCTATGTCCAGCAGTGGACGTCTTGCGGCTGACATGATGATGATGAGTGAGATCAAGCAATGTTCTCAGGGAACCTGATGGGTGATGAAATTGGCAATATACAATTTTATTAAATGACGACATCTTCGTAAAAAAAATACGGCGCCAAATTCAACAGACGAATTTTACAATCCTCCTAAAAAATACATTTTTTATCCAAGTGCAGATGTTTTTTACAAAGCAAAATATGGTAAAGAAGTTGTAGAAACTTTGGGGATATCAAATCAGTTTACTCGCGGCATTTCTCCGAATCGGCGACAGGATATAAAGTTTCGGTTGCGAAAATGTGTTTCGTAATTTTATCAGTTTGTTTATTAGTTTCGGAAAATATAGGGATATTTTAGCAGAGATCTTCTTCTTGGCGTGTAAGTTTAATCTTGTGATGACAAACTTTGATAATTCCAGCGTCAAAGTTTTCAACCCGCTTCTAACGGCTTCTGACTTTGTTTTACGAAAAAAACTCGTGTCTTCAACAAATCAAAGAAGTTTGTAAAAAAATTCTAAACACAAGTTTCGCTTTCACAACTTTTATTTATTGCTGATTTAGTATAAAAACTAATATTATAAAGACGAAAGTGTGTGTGCGTGTGTTTCTATGTTTGTTTACTTCTTTACACTCAAAGGGCTGGACCAACTTTAATAAAATTTCGTATGGAGGTAGCTGACACCCTGGATTAATATATGGGCTACATAATTTTCCCTAATTCCCACAGGAAGGAAGTCCCGGGCGGAAAGCTAGTACAGTATTTTTCAGATCTCAACGGTACTGTAAACACCACGTTGGGGGGCGCGTTAGCAACCGCGTTCTGTGCACAGAATAGTAAATAGTTACTAATCGGTATGGGGGTCCAATACTCAGAAAGGTTCACTAAGTTCTATTCATGGTCGGTTGCCTTAGTTGACAGGTCGGTTGGATAGGTATAATTATAAAAGATTCAGAGGCAAGTTTCAAAATTGTTTTAAAAAAATGCGACAGTGTTATAAAAAAATTATATACATTTTGTACACTTCTCGTCTAGTTGTTTGTAGTCACTTTTTTGTGCAATAAAGCATATATTATTATACAATGTCAAAAAACTAAAGAAATAAAACATAGTAAAATGAAACTATCAAATGTCAAAATGGTCAATAATAATAACAAGTTTAAAATGTTTTGTTTTGTGGAACTATACTCATCTACTGAACTCCTTTTTAATAAGAAAGCACTTTAGTCGGCGACTTGGTTTCCCCTTGGTAACCCTAGTCAGAGATGATGCTAATGCAAATCCACTGCACGAAAGTCAAGAACAGTTCCTAAGCTTAATGGAGTTTGCTGTTGTAATATCACTAGTTACTTCTGACGCAGTGAAAGTTGGCGACTAAGCTAAACCAATTTGCATGAAAATTGGGTACATGGAGCGTTAAAATTATAACTATCTCTTTGCAAACCCTACTTAACCGGTTAAAGCTTACTGGCTAGCGTTAACTTGGCAATTATAAGCTTAGAACGAGCTCCCTTGTTTCAAATCGTATGTTACCTACCATATACGGGTTAAGGGACAGCTAAGCAAATACTTAAGTGGTGGAATCTACCCTTAACTATTGACAGATGTTTACTAATAATATTTTTTTCATTTCTCATACTCGGAAAGTACTGTTATTTTGATCTGATTATTGGGTGGAAAATGCTGCTTCCCTCCATAGGGAGGGAAAAACTCATACAAATTACTTCCCAACTTTAAAAATAGAACTGCTGTCAGCTGTGAAGAGTTTTATGTAAAAAAAACAGCCAGTGTGAACTTAGCGCAAACTTTTTTGAGCGGAATAAGCCGCAACCATTTAGTTTCTGTGATCTGTGGCCACAACAATTACGCGGTGAGTTCCATATTTAAAATTTAAAAAGTCGACATAAATTGGCGGGATACTAATCTGTTATGTATCTGTGACGGAATTCAAAAAAATTGGTTATCAATAAATAGTTTAGTTAAAGAACTAGTTTTATTTCCCTCATATTCGGAATGAAAAGTAGAGTGTTTAACACGGGTAAAAGAATCAATTCCTACTCGGACTATAGCCACCCTCGCTGCGCTCGGGCGTCTAAATACCTCGGGAATTGATTCTTCCCACCCTCGGTTAACAATCTACTATTCCAGGAAACGTTTTTGTATTTTTTTTACTGTGGTGTGCAAGAAGTTAGACCGGTATTATGCTAAAATCGAGTTTTAATTGTACGAAATCGATGTTAAGTAATTGTTGCTAGTCTCCCTAGGTATTTAAGCCTATAAGTGAAAGTAGATTTTTTTTTCATACAATTTTACATCTATTTACAGTAACGTTATATAACGGAACGATTTGTATTTAAGTATCTTTATAACGAATAAACTCAAAAGCCACTGGACCATTCACCAATAGAAAGCTCTCATATCAGCGAGTAACATATGCTACATAATTTTTCCGATTTCGAAATACCCCATTTTAATTGCAAAACCGCTCTTATCACAGCAGCACAGAGTGCAAGCGTGTGGTAACCTGAGTTGCGGCCGTCCGTACAAAGTCCCGGCTGAAAAAATAAAATAAACCAGTTTTCACTCAAAACTATTTTACATGTCCTGTAAGAGCAAAACACATTGCAAGAAATACCCTAAACATAAAATAATCAGTTCTGAGAAGTAGCTACGAGATAGCTAAGTACATAATTTGGCTTTGTTTATGTCGCCCTAGGGAAACAAGGCTTACTGAGTATAACACAATCCTTCATATAATCGAGAAGTTTTAATACCCATAGCTGTCAACAAGCACTCAGTCGCGAATGTAGCGAATTTTCGGGATGTTTAGACCCTTGTCAACATGACTGGGTTAAGCTGGCTATTTTAGGCATCTCAAGATGACCCGAGCGAAGCGGAGACGGGTTAAGCGAAGCGACGATAAGAGGAGCAGACGAAAAAGTCACCGATTGGAGAATTATGGAATGAGACATTTTATTTTTAGAACTTGGTGTGGGTTGAAAGAACACTCAGACGTGCCTATAATCCTTTTCTGGGATTATAATGGTGATAGTTTGACAGCGTTTCGCCCACGTTACTGCAAAACCCTCGCGTCCCATTCACTAGTTTATATAGTATGCCTGGGAAGACATGGCAGCCCTTTCTAAGTTTTAAGTTTACCCCAGTCTAGCATGCAAGCAATAGTTTTCTCAAAGAAAAACATATAATTCCTTATTACTGTGATCTCATTTGTTTAATTATATTTTAAGTAATTCTTCTTTGTTAAACATTAATATATTCAAAAGTTTTATTTGTAAAATATTAGTATGTATTGGTGTTAGGACACCTTTAAATAAATAAATTCAAAATGTTTGGATTCATATTTCTTGGAAAAACTTCACAGCTATTACGACAAGCGAGGTTTTTTCTGTACAAAGATCTATCTACTTCATCCATTTCATTTGATTTCTGCTTAAAGACCAATGAAGCGTAAACACGATTCGTCTGGAGTTCCCATCAAATAGATCGGAACGCTTGTATTGTGTTTATTTTAGTAGTAAAACAGCTTTTAAGGGAAACAATGAAATAGCGTGCTCCGAGCCATTTGCGTTCAATACTGTAATAAAAACACTATCTACCTATAAAGTAAATTACTAAACGCGGCGTTGTCAAAACAAATTCATTTACGAGTATATAAGGGTTATTTGTAACTTACAACTTTTTTTAATTCTTTAAATTTAACTTTCATAAAAAACTATCTATCCGCCCGCGTGGACTTTAGGTCATATTGTGCCCAGCTGTGAGATAAAAAGTATCCTTTGTCCGTCTCCTGGTTCTAAGCTACCTCCCCACAAATCGGTTCAGCCATTCTTGAGTTATAAAAAGTGTAACTAACACGATTTTCTTTTATATAGATGAGTATGTTTTAATTTACCGCCCTAGAAGATATGGACAATGCTCGGGTGGGCGGAAGGTAGATACTGTCTAGCTTGCGTAAAATATAGATGTTAAATTGGTCGGATAGTGTTACAAAAACTTAACAATGTATTTTCGGTAATGGTATTTTGTAATGTTAAAAGTCGTAGAACGAAAGTTGTTGTTATTGATAATGATCTAGTACTGTGAGGTTATTAGTGTTTGTTTGGTCCTTTTGTTTGGGAGCTACGATGCCACAGACACACACGTCAAACTTATAACACCTCTCTTCAAGTAGTTGTTGTTCTTTGCGAGCAGATGCCGTATTCTGCTATGATGAACGCGAAAGAATAAAAGTTTCTGTATGAAGTAATTTCATCTACTGCTACACACATAAATATGATGGATGATACATCAAGAAGCGAACATCGTAAAGTAAACCCTTCATAAAGTAAGTAAGTCAGCCTTCTTATGGCTCCAGTTTTATGAATGGCACTCAAATTTTTAGTGACACTGCGCGGGTGTATCGCATGATAATAACAATATGTTTCATGTAGGGCCTGTTTCCTGACGCATATAAAATTCAAAGATAAGAAGCACACTCTTGCAGGATTTTATTTGTGCTGAGGTAATGGTACGTAAGTACAAGTACGTTTGATGTAATAAAGTTTGCAGCAGATTTGTGTATTTGGGGCTATGCATATGTCGCAGTAAGATAGATAAAAGCCGTCAACAAGCACTCAGCATAGTTATACGATAGCGATTCTTTACTATCTCACTAGGAATATAGTTATAAAACCGACGGAGTTTAGTGATATACTTATATTACTAGATTAAGTTCAGTGTTATAAATATATTAGGGTTGGTTACTTGATTAGGCTTAGTGAAATAGAAGAACTCTACCATATATAATTAATAAAACAAAATTTTATTGGTTTTATCTTTATTAATAAATCAACTTTATGTATCCTGCAGTTAGTTACAATACTTTGTGACATTAACACGTATAAAGTAATTATAATTAAAACGATCATATTTTTGGAATTTAAACATTAACAATACAATTAAAACTAATCAAACATTAAAAATCTTTTAAAGCTAAACAGTTTTGAGATATCTATATTTCTTATCAACTAAGTTGAGATCTCGGTTTCTTTAAAAGTATTTTTATTAATTTTTGGTTTGGTTTGCATAAAAATGATGGTTAGGATTTCTCTTTACGTTAAGCCGAGGCGCCGCTTCATACTCTTCTATGTAATTTATTACTTCAAGCTATTTCACTAAACTTAATCTAGTAATATAAGTATATCACTAAACTTGGACCGTTTTATAACTATATTCCTAGTGAGATAGTAATGAATCGCTTTCGTATAACTATGTTACGGTATATAATTATATCCCTAGGGATATAACTATATTACGGCCTCATCTATCTTACTGCGACACATATACAATACACTGACAAAGACAAAGTCTCTCCGCTGATATCTGTTTTTCTGTTTACAAATCTTTTCAATCACGTAACGGGTTTTTATGCATGTATACAGGGCTTTAGATAAATCTCTTTCAATCTCTCGGGTGGTTAATCAATCCATAAAACTGCACAACTTCCCCAAGGAACATAGGTCAAAATACGAAAAAAAATATTTGATCTCCCATACAAAATGCGCTATATACTGATAAAGTTTGTATGGGAACTCAAAATTTTTTTTTCGTATTTTGATCTATGTTCCTTGGGGAAGTTGTTCAGTTTCATGGACTGATTAACGACCCGACAGGTTTAATGAGATTCACCTTAAGCCCTGTATATAATATACATATTACAGCATTTCTGCTCGCGATCTTTTTTGTGTTTACTAATTCTTTCCTGCCTAGTTTTCTTCTTTTTTCAAAAAATTTCCTTTTTTGCTTTTTTGAAGTTGTCAATTCATTCAACAGAAAAAATTGCAGAAAAACCATGTATTTTCAGTAAGAATCACTGCTTTTCTCGTAGCAGAATATTATATTCATCGTGTGATATCAGTTTAAAATTAGTGGACAACAGTTATGTTTGAATTTCGTGCATAAATAAATATAGTAATTTTCGTGTATAATGGTGATTATCTAAATTTTCAGTGTTTTTACGTCTACCCATTGAGTCTGAACCCGAAGCCAGGCTATAAACAGGTTTAAAACAGGGGGGCTACCACCTAAGCGAAGCTGATGCTGATTGAACAAATGGAATGATGTACATTGCTGTGTTTGGTTCATGTCGTTAATCAAGGTCTCCTTATAAAGAAGCAATCGACAACGTTCCATTCGTTTACCCAGCATCAGATTCGCTTAGGTGGTAGCCCCCCAGCTACGTTTCAATTGCGATTCAATCCACTTTTTTAGCGCGATTGCCCTGCTGGGCGATTGACGAGTACCGTTCGCCCCTACCAGTTCCCATTTCTAATTTTGACGCTGTATACTCCAGCTACATGAAGACCCTAGCTTTTAGATAAGTCCCTCTATCCATACTCTAAACGTATTTAATATTATTTGTATTAGTCTAGCTATCTAACAAATAGGTAGGTATTTTATTCGTCGACGAATTAATAGCCTCTATTTGGTTTAGATACCGACTAGATTTAGTTATTCCCCAAAATTATATAGTTGTGAGTTATTATTACTGTTCTAAATTAATTAGCTTTTTTTTCCCAAACAATTTCCTAAACATATTTAGCACGGATTTAATTTTCTGTATTTTTAGCCCCCAAGAACACCTTGCTAGGCCTATCCTATTGATTGATCTGGTTAAGTTTATGCTTTAAATTAACGTTTTTGTTACCCCCCTTTAGATCCCATAAAATATGTCGAATTTTTGTTAATTTGTTTTTTTATTTTTGTGATTAATCCCAGTTTTTTATAACACTTTGACTTCTTTATTTAATTTGTGATTTGGCGATTACCACCTGAACATTATCGCTGAAATACGTATATTTGAATATTAATAGGGGGTGCTAAGTTACTAGTGGTACTGTTGTAAAAGTAGAATTTTTTTGTAATTACTTATTGATGCAACGTTGTGAAGGTAATTTGATTAGAAAATAAAAGACGAATTTAGTTACAAACCTTTGTTTCGTTCTAAAGCCCCTATCCCGCACACATTTAAACCGTTTGAGGGCTGAGGGGTTACATAAAAAGGATACCCTTTAGACTAAAGTTTAAACAAATCTGTTTATAATAGAAGCTTAAACCATACTCAATTGATTAAAGAAAATTGAATTTCAATTGCGAAACTTAATTTAAATTGCACCATTAAAGGGTGAACGTTATATAGGTATATAACGATCACGAGTATGTATTACGACCGACATTCTGTCCCTTGTGACTCTTGATACGAGGCCCATAAAACCTTTTATTACTGTTTGTAAAGCGATACATTTTAATCTGCCTCGCGCATCAAAAAGCGCTTTACCCCGAATGTCAACAGAGAAACAAAGGAAATTTAGCGCGACTTTATTATTAACTTTTGCGACATTTCATATTCCTTTTTAATCCCCGAAGCAGAAAGAAGGGAAGATTGACGTGTGTAGGTATCCGTGTCTGTCAGTGGCATCGTAGCTCTTAAACGAATTGATTTTTGCCGTGTGGTGATCGGTTGAGAATAGCACCACTCCATCTCTTTCCGTGGGTGTCGTAAGAGGCGACTAAGGAAACACAAATGAGACCTGCCTCCTAGTTATCCATCCCAGGTAACGACACTTCATTCTTTTTTGAATCTGAGGGGTCGTACTATGGTCTCATGCGGTGTAGTAGGCTCTGCAAAGGGCCGTCTGGTTCGCCACCACCCTCCTACGGAAGTCTGACGCCAAACAGCTTGCTGTGTTCCGTCGGTGCGTGGGAGTACTAGAGCCTTTATAGGCATTTTCTGGGTTAACTCGCTCCATTGTCGACCTCATTTTTGACCTTTACGGTCAAGATTGAGGTCAAGAGCTAACTCGTCTTATAAAAAAAAAACGAATGGATTACAAAGGGATTTAGTTGCGGTTTTTTAAATTTGAAAGCTGATGTAATTGCAATAGTTTCTTTTGTTTCAGCCATTTAAGAGTTATAAACGGTAAATGTCGGGAGTGACATGTTTTTTTTTTAATAATTAAAAGTTAATTTTCATTATAATAAACGCATTTGTTTCAACGAAATAGAATCAAAACAAAAATTCTCATTTCAATGACAAACATACACAAAAGTTTGTATTATTGGAAACCTCGATTTTCAGTGTGAATGAATGCAGTGGACAGCCTTTTAATTACTAATAATTCCAAACTAATTACATTTTGAAACATGCTGATGTTTTAGCTGGATAGCCGAGATTTTATTTAAAATTTCTAAACAATAAATAGATGCTCGTGCAAGCGTTGAACACATAATTTTTTTTGTATTCAAAGCAAAATACACACGTCAACGCGGTCTAAGGATATTGCACGATTTTTCATACAAAAGAGGTCTGTTTGAGAAGCTATAATAGCATACTCGAGATACATGGAGGGCTATAATTTTCAGACGAGCAATTGCTAAACCTGAATTTTCAATTCTAATCAATAAATTTTGTTTCACTTGAAATTTGTGAAAACGTGACGGAAACGAAAACGAAAATGCACTTTTTGCCTGCTTTTTGTATGAAAGTAGTCGAATTTACGCAATTTTTTTTTCACTTTCGTGACGTTTTCACAAATTTCAAGTAAAACAAAATTTATTTATTAGAATTTAAAATTCAGGTTTATCACTTGCTCGTCTGAAAATTATAGCGCTCCGTGTATCTCGAGTATGCTTTTGTAGCTTCTCAAACATACCTCTTTTGTATGAAAAATGGTGCAATGTCCCTACACCGTGTTGATGTGTATATTTTGAATTCAAAAGCAAAATATTATTACCCAGAAAAATATATGCACCTGCAGTAGCAAGGCGGCTAATCCACTAACCGATAGCGTCTCAATGGGGGTAAAATAACAATGACCTTCTTCTTCTTGTCGTGTAGGTATAGTCAATTATGTGACGAACTTGGCTAACCCGGTTTCAGAGTTTTCAAACCGCACAATGGCCTCTGACTTGGTTTTAACGACTGTAGTCGACCGACAACAGCCCGACAGCTTAACGTGCCCTCCAAAGCACAGAAACGCTCGTGATAAATTGCCACTATGGTCACCCATTAGATTCCCTGCCACTGTATACGTTGCTTAACCTCACTGATCGGTAGAGATCAGCGAGAGCCACTGGGCTACGAGTGCGATAATAATGGTGACCACTTAATCGTCAGGTGACAAAATTAGGCACCGTAGGACGCCACCTCAGATTCAGAACAAATTGAGGTGTCGTTGCTTAGGATGGATTGATAGGAGGCAGGTCTCATTGTGTTTCCTTAGTCGCCTCTTACGACACCCAAGAAAAGAGATGGGGTGGTGTGTTATTCTCAACCGATATTCACACGGCAAATTGCTTTAGATGATCTAGTTTGACTTTTTTGTATTAAATTGTTAAATTTATATTCTACTAGCATCCCGCTCGGGACTTCGTTCCCGTGAGAATTCGGAAAAATTATGTAGCCTATGTTACTTAGGGATAATGTAGCATCCTAATGGTGAAAGAATTTTTTAAATCGGCCCAGTACTTTTTGAGCCTATTCATTACAAACATACAAAAATAGGTACAAATCTTTCCTCTTTATAATATTAGTGTAGATAAACATACGTAAAAGTTGAAGTTAGCTTAAATAAATTAGTTAGCGAAACTATATTTGTTGATTCTAATCATGAAACTGTGTACATTTAAAACCTTACCCAACCTAAAGTCCAAGTGAAATTGTAAAAAAATATTAGACTTGCCATAACAGCCGATGTTAACCAAACTAATATGGAAACTTGATTTTAAACTAAAATAATTAAAATTCAAGGGAGAAAATTAGGATCCCAGCCAACTTTCGACCCAAATAAAACTCATATTACAACGGAAAGTACGTATAATATATGTTTGGATTTCATAACAAACCTACTCCAAAATATGCAAACTTTTGGAGCAAATGTGAAAAGCTGAAATTTTGTCTGTAATTTAAGCAGATACGGACAAGAAACTTTTGTGAAACGTATACGTACGATATGAAAATAGCTTCGTAGAGGTATTTGAGTCTAAACTTGTTTAATTAGCTGATAGGTAACGACTTTACAGGATAAATGGTTTTTTTAGAGTCATATACTAGGCGTTGATGAGTCAGGACTTGACCCTTTATCCTGGAAAGCTGAAATTTGGTCTAAAGTTTCCTTTTATAACGTAGGCAAGAAAGGAAGGATTTTATGAAATCGTCTATCTATCTATATCTATACATATTATAAAGAGGAAAGATTTGATTGTTTGTTTGTTTGTTTGCATCGAATAGGCTCCGAAACTACTGGACCGATTTGAAAAATTCTTTCACCCTTAGAATCCTACACTATCTGGGATGGACATAGGGTACATGATTTTCCCGCATTCCCGCGCGGGAAGCTAGTATATATTAAGGTTATTCAATATTCTTGAGTGCATTGTAATCCCTAAACTCAATCTTGATTGATTGAGTTCGGGGATTACATTGAAAGTGAGTTCAAGAGATAAAATTATTATTCTAGGTGTATGTATGTAAATCCTTTATTGTACAATAAATATTCTTACAGTAGCAAAATATGGTATATTTACTAATAGTACGTACTTATTGGGACTTACTATGGTACTTATTGGTAGTAATATGGTACTTATGGTGTGAGCAGTGCACCGCCTAACTTTTAACAAAAACACATTTCGCGCAAAAATTTAGATTCAGAAGTTCGCAGGAGTTTAATTTCTTCACATTAAATCTACAGTTACAGAACAAAAAGAAATTTTGCACTTAGTCTTTAACACAAAAGACCTTTTACTTTATATAATTAAAATTTTACTTAAGAAGGTAATAATTTTAATTAATGTGACCGATCCCGGGACGACAACTCTTCTCTGAAGTTTTTGAAACGTTGGAAACCGTGTTTTGTACCTAAGTATTTCAAATCTCAAGGTAAAGTTTTATGAATGAACTCTGATTTTATTAATTTACTTGCTTTTAAAGTTGCTGAAGTGAAGTGGGAAATGGGAACCAGAGTCAAAGACCCTCCAGGGTCACGACAACGTGCCAAATGGAAGCCGTTTTGGTATTATCAAAAATTATTTGTGTTATAACATAAGGTACTTACTACTACCCTTGGAGTCAGAGGCTACATGAGCTCATTCCGCCTGCCCCTTTTTTCCATCGGACGTCCAGACGCACTGCAGGGTATCACCCTTATCTTGTCGAGATCCCTCGGATACGTACTGAGCGCTATTCTTCATCTTTTATATTGCGTACTGCCAGGGAGTGGAATTCCCTGCCGGCGTCTGTATTTCCGAGTTCATACAACCCAAATATCTTTAAAGTGCGAGTGAATAGGCTTCTTCTGGGTGAGCTCGCTACATCCTCGACCACATCTTTGCCCTAAGCTAGATTGTGGTCAAGAGCGAACCCATTTTTAATAATAATAATAATAAAAAAAAAGTTTCTTACCTATTCTTCTCTGAGGAAGACTGCACCTTTGTGAATAGGCATTAAGTTAAAAAAATGTACTTAATTTACTTATTTGACTTATTTTAAGTGAGGCCCTGAATGTTCTATGAAATTAAGCTATTTTTGACTTTATCAGCGCCGCCCAAAGGAGCACTAGGTATTATTTTTATAAATGAGTCGAATAGAGTTAAAGGCGGCTGTCTGATATTTAAAGTAAAAATGAGCTTTGAATGTAGCAACACTCAGAATTTTGAATACTTTCTACCATTATTCAAAGTTCGTATCAAAGTCGGCTATTTCTGATAGAAAAACCACTTCAAAGTATGAAATCAGTTTCTAATCCGGCAATCTGTAAAATTTAACTTTAAAAAAAAACTGTTATCTAGATAAAACAATGTTGCATATTATATATTATTGTGTTCCACTTAATTAACTAAAAGTAATATTTTTTACAATACATATTTAAGTTTACGATGAATAATTCGTAAGTTATTTGTATGGAATACCTTATTTTGACATTTGCCAATAATCACCCATAAGTCAGATAGCCACCTTTACTTCTATACGACTCAAATTTCATCCTATTATTATTACATAGGACGAATTTTTACAAAAATGATAATAATTATTTTTTATGTCAGTAAAATGTTCCGAAATAAAAAGTCGTACCTAGAACAAAAGTTGTCGTTGATATCAGCAGCCCGAGCACGATGGCGACAAACTCGCGCGGCTCGCCACTCGGCTAACGCTGAAACTTCACTTTGATTGCGCGAGGGCCCCGGCAAAAAGGCTTGCTCGCCCTCTGACGTTATCAATGTTGACATTTTGACATTGGACCGCGGCGCATTCTGCGCGCTATCACCATCGTACTCGAGCTGCAGAAATCCAGTCCGCAAGGTTATTGGTATTTAGCAAATAACTCTGTAAAACCCTTTCAGACAGTGTTTACTGTACAGAATTGTTTTTCAACCTCTTGTAATTTTGCCCCGAGTGATTTGAACAAAATAAATATATCTTGAAGTAGATAATTGGGTGTTTTAGTCCCCCAGTGTCGGTATTCTTGAATTCAAATGTTCGCAAGAGATTTTGCGTTTAAAAAGTTTTGGATCTTTATTTTAAAGCAGAGGACGATGGCGAGCTTGTTCCCGCAGGATTTTTTTCTTATTAGAGATATATCAAGTAGGTCACGGCTTAGCATATATTGTGTCTACAAATCCGTTAGCGAAACTTTAGGGCGTGATTTTCCACATGAAACTGAACAACTTTCCCCAATCCATATGAAAATCATATTTTTTTTACCTACCTCTTATACTTGGGAAATCGACTAAAAGCTCAAGTTGTATGAAGAGGTTAAATTTTTTTTATATATCGACCTATTATGTTCTTTGGTGAATGTTGTTTAGTTAAGTGTGCTGATTCATATGATAATGTACTGATAAAACTTTTACTTAAGTCACCCCATATAACCTTATTGCAATTGCCAATGCGACCTACCAAATGTGATGGTTTCGGTAATCCTATTATAATCATGAAAGTAAAGTGGTCACCATTATTATCGCGCTCGTAGCCTAGTGGCTCTCGCTGATCTCAACCAATCAGTGAGGTTAAGCAACGTACACAGGGGCAGGGAACCTGATGGGTGACCAAAGTGACAATTTATCAAGAGCGTTTCCGTGCTTCGGAGGGCACGTTAAGCTGTCGGTCCCGGCTGTTGTCGACTGTGCGGTTTGAAAACTCTGACACCAGGGTTAGCCAAGTTTGCCATATACTTGACTATACCTACATGATAAGAAGAAGATTATGAAAGTGTGCTTGCTAGTTTGTCCTTCCTTCACGCCTAAGCGGAACAACGGAGCGAGAAGTAATTTTTGCACCAGTATAACTGGAAAGTGACCTAAGCTATCTTTTCACGCGAACGAAGTCACGGCCGGAATCTTTTTAATGATTTGATGTTTTTCAGCGAATCGACACGATTTTTATAAACAGTAATTAATTTACTCCAACACCAACATGTGCAACTGCGATTTTATAGCCCAACTTAAATTCAATGCCTGTAGCCTTAAGCCAAGAAATGTCTGTACTGTGTCGAAATTGTGACTCAAGTTGTAAAGCAGACACTTATAGCACAGGTTTTTATTAAACCTATTTTAAGTGGCTGCTATCCCTAATAATATAGCTCAGTGGACAAACCTTGTAAAATATTTTAATGTGCTGGCTATCTTTGTAGTGTCAAATAAACTTATTATTATTTATTTATTTAGTAATAATTTATTGCCGTGAGTGACGCAAAAAAATTCATGCAAAAAATTTACGTGCGGTAATGAAATGGCTTCCTACTTCAGTTCCATAATAAGTAAGGTAATTTCAGTAAGCAAGCCCTTGTCCAGAATTTATTGTTGTTCTCATAGCCGCGACCCATTCTCCTTTGTTCCGCTAAATTAAATTAATTAAATAAGTACATAATTTTACTCCTTTACACAAATTTACAATGTGTTTATACACCTCATTATACATTGTAGGTACTCGAATCTACTGTACTTTTCAATATTAAGAATACTTAATATTGAAAAGTACAGTAGATTCGAGTAATAGCACAAATTATTACAAATGGAAACGATTATGTACTGTGATATGTAATCTTCACCGAGATGGGACTGCGTTGCACAGACGTTACTGGCTGGTCGGAGTGCTGTCATCAAGTATCTTTTTAAAATTGAATTTAAATGTTCTGGAATAAAAGTAAAAGACGGTGACAGCAATTCGGGGCCAGCAGCTCTAGCACGATAACGACAATCTCACGCTCAGCTCACGCTGAAACTTCACTTTGATTGCGCAAGGGTTCCGCGCAAAGGCTTGCTCGCCCTATGGCGTTGTCAATGTTGACATTTTGACATTAGGACCACGGTGTTGTCGCGGCGCTGTCACTCGGTCACTATCGTACTCGGCCTGCTGGGGTCTTTGGATGAGAGACGTCGCGAAAACGTGTGCGAAAACGTTCAGATGTTTAATTGATTTAGGAAGCGTATTACTCTGTCGCGTTAAATGTAATAAAACTTGTGTAAATCAGCTCTGCGGTGTCTTCTTCACTACGTCCCCATTATACACACACCGGCACAATTAGCGGAACAACTTATGTTTTTCATACAATTAAGTCAACTTTGGGTTTATAAATGGAGATTTTTATTCGATGCTGTTATTAAAATTTTACGCTTAGTTTAGGCCAAAATGTTTGTCTGTTAAAACCAAATATAAAACATACAAGAAGTTTTCAATAATGTGCCGCATGGCCAAAAGAGAACATTGCTAAAACCTTATCATACAATTTCGTATGAAACGTTTAAAGAGTTTTTTTTTCTATTGACTACATGAGAAATTCTAGGCTTTTCGTCAGTTTTTGTAAAAAAAAGAGACGATCATTTATAAAATTTATTTGCATGAAGAAAAGTGCAGTTATGTACGTAAAACGTATATTTTTAGAACTCCCAATATAAGTCGATTGTATGAAAAACAGACGTTGTTCCGCTAAATGTGCCGGTGTGTATAGTAAAAAGGGCCGCACATCAGGTTACAACATGCGTGCACTCTATGCTGTTACGATAAGAACGGTTTTGCAATGAAAATGGGGTAATCTGATGCGCTGGTATCTGTACAATGTGTACAGTACAATTTTCTTTTTTATAGCTTGTCGGTGATGATTCGAAGTTTAAATTACTTTTTTATCAATATGTTAAATAAGTAATACAATGTTTAATATAATAAGACAAGGGCTGTGGATGCTTTTTTAACTGTGGGAATAAAAAAAACTCTGTATCGGCGTGTTTATGTATAAGTAGGTACGTAATTTATATTTATTTATTTTATGTCATAAGTACCTAATAATACAGATTTTAAGATAAATTGATACAACTTGTTTGTTTGTGTAAGTCGTGACAATGAATTATTTGACTTTTTTATTTGACTTCGACCTCGTGAGAATTTGGGAAAATTATGTAGCCTACATTATTCAGCGGAGCGGAGGATCGTGCAAAGTGGCGCACCTTGGGGGAGGCCTATGTTCAGCAGTGGACTGCAATAGGCTGATATGATGATGATGACATTATTCAGGGATAATGTAACATTCTAATGGTGAAAGAATTTTAAAATCAGCCCAGTAGTTTCGGAGCATAATCAATGCAAACAAACAAATATTTTCTCTTTAAAATATTAGTGTAGAAAAGTCGTTCCATTTGCAATATACAAAATCATATTAAAGATTGAGTTATTTCATTTTAAAATGGTTTTAAACAAGTCATTGAGCCGTGTTATTGTGTTTTTACTCCTGACATGAGGTGACTATAAATTACTCTTATCATTTGCCTGTGCCCTGCTCCCAATTTGTCAAGCGAAACAGCGTGAGACTGAATCATAAAAAAATGTAAATATTTTTTATAGAGCACAACACACATACACATACATAAACTGACGCCTTTGTGCCATTAGGGTAGGCAGAGACCACAGATTGCCACCTCAAAAGAGCAGAAATTATTGAAAAACAAAATTTTCCTGGTAAATGTTGTTATATTTAAATCATCCCCGGACTCTTTGAAAAACATCTGTATTCTTTTATTTTTTCTAAATATAGGTAAGTCTCTGCTAAGTACACTTCTATAGTAGAAGATTGATGTAAAATATCCATTATTGTATCTTCCATCAACTGAGTTGTTTTAGTTTAGATTCAGGTGTTCCCAAGGCTTCGGCTTCGGCTAGAGTATCCGGGAGTTTGTTTCCTCGAGTTTCAGGTTGAGTGAGGATTAACAAGCCAGAAATTAGCCCGAAACACCCGAAAAGTGTCGACGGAAGGCCTCTCCAGTATTGTCTCTGAAAGAAAAAGGTTTTACATATGTACATTACAATAAACATAAGCTCACCCCTTTGTTTGTGAGGTAAATGTACTGGAAGCTGTATGGTGTATATCCCTTCTATCCGCTCATGTATCCCACCTTGTTTGTCTTCGGCATGGTAGGATTCAACAATTGGAGGGTAGGAGAAAATTGAATTTAGCAATGCATTGTGTTGAGAGTGTTTCGTGGTGAGTTGTGTAATTCGCAGATTCTCGACTGCATGATGCTACAGGTGCCAAATCCGCGACTATAGCACCGCGTGCTCGCGTTTTTAGGGTCCCTCCAAGTAGGACCAACATATTGAGGCATGCCCCCGTTACGAAGGTGTTGTGCATTCTGAATGAAGAGTCTAAGTATGACGAAATAAATTTGTTCTTTACCTCTCTGACCAAAATTGCTAGTTTTACTTTAAGTTGTATGACGTGATTTTAATTGAGTAATGACATATTTTTTGAAATTTTTGTACCTTTTTTTATATTTTTTTATAGACATTAAATAAAATAAATAAATAAAATCTTTATTTTCACCAAAAAACAGTTTACATTATTGATACGGGGGCTGGTGTCTCCTTTAAGTTTTTTTAAAACTTGTGTTAGGAGGCACCGCTCTTCCTTTAGGTGTCACATATATCAGGTGAGTAAACTAAACTAGGAAGTGACATTATTTCAAATTAAATGTGATGTTATTGTAAATGACATTATTTTTTGGCATTTATTATTTTTTGGAAATTGTAATATCTTAAAATATATTATACGCTGTGCTAGCTATTTATAACCTGTATATAAGAATAATTAAGTATAACAATTGTGTAAGATTATAATAATGCCATCGATTTGGGCCCCGAGCCTGTCATGATATCATTTTGTCTATGTTAAATTGGATAAATAAATTGAAATTGCCCCAGGGGGTAGGCATGGCAGCGGTACGGGTCTCCCTTCGAAACCGTGAAGGGGGTTCCTGATAAAAAGAGTATACTAATGATAAAAAAATGATATTCGTTTTCTTATCGTGTAAGTAAGTAAAGTCTGTGGTAAACTTGACAAACTCTGGTGTCAGAAACCCGCCATAGGCATATGTGCTGGTTATAAAGAAAATGGAAATGAAGATGATTGGGTACATACAATGAAATCCGTATTTCCTATTTTTTTTAAAATGTGACAGTGTATTTGTCATTCTTTTATGTCAATACTCAATACTCAATATTTTATTTTATTTTATTTTTTTATGTCGTAACGGAGCAATAGTTCGAAGTGATTTTTAGGGTCTGACTCGCACTTGGCCGGTTTTTTAATCAAAGATTAGACGAATGAGATGTACACTCAATTGAAAAAACGTTAATTAAAGTAAAAACTTCTTCAAATATAATGCCGTCTTTGTTTACGTCAATAAGACAGAAAGGTGATAGTATAATATTTAAGGTAGCTTTAACTTTACAGTTAGGCTTCTTTTCCATGTGTACTCGTATATGAAGTCGCAGACGAAAATATTATAGTAAAAATGTTCTCTATGCATGACCAGAAATTGACCTAGATACTTGGCAACGTTCCGATTAGTATGATGTCAGTAGTTAGTTGATATTCATACTATAATTAACGAATTAATTAAGTAGCTTTGTGATGACGTAAATCTAGGTGTGGATCTGTGTTATGTAATGCCTAATTTGGAAGAACGCCCAGTTATACTGTAATAGATTATTGACTTCACATACATGTATAGACTTTAGATCAGCAAAAGGTTTAGTGAAGAGAGCGCTCGTAGCCCAGTGGCCCTCGCTGATCTTTACCGATTAGTGAGGTTAAGCAACGTTCACAGAGGCAGGGAACCTGATGGGTGACCAAAGTGGCAATTTATCACGAGCGTTTCTGTGCTTCGGAGGGCACGTTAAGTTGTCGGTCCCGGTTGTTGTCAATTGACTACAGTCGTTAAAACCGGTTTGAAAACTCTGACGCCAGGGTTATAGCCAAGTCCGCTACACACTTGTTATGTAATGTAATATTCTTTACTAGCTGATGCCCGCAACTTCGTCTGCGTGTTGTATGTATTTTTATAGACCGAGTTTGTACTTTGACACAACTACAGATACATGAATTGCCGTTTTTTATTGAAGCAACTATTTCGTTCATATTTTCGTTATATGAACGAATGGCAACTATTTCGTTCATATAAGGAAAAGCAATTTCTAAAAATATTGTTTTTTTGAAAACTTGGCTAACTATGTCATATAAGGTTGATACTTAATAAATTACTTTGGATCTGAAAACAAAGGTCAAACATAGTTGTTTCCTCTATCGCTTATATTTTCTATACCATTGTTACTGCTTTTGATAGATTAAGGTCCGTATTATAGAACGCGACTCAGACTCTGATCTATACTTAAGTAGCAGTCGTTTTTTTTTTATTTGATACTGAGACAGATAGACAATTAACATTTAACATGAGTCAGTGGTGCCTCTAAAACATTTTGTTGTCTTAACAATCCCACAAAAAGTGGTTAATTAATATTGTATTTCGCGTTTCTGTGAAAAACGTAAGAATTTTGTACTTAGAAAAAATCAATTTTGATAAAATTAAAATATGTGGAGTAAAAAATTTACGAAAATTGTATGTTGAAAGACCTATTACTTAGGTAAGTACAATAAATGGCACACGAATTCCTTAGTGCTAATTACGGACTTATTTTTGATTTTCAGTGGAATAGAAGTTTCTGAAACAGGTCACCTATGTCAGTATCTAAGACAACCCCCGTGCATTTGAGATTTCAGCTAGCACGCTGCTTTTATTGTGCTTTGCGATAATTGTGTAAAAATGATTCAATAAAAAATTAAATTTAAGATAGAAATGACTAAGCTTTTCCCTTCAATGGACATTTGTAGAAATAAGAAATGATGCGCTGGCCTCTGTACCAACAATGCAATGTACCTATTTGGTTGGCAGCTGGCACATTCCAAATTTTTTGTTCAGTGCCAGTTCAGCACAGAAGTTTTTGTTTTATTTTTGGATATTTATGGGTCAGTTACAATAATTTTAATTTCTTCCGACTCACTTATATTCGAAGATAGCTCTTAAAAATAACATCTATCTAATTATAGAGCAGCACCCTCAGATTTTCTTTATAAAGTACTTTTTTAAAGGTGAATTTATGAAGTTAGAGAAAGGGTATTATTACCTAAAAAGAAAACTCAATAAGTAGCATCATGGCAGAATACCAGCGCTGCAGTCTGGTACTGCAGCAATATGCTGAGTCAGCGCCAATTTGATTGGCATGATACAGATAACACGGTGTAAAATAGTTTTATAAAATTATTTGTTTCTGTTTCTTACTCTGTTTACTTCATTATTTGCTTGCTGATTCATGTTTACTTGTATGTTTGTTATTTGTCTGTTACTGTGTTGTGCTGTTTTATGTCAATTGAATAAAGTGTCAATCTATTTATCTATCTATCACAATGACTAAAGAGTAAAAGGACAGGAAATTTCACAAAAATATGCGTGCCTGTAGTAAGCACATGCTAGGGTATCAAAATATCGATACTTGTTCAAAGTATCGATAGGTGGTACAGAGTACGGTTACTTTATGATAATTGAAAAATAAACAAAATCACAGCATTTATTTACATTTATTTACAATTTGTCAATGTGAAAAAAAAGACCAGTTCACAAAGTACCCAGAGTTTATAATTTTACTAAAGCTTTGACAATTTTACGGTGACATATGTATGTGTTTTATTGTACAATGATCATACAAAAGATATTTTGTTTAAAATAAAAGCCGCCATACAAAATCGTGACACGAGACCGAAGACCGAGCTCGCGCAGGGCTAAGCCCAGAGCGACCACCCTCTCAATTCCATGATGACCGCCATAAAAGGTTCACTCTAAGAACGAGGCGAGGCAGCAGGCCGAGGAAAACTGCGTATATGGTGAGGCCGAAGGCCAAGCTCTACGTAGAGCGACGCGGAGCGTGACGTTTCACCCAACCTAAAATTCAAGATCTCGGATATGAACTTTTGCGAACCTGATATTTCGTGTCGTTCAATAGCACCCGAAGAAATGCTTAATACAAAAATGACACTCATGCACGCTATTGAAAAAATCTAGTTATAAAAGTGGAATCTGTTGCCAATATTATTAAAAGATACGCAAAAGCTTGCGAATAAACCAACATGTGATCGTCGAGGTTATCAATCTCCTCGAAAAAACAGACAGAGTAAGGAGGTTAAAGAGTGTGTTAGTGTCAATTTAAGCTAGCATTGCAGGCAGCAAGTAATTTTTGGTGACTTATAAAATTAGTAAGCAAAACTTAAGCTATTATTTATTCTGTGACTTAAGGATGTGAATCCGCCTTCTAAACTGAACAACTTTTCCCAAGGAACGGGTGGAAATACAAAATATATATATGTATATATTAGTTGTGTTATTATTAGCATCCACAGACTTTATGTCCGTGCCTTTGTCTAGATTAAGTTTTCTTGTTAATACTTGATTTTTAACTATAATACAATACTTTCCATAGAGGTTTACAATTTATAAATAAGTATAATAAATATATGAATACATAATGTATATAATATATATTTAAACGAGTGACGGTTCTTCGCTGTTGCATTCAGACCTCAAGGCATCTATGATGGCTGTGTCTCGACTTTTGATCGCCATTTTGAGGTTGTAATTGACCACTTTTCCCCTGCCTGCCGTCTCTGCTTCTTTGATGAATCTGCCTAAATGCCTATCGCATTGTTACCATCATCCGCATAATATTTGCAACTGGCGGTATGACGCGATATGGCAACTACAGCATGTGGGATACTGTCGTGTAGCTCCTGCCTGGTCGTTGTAGTACGCACGATCACCACCTTTTCGTACGTCAACCCTTGAGCCTCGTGTATGGTGAGGATGCGTGACCCGGTGCCCGATCCGTATCCCTGGTTTTGTAGAGTTGTCTTTTCTACTTGTGTATGAACAAGGTAGAGGGTTTCGGACTGGGTTCGATCGATCTGTGCATCTGTATAAAGGAGTGCGTACGAAGTTTCAACGAGTAAATGCCACTGTAGACTTCTCTAAGGGCAAATGCTACGTAAAAAAATATATTTAGCTTCTCCATGCAACTAGAAATTGCCTCAGTATGAGATTTTTTTCCAAGAATTTCATGGATTCCTTACCTAAAAAGAAACAGAAGGCACAGAAATACTTACAATTTGCAAGGTTTTATTAAATGCTGATTCCTCAAAATGTAAAGAGCATAGGTGGAGTACTTTATGAGGTTTCAAATTATCTTTCCCAATAATGTCAAACCACTTACGTCGCAACGCTTATTTTTTGGGAACCTGAAAACATAATCAAACCAAATACGTACTAATACTAATAATCCTCTCACTTGGTAATGTAGTTTAAAAGAAAAACAAATTTCTAAGGTAAAATAATCATACAGAATAACATTAATTAAATTAATATATTTTCTAAACGTAGGTAACTATAAAATCTTAGCTATGATTTGATTTCGCCATTTCAGTTTTTAGCAAAACTGTCCCTTTACACCTTGAATACAGAAAGTGATAGTATAGATAGTTAAAAACAGCTTCTTATCTTATTTAGCTTAATGTGTCCCACCGCTATTTTAATATAAAAAAATATTGTGACTGATCACTCGTACAAATATGCTCTGTAACTAATACAGAATCATCGATATAAATTCGATAGCCATTATTATTACATCACTAATGTCATTTGTATAGAAATTTATGTTATGGAAAATATTATGTAAAGTTAGCCAGAAAGGTAATTTAGGGTGTAAAAAACGTGAAAACTATAAAATATAATCTTAGTAATAAAGGTTTTAGAAGTATTTTTGGGTTTAATAGGCGAATTTCAACAAAAAAAGGTTACTTACTGATGCACAGTCGTTTGCTTGCTATTTTTGTTAGCCCTGTAGCTGCACCGTTTTACAGAGCACGAAGCCATTTTGCTACCTTCTAATCCAATGTTCTGACACTATACAAAACCACAAAACAACTTCTCCTCAACAAAAAACACAATTTTTCACTAATGTTGCTATTCACTTGACAGCTGAAGTACTCACGAGTGAAATGTAAACAAACTTAACAAAAATGGCGGCTGGCCACGCTTCATAAGTATGTATATGTCAAATATTGCGCCTCCATATAAACAAATACTACATACTCAAAGATCTATCATAAAATCAATTAATTAGCACTTCACACTGTAACTTTCTGCACTAAAGTTTCCCTCGTATGGTTTGTTTGCCCAAACCGGAAATCGAACACAGAAACCGTCGATTCACAGGCTGTGTAACTCTACTACTCAACCAAACTTCCGACAAAAAATTAAGAAAGGATCTATTATACAAAATATCTCATAAATCTCAATCCGGTCCTTTTATAAAATGCTACGTACTCATAGACATGGAAAAAATAAGTTAAATATCAACACTGTCTAGGGATATTGCTTAATTTTTCAAACAAAAAGGTGTGTTTGAGAAGCTATAAAAGCATACTCGAGACACATGGAGGGATATAATTTTAAGATGAGCAAGTGTTAAACCTGAATTTTCAATTCTCGTCAATGAATTTTGTTTAAATTGTTTTTTTTAAACGTGACGTAAACGAAAACAAAAATGCACTTTTTTCTGCTTTTTGTATGAAAATGGTGGAATTAGCGCATTTTTTTTCCATTTTAGTCACGTTTTCACAAATTTCAAGAAAAATTAAATTCATTGATAAAAATTGAAAATTCATGTTTAGCACTTGCTCATCTGAAAATTATATCACTCCGTGTATCTCGAGTATGGTATTATAGCTTCTGAAACAGACCTCTTTTGTATGAAAAATCATGCAATATTGATGTGTATATTTTTCTATGTTTGGCATAAATAATAGAAAGAACTTGAGAAACATTGTAAGTGCCTATTCCATTCAAGGGTTGCCCTTGATTTTGATGGGATTCCATCAGATCCTGACTTGGTGACAATAAGACCACTTCTGGAGTATACTCTTTCGCACAAAAAAAAGAATTTTGAAAATCGGTCCAAATGGCGGAGAAATCGGTGAACATATACATAAAATAAAGATATACAATGGTTTAAGATTTCGTAGTTTTCCTTTTATTTAATTTACCAAGTTTGTTAGAAAGATTTCATCCTTATAATTGACCCTAACGATCGACGCAATAAAAGTACAGGGTATTCTTACAGATTTTAGTCGGTTCGATTCCCGGTTGTGGCAAGCGAATTTTCGAAAATTCTTGAATGCAGATTTCTTTCTTTTCAAAAATAAAGGAATATTTTCTTTGAGTACAATTTTCTATCTACAGTATTAAGAGTACTTTTTAAAACCTCCTCCTGTTTGGAAGTCGGTTAAAAAGTAATTCAAGTGATACAGTGTATCCGCTCCGATCCAGCGGCAGTGCTTCTCGCCGCCATAGTTCTTCGTAAACAAAACACTATCAGCTTACGGAGAATGAGAGAAGTAAAGAAATATAAATTGAAGACATAGCTAAGAAATACATATATTGAAGACCTGGCTGTATGGATGCAGATTCCTTTGCCTTTCTCGAAAGAGATAAATTTAAAAAACAACATGTCCTTGCTTTTAGCCCATGTATATGTCAAAAATACGTTGATCTCTATGGTATGAGTAAAATGTTCTGAAAAACACCTAGCTTTGAATTTTTTCAGGGGTTTTTGTTGTTGGTTTTATATTTACTGGCTAAATTTCGAGATTTTATGTAGCCTAAATGTTGACCGGGGATATAAGGTACCCCTATGCAAAATTTCATTTAAATCGGTCCAACAGTTACGGAGATTAGCCCGTGCAAACAGACAAACAGACAAACAGACAAACAGACAAACAGACAAACAGACAAACAGACAAACAGACAAACAGACAAACAGACAAACAGACAAACAGAGAAACAAAAAAATCTAAAAAAATCGGGATTTGTTTTATTTCTCTTCTTACATCCCCCTGACTCGGTTTTTAGCATTTTTTTTCTATGTACAGAAATTCGACCTCTACAGTTTTATTATATGTATAGTCTTTATTTGCAATAAATGTAGTACAGTACATTGGTGGTATATGATAGGCAGAGTCACACATTTAACCATTTGAATGGTATGCAATAAGGCAGGAAGAGAATCATAATGTCAAAATGTGAGATAATTAAAAAAAAAAAAGATAACAATAATAATTTTAAAATGTCAAAATGAATTAAAAATACATATTCCATTAAATATTATATGCCATAAATTCGTCTACAGTGTAAAAACATTTGTCACAAAGAAACTTATATAGCTCCGGTTTGAATTTTGACTATACCTACACGTTAAGACGAAGACGAAGTGAAGAGAGAAAAATTTAAAAACAGACAGAGGAAAAAAGAAAGAATGAAGTGTGTAATAAACACTTCTTTTCAGAAGAGGTTGACTGTTGACCACCTACCCTTTTCATTGAAACTAGGCTATACCCAGTCCACTGCTGGACTCATACATTATATAAATTCATGACACAGAAGCATCTGTTGCCACCAGTCTGGGACCAATAGTCTAGAAGCGAATGTAGAAATATCTCCCGATTGTAGGGTCCATCTACAATTCGCTATATGTGGACAGTAAAGAACCGTTTTGAGTAAAAACTATTAGAAGTTTGATCAGATAAAGTTTTGGTGACCTACGATTACTTAAAAAATAAAATATGTGTTATAAACTCACCAGAACAGGTGCTAAAGGTGCGACTATGGAGCCCAAGCGACCAACCATAGAAGAGAATGCTAATAAAGTGTGTCTATATTCTGTAGGGTATAACTCGGAGGTATATAGGTATAAAGACGTAAACACTGTGGCAATTCCGTACTTTCCGAGCAGATACAAAAATAATCTTATCAATGTCCTGTCTGAAAAAATAAATGCATATTAGTTATAGCTAAATAACACCACCCCATCTCTTTCCGTGGGTGTCGTAAGAGGCGACTGAGGAAACACAAATGAGACCTGCCTCCTAGTAATCCATCCCAGGCAACGACACTTCATTTTTTCTGAATCTGAGATGTCGTCCTATGGTCTCATGCGGTGTGGTAGGCTCTGTAAAGGGCCGGCTGGTTCGCGACCACCCTCCTACCGAAGTCCGACGCCAAACAGCTTGCTGTGTTCCGTCGGTGCGTGGGAGTACCAGTGCCTTTATAGGCATTTTCTGGGTTAACTCGCTCCATCGTCGACCCCACCTTTGACCTTATGGTCAAGATTGAGGTCAAGAGTTAACCCATCTTATAATTTAAAAAAAAAAAATCCCCGGACTTCGTTTCTGTGGGAATTTAGTATAACCCTTCCTTGTTTCTTGCTCACGTTATAAAAAGAACCTTTGGGCCAAATTTCAGATTTCTAGATCCTTTTTTGGGCTGGGCGGTGATGAGTCAATATTGCTTTCTGTGTACGTTGATGAGTAAAATGGGAAACTTCACTAATCATTGTCAGAATTTTTGAATGGCTGTTTGGTCATACACTGCCGAGGGTTTACCATGGCCTCTGAATATCAATTTAAAAAAGTTTTGTTTGATTTGATTGAAAGTTTTAATTACGCGACTTTTATGGTAATTAATGAAACGTAAGTCAGTTATTTTGTAATTTTTAGGGTACCGGCATGTCAAGGCTACATTCCTATCAACTTTGAATTAAATTAAAATGAAATTGTTATTTTCACTGTAAATGGAAAAGGGTCAAACAAGGGTCGAACTCACCATTATGGAAACTTTAATAAAATAACAGGTGAAATAGACGGGAATGATGTAATTGAATATCTAAATCTACACACTAAATATTCCAGAGGAAAGATTTAATTGTTTGTTTGCATTGAATAGGCTCCGAAACTATACTAGACCGTTATAAATAATTCTTGCAAAAATAAAATGCTACATCATCCTTAAGGTTACATAACTTTCCCGAATTCCAACAGAACGAAGTCCTGGGCGGAAAGTTTTAACAAATGAACTCATAACTACTGGATCGATTTGAAAAATTCTTTCACCATCAGAATCGCCGTTATCTCTGAGTAACATAGGCTACATAATTTTTCTCGAATTCCAATGGGAACGAAATCCCGAGTGGAAAGCTACCTCGCACTTAATAAAATAACATATACCAAGACTATTAAAAAAAATGTTTTGTGAAACAGTATACGTGTGAAGTACAACAAAACACGTCATGTAAGAGGATACTGCTCACTTACCTGTAGGTATAAAAGCAAAAGCAATGTTACAGACAGCACAAAGGAAATACCCTCCGGACAAAGTAGGCTTCCTTCCAATTCGATCAATGATCAAGAGGGCCGTTAAGAATCCAGGAAATTCTATAGCGGCGATAAGTATATAGTTCAAGTATACTGTGTCTGAGAGACTGGTGGACTCAATGGTCAGACCGTAATAAATAAATGTAGTTGAAATCCACCAGACAGGAGTGGTGCAAATTCTTCGGAGAAGTATGGGAGAATTTAGTATCTTGGAAACCAAATTAGATTTGTTAGCCTGTAAAAGATTCACAGTTAAAGACATGTGTGTCTACAAGTAAATAAATAGCATTTCTATCTTCTTTTTTTCTTCTAAATACGATCTCAACCGTTTCAGTGCAAGTTCTGGGTTTCCAATTTCGGCTATTAGTGCATAATTTCAATAAACATATTTTATCGTTGCAGTCAGTTAGAGCAAAGTTCAAAAAATAAGTTCTTATAAAAATGTCATACAAAAGTTTTTACATTGAATTGTTAAAGTACTCACTTTTCCAGAATTTGCAAGTGGTCTTGTCAACGCTCTTAAAGAGCTATCGCTGATCTGTGTCCTATTTATTTGGGCTACTTTTTTCAACATTAGTGTTGCTTCTTCATATTTTCCTTTAGATAATAGCCATCGAATGCTTTCTGGTAAAAACCAGTAGTATGACGCAAAGACAAAACATGGGACGAAGAGTATTAGGGTCATTTGTCTCCAGTTTGGGACCAGCCAAGCTACAGCTCCAAGAATAATTTGGCCTAAACAAAACATAGTCGAACAAGTTGCTCCAAATGCCATTCTGTATTTTGGCCCAACTAATTCTGCAGCTGAAATTGAATGAGACTTGTTAGAAAATATTAAATAAACCTTGGCTAAAACAATCATAGGTTTTCTCCAATTGGTTATAGCACAAATGATTCATTTATTAATACTCTTTGCAAAATATTAGGTTTTGAGGCGATAGAGGGCAAGTTATTACTTTGTTTATAGCCATCTAATTATCTTTAACTATGTTATTGAGGAAGATAGACTAGTGTTTAAGGAAATACTTCACTGCTTTAAGCTAGTGGGTGACAAAAGACATTCAAATACAGATAATATGTTATCATCCTATTTTTTTTTTGGCTCCCTAAGGTGTCTATAGTTCAATCAAAGATCAATAGAGGAGTATAAACAGTTCGGTTTTTTCGAATATTTTATCAGCACACTGTCATTTCCTTTCATACATGGCCATTAAAGTAGTTCCTCAGATGTTCTTAGAGTTATGCACAAAGTAGAATAAGAATTTTCAAAACTTAAGCAAAGTTTGTCTCACTGACCTTACAAAGTTAGTAAGTACGAAAATATTGTCTTGGTTTGACATTTTTTAATTTACTATTAACGTGGCAAAAAATAAACTTACCAAAAATATAACTAGTGCTGAATATTGCACCTCCCAACGTAGTTTGCAATATCTGCATAGCAAGGTACATCGGATAGTTAATAGAAAAGGCTCTGATAAGCCCGAAGAGCGCCACGTTGAAAACGCTAATTACCAGGGTCATGCGTCTGCCATATCTGTCAGAGAAGAAACCACTGATTGGCATGACCAATAACGTACCGATACTGTTCGAAGTGCCCGCTAAGGCACGGCGCCATTCCTGGCATCCTAAGTTGAACTGAAATAAATTATTAATAATGACTTTTGCAATAAATAATATAGAGATAACGTGAGAACGACGAGTTAGATTATTTTTAAGCAAAAATGTTGATACTGCTTGCAACGTGTATCATGTTAACCATGCATTGAGGTGACATTAATATTGGTTAAATGACCACTGCATTTAGGTATATACGTTTAAGTGTACGGCTTCTATTTGTATGCTGTTATTAGGTATATTTTATTAAATTAAAATGTAACAAAAGTGCGAATAGGGAATATGCAACTAACATCGTATACCACATTATTGTTCCTCAAATAAACATATTCATCACATGTAAGTAATTGAGATTGGTTGAAAGCATCCACTGGGCAGTATTCAGTTGAGGTTACATTAGAACCTTGTGAAGGAGCATAACGCCAACAGCTTGAAAATTCATTGTCTGTTTTTGGCACAGCGTTGTATATCCATTCCGGATCATAGATGTTGTTTGTACCGTAGCCATCGCATTCTGGGACACGACATCTGAAATATTGTTAATGCATTGAATTTTTTTTAAACGAAAACAGAATTCAAAACCGCATTTTTAGCGTTCCTTTTTTCAAAGTCAGACACAATTTTAGTTTTTTAAATTGTGGATTTAGTATTACTAGGTATGAGTTTGTAATATGGAAATACTCGCCAGTTTATCATTATCAACTTACACTATGTCCTGACACAATTTCGTAGAATCTCTGAGCTCTTCCTTATTTCTGCTTCAAACTAAAATGCTATTAAGTTAAGAAAACAAACTTACCTATGAGGTATCCAAGCCGCTGAGAAGACATATTCATACAAAAACGCCGAGAATATCATAGGCAGCGCCACTAGCAACAAATTTAATAATTGAAATCTCCCAAATTGTCCTAATTCATTTTTTAATACATAATCTAAATCAACAGCTTTTTCTGACAATCTATCTTCTTTTGATTTCATGTTAATTATATTCAATTTACCTTGGTCCTTATTTATTTATTTTGCCTTTGTGTGATAGGTACTTTTAGTTACAGTCAAATATTTTTTACACTGTTTCAGATTTGACTTAACATCATTGTATTTCGACAAAAAATAGCGTATCTTTGGCCTGTAATTTGCTATTGAGTCCTGTTCGAGTTATTTCACTTTTAATATTTGTATTTCTGATAACATGATACAGTCCAGCTTGAAGAGTTTTTCTTGTAAATACATTTATATTAAACCACAAAATAACTTGTTCACTGTCGGCCTCGTTTCTGAGTTTAGACTAGACAGTAGACACTCATTAACTACATATTTATTCTCTTTGAGTATTTCCACATTATTATTTTTTCAACAATTTTCCTTTACATTTGTAGAGCACCTTGCGGTCTGAAAGAATGAATAACATCAACTAATTAGGGAAATACATTTTGATGGGTTTAAAAATAATTTATTATTTACTGAATATCTAACTCGTTTTAAATAAATTTAATACGTTGTTTTACTTGAGTTTTACTTGAAACACACTACTTTACTTGAAATAAAGATGAATGATAATGTAACGAACTGTTAATAAGTTATTTGTACCGATTAAGTGGTTTTATATAGCATAAATTTAGGAAATGCATGAAAGCATTTCCGCGACTAATAGCCAGAAGAAGACAAAATCTGATAACATTATAAGTATGTCTTTATAACATCGATTTTGGTATTATGGAATTATTGAATATACAGGTTGCCTACTTGTACCCCTATGTTTACTCAGTTTTATGGGCATGTTAGAAAAACTTTTTCCCAAATTTTTAAAATAAAATAATTTAACCCTTCCGAGTGTTCTAATCAAGATAAACGCTGTGTTCGCCACACTCGATAAATCGCAAACCTAAAAATAGGTTTAAAATACATTACACCACCGTTAGAGGGGGTAGAGGGGGTCGATTTTCTAGTCGGTAGAAAACGAAAGAGATTTCAGAAACTTTTGTCATATAAAGATATTTGTATAAAACAAGAGAATAGTAAATAGCAGCTAAGTAGTGTTTAAGTTTTATGTATTAACCTAGATAGTGTCCTAAAAAACTGATCACTGATCAATTCCAATCAGTAAGCGCCACTGGGCTACACGCTAGGAAATAGGAAATAAATCTTATAATATATACAGGGTGTTAAGTAATTCGATCTTATCCTCTCGGGTGGTGAATCAGCCCATAAAACTGAACAACTTTCTCTAAGAACAAATACCGAAATACGAAAAAAAAATTAACTTCCCATACCAATTGCATCAGCTCAGCTGATAAATCATTTTGTATGGGAAGTCAAAAATTTTTTTTTTAATTGTGATAAGAGCTACTCTGCTCTTATCACAATAGCACACAGTGCAAGCTTGAGGTAACCTGATGTGCAGCCTTCCGTACTATATTAAAATAGTCAACAAGAGTCGTGCCCAAATTTTTTTAGCGTAATAGCTACGTTCCGCTTTCCTAACTAACGCAGGATTTAAACTCTGCACCCAACCGTTACCGTTACCGTTACCGTTACAATGGCCACCCCGTCCAGCAGTTCTGCCACTAAGACTCAACGACGACAATCACCTCGGTCTGGCCACTGTGGCACGAATGCACAAATCCCACTATTCATGCTACATTTCAAAAATGTTATGGATTGAGTGATCCGACATTCGTACCAACTAGTACAGTCGATTTGTGTATCGCCGCGGTCAATGGTCGACGGGGCACTATAAGATAGAGTCTGTGACTGTATGGGGCTGTTGCAGCAGGATGTGGAGTGGATAGGAAAGGTGAGTTGACAAGAATACCAGCATCGAGCCAACGTAAGGAGGACAGATTCTATACTTGGTGTGTGATATATAAATGGGCGGGAATAGAGCTGCTGTAACCGATGGTCCTGGATTGTTTCTTCTTCCGACTGACGTGTTTTCGTTTTATCCTAACTCTGCACCCAAATATGAAAAAAATTGCAGATCCTAAGCTTAACTTTTTTAAGTCTAGATTTTGGAACTGGTGAGACTGTTTTAGTATCCTTTTACAAAACTCTTTTATTTAAATAAATACGAACCCTTGATATTGGCTTCTCCCAACTAACTTTATATTTAACTAATAGGCCCCCAGTTTAATTTCAGAAGCTTCAAGTCTGAAAGTATTGGAAGCGGGAAATAAATTGCGCGCCAACTCTACCGAGGTGGGAGTCAGAGGGGGGAGGAAAAAAAGGGGGGTTACCAGATAACACTCTGCAATTCTCTGCTTCGGTGACTTTTACATGTTCAACAAGTAAAATTGAGCTGGAGTCTAATCGAAGACTAATTCACTGTGTGGCATCTGTTAATGGGTAATGTTTATCAGTAATAATATGGTAAACTGTGGCTTTGGGTTTTTATTATAAGATGGGTTAACTCCTGACCTCAATCTTGACCAAGGTCATAAATGAGGTCAACGATGGAGCGAGTTAATCCAGAAAATGCCTATAAGGCACTGGTACTCCAACGCACTGACGGAACACAGCCAGCTGTTTGGCGTCGGACTTCGGTATGAGGGTGGTCGCGAACCAGACGGCCCTTTACAGAGCCTACCACACCGCATGAGACCACAGGACGACACCGTAGATTCAGAACAAATTGAGGTGTCGTTCCTAGGGTGGATTAGTAGGAGGAGGTCTCATTTGTGTTTCCTTAGTCTCCTCTTACGACACCCACAGGAAGAAACGGGGTGGTGTTATTCTCAACCGATCACCACACGGCAAGAACCAATCTTGACCAAGGTCATAAATGAGGTCGACGATGGAGCGAGTTAACCCAGAAAATGCCTATAAGGCACTGGTACTCCCACGCACTGACGGAACACAGCCAGCTGTTTGAAATCGGACTTCGGTAGCAGGTGGTCGCAAATCAGACGGCCCTTTACAGAGCTTACCACACCGCATGAGACCATAGGACGACACCTCAGATTCAGAACAGACTGAGGTGTCGTTGCCTAGGGTGGATTAGTAGGAGGCAGGTCTCATTTGTGTTTCCTTAGTCGCCTGTTACGATACCCACGGAAAGAAATGGGGTGGTGTTATTCTTAAACGATCACCACACGGTTGAAATATACCGGTAATAATTTTCAAATTTTCAATTTACCGGTAATAATGATAGTAGTGACCAACACTCTACTCTTCCAGTCACATCAAGGTTCTCGTTTGGAGCCAACTGTTATTATATAACTCTAAAACAAATAACACTAAAGTTAAAAATTTTGAATCACCCCTGACATTCGATTGCTTATAACTTTTAAACGGCTGAACAGATTTTCATGAAACATAGCTAAGAACACTCGGGATAAAATTATCTATGACACAAAAAAAACTAAACGAAAATCTGTTCATCCGTTTGGGAGCTACGATACGACAGACAGATACATAGATGCACAGCCAGACACGTTAAACTTACATCCCTCTTTTTTGGGTAGGGGGTTAAAAAAATTATCACCACCGATATTCTATTGCTTATAAATCTGAAATGGCTGAAACAAATTTGATCAAGATAGCTAAGAACCATCTCGGTTATGTCTATTCGTTTAGGAGCGACGATGCCACAGACAGACACACAGATACACGAAAAAAAATTTTTGAGTTTCCATACAAACTACATCAGCATATAGCGCATTTTGTATGGGAGATCGTATTTTGACCTATGTTCCTTGTGGAAGTTGTTCAGTTCCTTGGGGAAGCTGTTCAGTTTTGTGGACTAATTAACCACCCGAGAGGTTGAAAGAGATTTACCTAAAGCCCTGTAGATTCCATGGGAGCATTGACAAAAGAGAATGTTGTTCAATTTCATGGGAACACTCTCATTCTAAAGTTTCACTAACTAATGAGAAGAAATAGCCTCTCGGTGATCTATAATTTATGAGACAGTTTTTATTACATTTAAAACTTATTACAAGTGTTTAAATCCATCCTCAGAATTCAGGTAACTTTGAATTATTGAGTTGGAACTTCTGAAAAGCGATTAGGAGTTCACAAAACTTGGTGCTGCTGTTAATTTAATTTAAAAATTTTACAACTCTACCTTATGCCGAAATAAGAAGCAAATGTTGGAAATGGCGTTCATTTATCTCTTAAATTAAATAAGTACCTATTTTAATAATACATTAAATGGCCATTTTCACAATATATATAACGGCCGGTTTAGTCGAGTGGAGGTAATCTTGCCTCTTGATCTACGGCTCCTGGGTTTGATTTGTCAGGCAAATATTTGTGTGAAAAGCAGATATTTTATTTTTGGGTCATGGATATGCGTGTCTGTCTTTGTGTTTGTTTGAAGGGACCGACGACACAAGGGAAAAACGTTAGTGTGGGCATTTGAGTGTGTAGCGTTAATTTAGTTATTTAACAAATTTAACTCTTAGTTCAGCCGTGTTTCGTAGCTAATCTGACAAAAAGTAAAAAAAAACATTCGAGTTACGGCTAATTTGTGGCTTAAATATTTAACAAACGTTGACGTTAAAGTTAAATTTCATAAACAATTGAATCTAAAGTTTAAGGAACAAAAGATACGACGTCACCGTAACATTGTCAAACTCGTAATATTGTAATTTATCTTAGTAAGATTATTTTTCTTCTCGGTGCTTTGTGAGCAGCCTCAATTTTTTTCACATTGACGGACTTTTTTACAATATTAATGCAAATTAACCTAACTTCACATTCGTTAGTGGAAGTTGTCGTCGGCACAACTTCCGATCCCAAGATATCACATCGTAGGGCTAACGCACGCACACATACATACACACCTGCGCACATACAGACACACCCACACACATGCACGTACACACACATATCTGCACACTCTTATGATTTAAGTAAATTTAGATATCTTTTTGTTTTGTTTAAGAAATGTTGTTATTTAAACTGGGAATGTGCGAGGCACACCCAACACAAGCAAATTAATGCTTACTGGGCTGGCCTCAAGTAAGAATGTAAAAATTACTTTTAGAAATAAATAAATTTAATTTTTTTCATTTCATTTCATTTCAAATTTTCATTTTCATTTCATTTCACTTATCCTTAATTCATGCAGGCAGCTCTTAAAGTTTCGTGGAATTGTAATTTTACTGGGCAAATTGTAATGTCGCGGGAGATATTAATTTAACCTGTGACCTATACTCTTCGTAAAAAAAACAACGGGTTGCACTCCGGGAGTGCCGGTAGAAGTGAAAACTAGAACAATAACTTTGTGCATTAATTTCTACGCTAACACCGGATGACATCTTGATTTTTGCAGTTTTAATTTCCTATATTTAATAAACCTTACAAAAGTCAAAAAGTCAAAAGTGTTTATTTCATTGAACATATAAAATGATACTTGAACACGTCAATATTATGAATTACATTAGCACTTTTGACTTTGCGCCTATTCGCAAAGGTGCAGTCTTCCTCAGCAGAAGAATAGGCAAGAAACTCCGAGGGTCGCTCTTTTTTAGTCAATCATATGAATTTTCTTACTTTTAATTTTAATTGACTTAATATCTGAATAACTCTGGAGCTGAGCAATTTATTCCCATGGTTGCTTGTCTAACAGATAATCCGAAATTCTATAATAGCCCTTTTTACAAAGTTTTTGTTTAATTATCGTCTTACATTTTTCTAAAGGTAGGTTTTGAATACACATGGGAATCTTATTGTAAAAGCGTATACATTGACCCTTAAAAGAGTTTGTTACTTTGTAGAGACGGCTGTCTAGTATATCCAAGTTATGTTTGCTTCTAGTATTTACATTGTGCCTATCACAATTTTTCTTGAACAATTGTTCATTTTTCTTTACATATAAAAGATTACTAAATATATACTAGGACGCAAATGTCAAAATATCTATTTCTAAGAGACATTCTAGGTCTCATTTGATAAATCGCGCGAACAACCCTTTTCTGCAGGACAGATATCTTATTGATGTCGATTACCCCACAGTAAAATGCTATATGACATTAGGCTGTGGAAGTAACTGAAATATACGGTTCTTGCGGTTTCTACCCGATAATTGATGGATTTTTTTAATCGCGTAAGCTGTTGAACTGAGTCTGTTTGCTAACTTATCAATATGAGAACCCCATTGAAGCTTTGCGTTACGGATTTTCGATCAGGGTCATGTGACAGACACGTGACCCTGACGCGAGTTAAATTTTTTTTACCGATACTTCAAAAGTGCACAACTCCGCTAAAGAAGTTTTCACTTCAAAAAAAAATATTGCAAGAACAGTGCTGTAAGTTATAAAATTCCATAGATTTAATACAAACAACTCCTCTCACCTTACATCTTTATTTTGGCAATTTATTATTTTATATAGGTAATTTAAAGTTTAGTTAGGTTCAAAGGTTGATTTAGCTTTATTCAAACTGGGTGAATCAAGACATAATATTTAGATAAGTCTAGCAACTTGTCTCTGCTCTGTGTCATTTTAATTGTTTACGCATTCGTATTTCTGTCTGTTATTGTACTGTAATTGCGGGATTGTTATTTCTCATTTTTAGGGTTCCGTACCCAAAGGGTAAAACGGGACCTGCTTTTCGTCTGTCCGTCTGTCACCAGGCTGTATCTCATGAACCGTGATGTTAGACAGTTGAAATTTTCACAGAAGATGTATTTCTGTTGCCACTATTACAACAAAATAGGTTAAGTTGGTATTCTAAACAAAAATACAAAATAATTAATTAAAGCATTACAAAAAAAAAACCGGCCAAGAGCGTGTCGGGACACGCGCATTGTAGGGTTCCGTAGCAGCATGGTTCAAATATGCAGCTGGCTTCTTAATTCTACGAGCATATGGACGGTTAAATCGCTAATAATGTCTAATAAAAACGAGGTCACAAAGAAAGAAGGTAACTAAAGGAGAAATGTAGATTCCAGCGCCACAAGGAAAAGAAAAAAAAATCATCTGTTTAATAACCACCTCGCGTGGATGCAAATGGTTGTATAAAAATTGTTTACATTACGTATTCATTTAAAACGGGTGTACTATCGTTACGGTCGTAGTTAGAGATGATAGAGACTGTCTTTTAAGGCTTATTAAAAAGACTTGCCTCCATCTTACAGTACTTGACTCTAAAATTAAGACTGAAAGTTCGAGTTTTTATTAATAAGACTTAGTAGTTTATTAAAAGATTAAAAACTGAAACGACTCGAGTTGTTTTCAAAATACTAAAAGACTTAAACGACTCAAGTTCTTTTATGTAAAAGGGATCGCACCGCAGTTTGTGTGTGATATTAAATATTTCTTGTGTAACCTATCAACCAAAAGGAATAATTCACGCCTAAACCACTAAATACATTTTGATAACATTTGACAAGGAGATAAAATGAGATATTTACATTGTATCAACACATACCTTACGACTGTCGACTTCCCAGATAATGAGTCGCCAGACTTTTAAGTCCTTTAAGCTGTTTAAGTAACAGCTCAGTTTTTTACGTTAAAAGACTTCAACTACAAAAGCTAGTCTTATGACTAAAGGTTGGGAACTAAAAGACTGAATCAGTCGCGAGGCGTCAAAAATAAGGTGAGTCTTTATTAAAAGCCTTAAAAGACTGAGTATCTTCCATCACTAGTCATAGTCGATGTTAAAATCTCCAAATACTATATTATAAAAAACAAATGTATTAAAGAGTTTGTAGTTTCAGAAATAACTTTAGTTTTGGTCTAAAGACAACCTAATGAAATTATAAAATTCGCGAGCAAAGCGAGCGAAAAATTTTTTTTTTTTTTGCGACAATATTATTAGAAATAATATAGACCTGCTGATAAAATAATTTTGATGTCATTTTCGTAATTAACACCACCAAAACCTATTTAACGACACCTAAAATGTCAAATATGTTACAGCTTGGCTTTCGACCTCGCCTCACTTTTAGTATTGAACCTTGTTAACATATTCTTATTAATTCCAAAAACGTTTGGCACTTGGTCGACTATCACTCGCAAACTTGAAAGGCCAACTTATGTGTGATAGTTTTTCTTTTAATTTCGTTGTATATTCTACCAACGAGAATTTTTTCTCATTTTTATTAGAAACAACCGTTTAGCTGGTAGAGGGGGGGGGGACACTTACTTTTGTTTTGGGCTAAATACAACAGAATGGAAGTATTTAATCCGCGAGCGAAGCGAGCGCGAATTTTTTTTGACTTTAAAAAAAAATTAAACTTTTTTTTAAAAATTTTTTTAGCAACAAAAGTATTGTTAGGAATAATTTCGAGCTGGTGCTAAAGAGCAGGTCGCGTGGCGATTGTGTATAATTTTGATGTCATTTTCGTAATTAACACCCCCAAAAACCTATAACGACACATGAAATGTCGGTATGTTACAGCTTGGCTTTCGACCTTGCCTCACTTTTAGCGTGGAACTTTGTATGGCAGTTGTTTTGGATTAGGCTGAACTTCGTCGTAAATGCTAAATGCTCGTGAAATATATATATATTTTTTTTCATTTTAAAAATTATTTTTCGCAAACGGACTGCTGAATCGAAAAAAGTTCGTAGTAAACCCCTTCTATCTTTTAAAAACTATCCTATGACATCCCACTCGATGATAACGGCGAGAAAAAATAATGAATCGCCCTTTCACATGTATGGGAAAAACCCGAAAATTTTTTTTTTACAAAATTTTATTTTTTCTATTTGTCGGCGCAATTAATATGTATGAACATGCCAAATTGCAGCTCTGTAGTACCAAGGATCTAATATTAGTAAATATATTCTTATTAATCCCAACAATGTTTGGCACTTGGTCTACCATTACTCGCAAACTTGAAAGGCCAACTTATGTTTTATAGTTTTCCTTTTCAATTTGATGTATATTCTACCTCTGTGAATTTTCCCAAATTTTTAGAAACAACCGTTTAGCTGGTAGAGGGGGGGGACACTTGTGTTTGACAAAAATTTTCACTTTAAAAATTTATGATTCGCAAACGGAGTGCTAAATCGAAAAACCTTCGTAGTCAACCCCTTCTATCTTTTAAAAAGCTATTTTATGACACCCCACTCAATTATATTGGCGAGAAAAAAAAAATTAATCGCCCTTTCACGTCTATGGGAGGCACCCGAAAAAATTTTTTTTTCTAAAGTTTTACTCTACAGTTCAGTCGGCGTGATTAATATGTATAATCATGCCAAATTTCAGCTCTGTAGTACCAAGGATTTCTTAGAAAACCCGCGGACAGACGGACAGACGGACAGACGGACATGGCGAAACTATAAGGGTTCGTAGATTACTACGGAACCCTAAAAACTATTCCTGTTATCAAGGCCCCGATTCTGTAACTTAAGTTGTGTATTAATGGAATAGAAAATTAAATAGTTCTCAATTTCACAACCTGAACAGATAAAATGGCCTTCATTCCATTGACCCACAACTTAAGTTACAGAATCGGGGCAATGGAGGTTTGTGGAATATTAATATTCTACCTTTTCTCTGTGACAAGACCTTTCGCCAGGCTACTTCAACAGTCACAAATCCAATCAAAGTTAGTTCCACCTTCACCGCCCCGTTTAGCCGCAACTAGTTACAACTTTAACTTGGATTAACAGACATCAATATTATTTCTGAAAGGTTCATGATCGATTACAGGCTTGAGCTCTTCGCTATTTGTAAGAGAGATTGCTAGGTGGGTTTCTCTTTTACGAGGTTTAATACAATATTCAGTTGAGTAATGAACAAAGAATATTTTTATATAAAGTAAAATATTTACCAAAGCACATCGCAACATTTTCAATATATTTTTTAAAAGATGTCTGTGTTGCAAATAATCAATATTCTGTGAACAAAAGGTTAGTAATAAATTAAACAAAGGCAAACAAATTTTTTAAGTCAAGCCAAAGAGAAATGCCACAAAACATTTGCAACGCTAATTGCGTGATTTACAAAAGAATTTAAAGGTTTTGTTTTAGTCGTTAAAAGGCTGACTATCAATGAACATTGAACAATCTAATTTGCTTATAGTTAATATTTAAAAAAAAACATAAGCATAAAAAGTACTAATTCAATTTTTGGATAAGTAGCGTCTCCAATCGTGATTTTGCCAAATAAATAATTCGCCAATATCAAGTAACGACATCCTTTATGGGTTGTAATACGTCGGAGCCTCTTCCATTAATCAGCAAGGTACACCGCTAGCCGATGAGAATGAAGATTTTGGAGTATCAAGGCGTTTTGACACTAAACATTTCAAAATTTGTACTGAAAATCACCAAGCGTAGGATACACATCCGTTTTAAACAGTCAAATTTATTTAGTGTTTCATTTAATAGCATAAATAACAGTCAACTGTGACGTCAGGTTACTATATCTTTAACAAATGTTCAATGGGCTATGTGCAAGATTTTTTAAAATAATTTGATTTTTTTATAGCAGGTTTAGACAGACAGAGACATAGACATATACTTTATTGCACACCGTGACACAAAAACATTAAAATAACAAACAAGGACAGAAAACAGAAATGTACAAAAAGGCGGCCTTATTGCTAAGGTAGCAATCTCTATCGGTTTAAGGCGGTTTAAGGTCCCATATTCAAATAAAAAATATATCAAATAATTTTGATCATAGATATAAAAATAATTATTTTTTTAAATTTTGGTTACGATTTGTTGCTTATTACAGCATTCTACAGATTAACTCCTTTGCCAAAGAAAAAAAAAACGATTGACAGTTGGTTGACATATAACCTATACCGTTGCGTTTTTGAGTTTAAGTTCAACATTTAAGTTTCAATCCTGTATGTTTCAAAAAGAAAAAATAAATCCTGTCAACTATTTTACACCAACTTTCTTTCAATTCCTTTGGAATGGTAACAAACGTCTAATCTGGTGAGTTAATGTCAGTGTTTGAACAAAGAGGTATAAAACATTTTTTAGTTCTCTCCACCGCTGTAACTCGTCAGATGCCATGTTGAGTAGCAAAGCCTTCTGCGCTGTCGTTATTAGTGTTATTCCACAAATCCGAAGAGTATTAATCACTATCGTTAAAGCAATTCTCGGAGTCCGGTATGAATAAGGTGTAGTCGTGAGAAAATCAGTCAAAATCTAGCACTACAAGTCCGTGAAAAGTTAAACCGCAATCCGGTATGCGGTAGCAGTAAAAGACTTCAGAAAAAATAAACCAAAAGCAAAAATAAAACTCAAAAATAAACAACCAAATACAAAATGAAATAGGTTGTTTTTTTTTATTGACATGACAGCTTGGCAAAGACACGATTGTATAATGCCGTATTTATGATTAGTTTACCCTACTGAGAAACTTTTAATTATTATATTTTTATTTCAAAAGATAGATTTTTTATATTTTTTTTTAGGAAACGGGACCTTATTCCTTTATGTTAAATAAAAAATTAAACGAAATTAAAAATATTTTTAAAATGTCGTACATAGCCCATTGTGACATTACAGTTAACTGTGACATTAGGTCACAGGGCCCCGATTCTTGTAACTTCAGTTGTGTGTCGATGGAATGGAGGCCATTTTATCTGTCCAGGTGGCGACATTGAGAACTATTTAATTTTCATATACTTGCTGACAGCCACCCCGACCAGCAGCGCCACCGCCAATCGACCGTAAAGTTGCCAACTGAAGGTGGCGGTGGCGCCACCAGTCAAAGCAGCCGTCATTAGATGTATGAAAATGGCGACCATTCCATCGACGCACAACTGAAGTTACAGAATTGGGGCCCAGGTCACTGGTCACTTCGATAATATTCAACATTGACTACCCCAAAAGGTAACACAGTATTTCAATAATTTCGAGTTGTCTGTACTCTACCTATCAAATTAAGTGAAAAGGGTAACTGTGTCGGCATTCTGTAATAGCGATCGTAAAAGTAAACTGGTATTACTGAAATCTCAAAACGGCTTGGCTCGGCTCGGCTTACATTAAGCCGATGATATCTGCATTTCGTTGATAACCCTTCTAATAGCGAAGATTTCGTTTATGAACTCATAACATTGTATTTTCAGGATAGCTTGTCAGTTTGTTCGATTTATTACCCCCGACAAAAAGAGGCGCATTATACGTTTGACGTGTGTATCTGTTTATATGTGTGTCTGTCAGTGGCATCGTAGCTTCTAAACGAATAGGCCGATTTCAAAGCGGTTTTTTTGTTTGAAAGATGATGCAATCTAGATGGTTTTTACTCATATTTGATCAGGATTGGTTCAGCAATTTATAAGCTTTACCATAAAACATCAAAACACCACTTAGACAAAGTTTTAAACTGACTTTGTGTTGTTGTTTTATTTATTCCCATCGAGAATATGTGTCTATATAGCCATCTTTATAGAGATTGTCTAAGTTTTAGTTTAATTTTTTTGCGGTAAAGCCTAAAATGTCGGGGGTTATTACACAATTAACCCCCCAAAGGGTAACTTATTTTTTTTAATTTTTTTGTTTTATTTTAGGAATAACAACAGCTTACAAATTTATCTTAAATTCGAAACTTACACACTAATAGCCAATTAAAGTTATTCACAGATTTAAAACAAAAAAAATATAATTAAGACACCGAGCAGACTAGTCCAGGGAAGGATTTGTAAATAAATACATTTATTTAAAAGTACAAAAATTAGGATAAACTAAATAGACAACAATAAATATCCATTATTTACTTATTACTTATTTTTATTGATAATACTGAATCTTACTAATGCGTACTTCAAGCATTGAGTTATGATTTCTTAATGGATCTCCGTGCATACTGAAATGACAGTATGCAGAATCCGCTGCATTTGAAATTTTAAATAGGTATTTCTTTGATCTTACCTTCTAATTAGTGTCCCATCAAAACATTTCAATAATGAAAGACTGCTGAACCACATCAACAATTATGGTGCGTCTCACTTCTACTTATTCCAGAAATGTATAATCTTCTCTTTCCCTTTCAAAACCATTTGCTTTGCTTTAAAACTATAGCTGATAAATCTTGCTACAGAATCAGGTAGCGACTGATGAACTCGAATCTAATTTCAGGCTCATACATGAACGACAATTGCATTATATTTATAGATATGACACTTGGCAAAGTCGGCTACTTCCCAATGTGAATGTCAGCAGATAACGTAGCTGTTCATATGTATTCTACAAGCTATGTATTAACTTGCAATGTGTGTAAGTGATTTTTAACAAATAATTAATTTTAGTTTTAGAAAAGGAGACTGCAGCAAGATTAAGCCTCAATTTAGCTTTAAGCTCGAATTAAATTCAATGGTGTTTAATGTTTACCCTTTAATACAGGGTAATTTTTTTATCAGTATCCAAATTTTTTGTACGTAAAATTTATGAAAATTTGACAGACCCGTATTTTTTTGTTTTATATCGTTTCATATAAAAATTTCAAGCTAGATCGTCTGAAGCATGAAAATCATTTTTTTTGTATGGAAAAAAAATTACTTCGTCCAATTGACTTGGTAATAGTACTCTTCAACACATTTGTGACACCCGTTTTTCTGCGTTTTACAAAATTCATCCTCTAAGACGTTAAAAAGGGGTATCAAAATCTGAAAATTTTGTAAAAAAAAATTTTCTTTCTTATTTGCGTTCTATCAACGTTACTGACACCGTAAGAAAAATTTGGATACTGATAAAAAAAATTACCCTGTATAAATCGAGATCATGGCTTAGTGGTAGTTCGAGAATAGATCGAGTTTTGTGTTAAAATCGTGTTTGAACCCTACTCACTCATTAATGTTCGCCTTTCACATTAACAATTTGCAATAAGGCGTTAAATTGTAAAGGAATTGCTTTGATCATTCGTGCTCATAGAAGGTAAGAAAATCTAGGCTTAGTTTAGGTCTTGGACGTCCAGACGCACTGCTAGGTACGGCCCTTACCTTGTCAAGATTCCTCCGGCTTATCATCCTTTATATTGCGCACCGCTAAGAAATGGAATTATCTGCCTGAATCTGTATTTCCTAATCTCATATAACCCTAATCTCTTTAAAATTTAAGGGAATTGGCATCTTCTGTGTGAGTTTGCTACATAATCGACCACAATCATTGCCCCTGAGCTGAATTGTGGTCAAGAGAGAACTCACTGTAATAAAAAAAATCAAATTCAAATTCAAATATACTTTATTGTACACACAAACAGAAAAATAACTAAAAATAAGAATAAATTTACATAAAAGGCATATACAATAAGGCGGCCTTATCGCTTTTAGCGATTTCTTCCAGGCAATCTTAGGGAAGAATTTGAGAGAGGAAATATCATAGCGGGTGTACTGAAGAAATTATTAAGTTAGAAATTAATTATACCTATTACATCCTACAAAAAAAAATTAAATACCTATTTATACATACGAATAATACTTTAATATAATAAACAAATATATATATAAACATATATATAAATATATACATACAATAATACACACACACATCACAGAGCGTCAGAAAGCGCGTTGCAGATAAATTGTTATTTATTACTATTTGTGGCCATAGCCACATTGTTCCTCAAAGCGTGCCCTAACGAGACTTTTAAATTTGTGAAGAGTGCTAGCCAGCCTACATATAATTGCATTACATATAATTTCTCAAGTATCTTCTTAATTTAAAAACATTGATTAACGAAATACCTCTGAAACCGCGAAACTGAAAGCCTTATGGGTACTTTTGAACATATTTTAATTTATTAAAAGCCGCGTTTCAGTGGTTTCAGTACGTATCTCAAGAGTTTTCATTTTAATTAAAAAGCACATTATTAATGAAGAGATTAATGAAGTTACAAATGAAGTAGAATTTTAATGGAGCCTTTGTTGTCACTTGTCACAAAATAAGTAAATTATACTGATGTTAGAGTGTTTGATTTTACTTTCAAAAATATTTTTTTTTGTTAAATTCTTAATAAAATTTATAGAAACACAAGCTTTGGTTAATGTACAATGTCAAAAATTTTTTTTCTTGATTCCTGTATTCTAATAGCGAAAGAAGGGTGCAAAATGGACTAGAAATGACATGTTCTAAATATTATTACTTTCGCATATGATTAACTGCCTCCGGATTTACTTCAAAGTTTTTGAAATTATGGTTAAAGGAGGTAAGTTCTAGAGCTTTAGTTGTTAATTATACTCAGGATTTTAAATATTTTATAACGCCATTTGACCGAACATATTGTCATTTTGCTAAATAAGGTCAATAAACCTCTTGTCGTTAGCTATTTGAGGCATGAGGGGGGGTCACCGATTGTACTTAGCGCGACACATTTCTCGCGTCAGTAACACGGAAGATAATGAAGTCGTAGGTTGTTTTGTGCTCGTTGTTACTTTGGAACGCACTCAAAACTCGACGAAATGTCCCCTGTACCGTGAAATTTGTGACTTGAAAGAAAATATATTACCTTCTTATGAAAAAATAATGAAGTTTTATGCCATTACATATCGCTACTCAAGCTAGAAAATCTTTGAAAAGGAAATTCCAGCAGCAAGAATCTTTGCGCAAATATCAAGAAGTACGTAGAAACTAGGCATCTTCCGTGCTACTTGATACACTTTCTACTTCCTCTTATTCCGGTGAGTCTAATCACAGCGACAGAAAGCTCGCTCTGCATGCAAAAACTGATCCAGCTCTCCGGACTGCCACCGTTACCATGGATTATTGTATTATCTCCAAGACTTGTGACAGATATGGAGTGTCAAACAGAGTAGGGGCAGCTATCGCATCAGCAGTTCTGCAAGCCACTAACTCGACTGTACCAGTAATTAATCCAAATAAGCTACGCAGAGAACGAACGAAAACAAGACACAGCATTGTCTCAGCTGTTACAAAAGGAAAGGTACCTGAAGTTTAGCCAGCAAATCCCCAGGTAAGATCTCTCATGCTAGATGGCTGACTCGAGCGAATTGTGTTCTTCGTGTATACGTTTCAACGAAAACTCCATCTGAAAGCTTAATAATATTAGCAACCCATGTTGTTAAAGTCGACGCTTTAACTTGGTTTGCTATCAAGACTCATCCTACTTGCAAGGATGGAGCACGACACCTGTGGAAGCTGATCTCTTCATCTAGGTATCTGTTAGCCGAACTTAAAACCAAAGTCGATCCTGTAATTCAAAGAAATAGTTATTTTGCCCATCCTAAGAATTTATTATTGGCAATGCTGACTGATCCGCTGAAACACTTTCGCGACTTAGCTGCGCAACGAATACTGAAAGCTTGCCCCATTACACAGACCAAAATCCGTCTATTTGAAGTTCCGCAGATAAACCTAGATGCATCTTCCTACATAGATCTGATTGATTGGCGGCAAAATATCACCGAACCACCGATTCTAAAAGAAATTAGAGACGAAAATGTAGATTTTATGGTTGATCAAAAAGGTGAGGGTGAATTGCCTCTGCTACGTTTTCCCTGGCATACCCAAGCAGAGAAAAAGGCAGTTAAGACTGTCACAGAAGCTTTAAGTACTTTGTGCAGCAAATTTGCAAGAGAAGGCTACATTAAAAACAAGATAGCGTCTCGCAAAGATATGTACAAATTTGACATCAAGAAGGATTTTTTTGGTGAATTAATGAGATATAATTAGATTAGGTACGGTATTTAATTTTCAAAATTAAACAAGTATGTTCTACAGGCTAGTGTTTTATTACAAAATATCATATTAAAAACCAATTTTGATACTCCTTAAGGGAATTTCCTAAAAGCCTTTTTTTGTATCTTTTTCTTAATTTCCAGGTCAATCCGGAGGTTGAAGATGATATCTGATCGTAACCATTTTTTGCATATCTAAGAATAACCTATTAATACACATTTTTATCACTATTACGTTTTAATATAAGACATTTTATTTTTCTCCATACATTCGTGACCCACCCTAATGTACAACCAATATACATAACTCTGAAAACGCGTCATTGGTACCTTTCGCTAATTAGTACGACCCATTAGCCCTTTTAGACTACGGAAACCATGGCACTGATTATAATTTATTAAAAACAATAGAACTTTAAAAAAATATATGTTATAAAAAACGCTTGGATGAAGCAAAACTATTTTTTCGCTATTTTTAAGAATTAACTTAATGGGAAAATATTGACGTAAAAGCTGAAACACAAAAAAATAACAAGGCGAAAACATAATAAATACCCTGAACAGAAGATAAACACTATTAATACCAAACGCACCCGTTTCGAATGCGAATGGCGTTCCAGGAAGGAATTCGCACGATGTCTGGAACGAGACCCTGGAATTATGAGTATCATCGACTAATTCACGAATGATGACTCCTAACTATTGGGGCCAAAAGTAAGTCGGTGTTTTGTATTTAACCCCCGACGCAAAAAGAGAGGTGTTATGAGTTTGACAAGTACATTTGCGTGTCCGTGTATCTGTATCTCTGTTTAACGAATAGACCGATTTCGATGATTTTTTTTTGTTTGAAAGCTGACGTAATTGAGATGATTCTTCGCTATATTTAATCAAAATTGGTTCATTCGTTTAAAAGTTATAATCAATCGAATATCGGCATTTTTTATGAGAGTTATGACAAGCTTTTTATTGTCTTGCATAACGTATCTATATGTATGTATGTACTTGTACGTAAGTATATTTTTTGGGATCACATCTGGCAACTAAATTTTAATGAATTTACCCTCAACCGATGCAAAAGCATACACAGTTATATATTTTGGATGACATTCTTGCATAGTTAGCTAAGTGACGTCATTCTAAATCCGATATGGCGGACTAGTTATTTTATTTTCACCTCCTATGATATGGGTATCAAATTTTAATGATACTAGATTTGCTGATAAGAATACAAAACATAAAAGATTGTCGGTACCTCTTGCTTACGAGTCGGACCCGCTAGCTGTTAGACCACCGAAACTAAGGGTAAGTGTTATTATTTAAAGTTTAAATACAACTGTTACAAGCCATTTCAATGCGAAAT